>NW_021028353.1:658539-774119 GCF_004153795.1 Camellia sinensis | reverse complement strand
TGTTGCTTGAATTAGAATGATTCAACGAATGTATGTTTTTAAGCCCACTTTGTTGAGTGGCAAATCGGTTTTAAGCCCACTATGTTTGGTGGCAAATCCGCAAACTTTAAGCCCACTTGAGGTGGCAAATTCAAACCCTTTTCCAAAACAAACATGAAGTTGAATTGTTCAAACTCTGGCAAACTAGTCTATACTTGATTGTGCACATCATATAGTAATGCTAGCTTAATAACCGGAACAAGAGTACATAATGTTTATAAAAATCATATCATGATTAGTAGAGGCTGATCTTTGATCAGGCGAGTGAGGGTGCTCAATTCATGACCTTTCCCTCTCGTACCTAAGTTCCCGAGCCAAGATAACTTTGGTAATGACGGACACGTGGCCTTTGGCACGAGTCATGGGTTTCCTAAATTTTTCCAAAAAAATAAAATATTTAGGTGGCGACTCTGTATCTAACAAAACAGTCCAATTTTGGTATTTTTGATCCTAAAATCAATTTTTCAAACGATTTGCGGGATTTGGACTCTTTGGTGTTTATCAATTTTGCATTGCACTTGTGAGATTAGATTCAGAACTGTGAGAGTCCGAACTGTAGGGCTATCTTTCAAGCTTCCGAAAGGGGTCGCGAAAAAGCCGAGCTACAATTGGATACATATTGATAGATAGAAAGATTTCTCTATTGGACTATATGTTCACCTTACATGGCTAATGTTTTTAGGTGTTGATGACTTACCCCGACCTTAAAGTGGCATGGAGTACATACATGTGTTAAGAGAGCTATTTTAATTGGTTGGCCTAGGGCCTTATCTTTTGTGGGCCGAAAATAGTTATTTTGTAAGGGTTAATCCCTTTTTATTGATGTAAGCCTAAGGGCATTTCTTTTGTAATTAAATACTTTAATTTTAATTCACATATTGTATATTCACTCCATCTAGATGTTGAATATATGATGTATGTAATGAACAAACCTCATATATTGAATGACATTTTTTAATATATATATATATATTGATACGAGGAAGGGCATCTGATTATTTATTGTTATCTTTTATTTATTACTTGAGAATAATCATTGGTTTTTGGATCTTGTAAATCCGAGGTATGACACAAAGTGTAAATATATGTGTGTCATATCTAGTGTAAGATTCTTATTCCTACGTCCTATGTCCTATAAACAACTTTGTATTTATGATTATGATTAATGTTCATCAAATATATAATTTGTTTTTTCTCTTTCTTCATAGATTTATATTAACATGATATCATAGCAAGGTTTTTTGAATCCTCCATCTTCTTCTTCTTGTATCAAACCTCGTCGTTGTTGGCCCTCGTTTTTGTTAAGCCTTTTCAGGTTTATCAAACACAAAAGGAACCACATATATACCTTGATTTCTCCATAACAGACCTACATCCACCAATCACAACCTCATTGGAACTCTCACGCGCCTCCATGCACCACCAAAAGATCAACACATGCTTTCACGCGCCTCTATGCATGACTCTATTTGCTGACATTATTCTGATGCCATCCCATGGGGGGGGTCCTTTAAACTAGGAAATCAGTTCAAGCTTGCATCTTACTTTGCTACTGTTAGTTTAAGAGTTCTTCCTCCACTATTGATCCTTCCACTCCAACATTCTCTCTCTATGCTGATGAAGCTATGTTTAAACTAGCTATGCTCGGTACCTCTTTTTTCTACTACTTTATCTATTACATTAGGTAATACCTCTTGGTTTTTTGATTATGCATGTTATAATCACATGGCCGTTGATTGAACTGCCTTTACCAAGAGTTATTCTCTTCAGAGTTTACCTACTATTCATACTGTTAATAGTTCTCACATGTGTGTTAATCACATTAGTCATGTTTCTGCCTCCATTATGACTTTCGCTGATATTAATCACATTCTAGCTCTTACCTTAAATCTCATTTTTGTTGGTTAACTTTGCAAATTTGGTTTGACTGTTGTTTTTTCTAACTTTGGTTGTTAAATGTGTCTCCCCAAAAAAAAGTTCAAAAATAGATTGCTCCAAGGTCAGGAGTGGACTGCGGTGAAAAAAAAAAGCATGAACAGGCTCAAAATCACTCGTAAAAGCCATGACAAACTCAATCAAGCATTGTCGATTTCGATAATGAGTGAACAACTTTGCATATCAGTCCATACTAGTTCAGAAAGGGATAGCTTCCCACAAAACATACATAAAGGGCAAGAAATCATTAATGGATTGACATAGTGACTAGCATAGTTAATGAAGGTAGCAAACTAATATTGATTAGATAGGCCAGTGGTTTAATATCATTCCTTCAAGAAATCCCAAATTACTTTGATTAGAGAATAATTATCATCTGTCTAAAATTGACCAAACTAGAGATGAATAGATATTATAGAAGTATTATGACACCAACTGGTGATCTGATAATTCTTATTATCTCAATCCTCAAGTCGCTTAGCGAATTTTAGTTGAGTTTTAGTGTCTCTCTTGGTAAGTTAGTTTGGTAACATCTTTAGTAACAACACGCCATAACTTCCTTCTTTTGAGAAACCCAGACATAGCTTGAGCCCAGAGAACATAGTTGGTGCCATCAAGAATTACAATTTAGTGGCCTGGGTCAGAAAAACCCTTTTCTTTTAAGTTGTCAGTTTAGTTACGTGGTTGTCTTGTGTTTTGATCAAGTCTGGTGGGTGTAGAGGAAGGGTGTGCCTCAGTTTCGCTGTTGGGTAGCAGCCCAGGGGTTCTAGGTGCCTGAATGGTTACGCCCGTGATGGGCCGCAACCAGGCCATGAGCAAAAAGCATTTTCAAGTTAGATGTATAGAGAGAAGATGTGTGGCTCGCGAGAGAGGGCCGCGGTGCAAGTTTCGGCCCGTGCAGTGGCATCCGTGGTGGGGTTGATCGCGGCCTCGAATTGGGTAATTGCGCCCGTGACCTATTTTCTATATAAGTCGGTGCTGTGTATGAAAATATCTATTTCTGTCTCATCTCTTCTCTCTCTCTCTAGTTCTGCCATGTCGAACTCCAAATGAATAAGCCTTGGTTTTCATTTACTTCCATACATTTCTCGCCCCTAGTACCATAGACTTTATTGTAGAGGACATTGAGAGCTTTGTTGTAATCTGTAAATTTTGGGTTTTCGTTGTTGTCGAATTTTGGGCTTGGGTCTTCTCCTCTTCTTGCTTTGAGATAGGGGTTTTATTAATGATATGCATGTTATTTAACTTTATTATATGCTCTTTCTTTTAGTTATGGGTTTTCGAAAGGTTAGGTTTTGGATTATATATATATATATATATATAGAAATGCATAAGTTTAAGAAAAGTTATAGTTTTGGGTTATTGATTGAAGTGGGTCATCAAATGGTTGTTGTTTTGAAAAGAAATGGAATTTGGGAGTGTTATGGGATTTTCAATGGAAAGGGGTTTGATTCAAAAATGTTTTCCTTATATTATTGGAAAGTATCGGGTGATGTTACTCTTTTCAAAATAATGGGTTTGGTTGGAAAATGGTTTTGGAATGTTTTTGGGAACTGAATATTTCTGTTGAGATCCACAAGACTCATAGAGAGTGTGAATGTTGATTATTGGGAATCATTGAGATTTTGTAAAAAAAAACACAGGATTTCGGATTTGAAATCATGTCGATTGTATTATTATTGTACCTTTCAATATATGTTTAGAGATAACTATGTTGGCTATCGGTGGAGGATAGCATTGTCGTGTATTAGAAACTGTATGTGGATTAGGCAAATGACTTGTTACAAAATATCCATCTCGTTGTGCATAGCATGGTTTTGTAATTGAGGTTCGGTATTTTCGAAAACGTATTATTGTTTTGACAACGCATGTTTGGTACTATTGGAAAGGGTAAATAAAGTGGTAAAGCTATAAGAGGGTGTTAAAGTAGAATTAATTTAGCTTGTGTGTCCATGGTGTAAGGCCTAAAACCTGCACGGTAAGTGTCGTTCCATCTAGATAATCCTGGAAAAATGGCATAGTGACTTGTATAATCACTATTATGAATACTAGCCCTGGAGATTTATTCATTGTATTTACCATCTTGTCGTTTTTGAAACGGATTACTGGAAAGATGTTTTGGAAACCTTGCATTGCATTGTTTCAAAGAGAAAATGCATGTTTTATCATGGCATTCCATTTGCATTCCACTTATGGCTTTGTTAAGCAGCATACATATCATTAAGATTACTTCTACTGGGCTTTATGCTCACCCTACGTGGAAAACCATTTTTAGGTGGATTGGTATGCCTATGTCAAGGCAATGGCTTGGGAGGATTATGGATATTGTTATTGTTTTGTTTTATTTTAAAGCCAATGGCTTATTTGTATTAAGCTGTAACTCTTTTGTTGTAATCCAGGTGTAATAACCCCATCATGCAATACTTTATATTTAATTAATGACGGAGATTTGGATTTTAATTTCCTACTATTCTGATTTAATTTGGGAATTATGAAAATTATGAAGACTGATTCGTATACGATTCTATTGAAGATTTATTTGGAATTAGAAATTGAAAGCCTGATTGGCTCAAGAAAGGATAAGTAGTGAGTTGAATTATCACAATTGATGATGAAAATAAGCTTAATTTGATATTTGGAGCCTTTTGGGAGTTTGATTAAAAATCTGATTCAGACTGATAAATTTGAATATAATTAATTGGGCTCTAATGGAAGTTAAATTAGGTTAATTAATTATGTGGGACTTGTGATTAGTCATGATTAAGCCAATTATGTTGTTAATGTGGAATTGCACGTGTAAGGATGTGAATTATAAGGATTTGAAATTATATCTATTGATTGTAGAAAAATCTGTTGAAATTACAACCTTTGAATGGAAAATTGGAAGTCTATAGGCGCGATAAACTGAAATTGACTTTATAATTGTGGTTAACATGATTTTTAGGATATAATATGAAGTTTTGTAAAAAATTTGATTCGTTATGAATTAATTGACTTTATTTGGGTAAAACTCTTAAAGTTAACACTTTGAAATTGAAATTGACGATTTTAATAGGTTAAGAAATAGAAATTGAGTGCATGGATATGCTAACGAGAATTTTTAGAGCCATTTGGGAAGTTTAATTAAAAATTTATTCCGTCTGATTTGTTTAGGTGTATTTGGGCCACCTTTAAGTGTGTATATCTATATATATAAGTGATATAAGCCATTTGAGCTCATCTTTATCTTGTTTTAAAACACAAAAATTTAAGGAAAAAGGGGGAGAGAGTTCTAGAACGAGAAAAGAGAGAGGAAGAGCTCAAGGAGAAGAAGGAAGAGGGAAACTTGAAGAGAGCATTGAAGATAAGCTAATCTACAACAAATTAGCCAACTAAGGTAAGTATCTTCTTCTGATTTTATGAATACAAGGTGTATTCCTCATGAGATCATACAATGTAGGCTGAATTAAGAAGTTGAAGGGTGTAAAGTGGTGTAAATTGAAGTAAGAACCCTAAAGGAGAAGATTACTTGGTTTTATCATTTTGAGTTATAAGTTCTAAGCTTACTTGATATATATATATATATATATGAAATTGGACTTGGATTTCTTAGATTTGTTTGATTTAAGAGTTGATTTCTTTGAAGTTACTTGACTTGCGTTAGATTGTGAGAAGTTGAGCCTTAATATTGAGGTTTTGTATGGTTTGAACTTATTAAATTATATATGAAACGAAGATCTATGTGAATTTAAAAGAAATTGTTTTGAAAATTTAAAAAAAAAAACTAAAACAAGGATTTTGATCTTTCTTGCTTGAAGATTCATTGTATTTTTGATGTTTTGATTTAGAAAACAATAATAATCTCATGTTTTCTATTACTTTTACATGTTTTGGGGCTGATTTGGATTGACCCTAAGTGGAAAATGGAGAAATTTAGCTTGAAATAAACAGGTTTCCTAGGACAGATTTTCTCACCCAGCGCCGCACGTGCGGCGGGGCTTCCCGCACGTGCGGCAGTCTATTTTTAGCACCCAAATTGATTATGAAATAATTGCACTTTCCCCCGCATGTGCCCCAATTTTCCCGCACGTACGATTTTGGTCCAGCACATGCGGAACTCCCCTGTTTCAGCCCAACTTCGAATAGACATATCTCCCTTATTTGGACTCCGTTTTAAGCAATGTTTTGAAAACCGGACCGGTGAACGAACCAGAAAAGGGATCGGGTGGACGGGTCACCAGTTCAACCATCGAATCAAAGCGGTCGAACCGTGATGTCATAATTCATATTATATAATTAAAAAATATATATAAATACTTAAATAAAAATAAAAATTGTTGCATAGTATTTATTAAAAATATTTAATAAAGTCATAATTGATAAGAAAAAGTCACTTGCTTTAAAGAAATAATTTTTTTTAACATTCCTTCCAAACAAATTAATGAATGCTAGGTTTAATTTTGGAGGAAAATGAAATTTTCAACTCTCCCTCCAATCAATATGATTCAAATAATTTGATTGAATCCCACATAGAATTTTATAAGTTCTCTTTGAAAAATCTTTTCCTATAAATAGCAATAGACTTTCATAATCTCCTCAAACTTCAATAAAACTCTTCTCATGAGAGGAGACTCTTGAAGTAAGAGTTTTTAATCAACACATAGAATTTTGTAGGTTCTCTTTGAAAAATCTTTTCTTATAAATAGGAATAGACTTTCATAATCTTCTCAAGCTTTCAATGAGACTCTTCCTTATGAGAGGAGACTCTTGAAATAAGAATTTTTAGTCAAAATTTTGAAATATATTTAAATATATATAAGAAAGAAAGAAAAAAAAAAGAAAGTAAAACTGAAAAAAAGAAGAAGACCGGTCTGACCCTTCCGACACGGTCCGGGTCACCGGTTTTGCCGGTTCTACCAACAGGGTCACCGGCTTTGTTCCCACTCCGGGTTTAGGGGGTTGACCGGAACGGAACAAGGCCCGATTCCCGGTCCGACCGGCCGGTCCGATCTGGGTTTCACAACATTGGTTTTAAGTGATTCTTGAGTCTAAATTCAAGCCTCGGAAGTCTAGTTTCCAATGGTGATAGTCTCACATCGAAATTCTGAGTACACAAAGAGATATGTTCAAATTAGTGAAGGTTGTTCACTTTCTTTCTAACCATTTCATGCTATTTCTTCTCCTAACCCAGTTTCTTTTCATTTCTTCCTATTTTCCTAGACACGGATTGTGACCCATTGAGAACTAAAGAGTTTAGAACCAACATAAATAATTGGTTAAGGAACAAAGTAAGGGATTGGTTTATGTGGTTAAGAAAAGATTAAGAGAAGTAAATTTGATAAAGAGAGTAATTCTATGTTCGATATGTTGTGCTATGTAATTGTGTTTGTAGGTCAAGACGAGGACATCGCGCAACTGTTACAAGAAGCCCATCACTGTGAGTAATAATATAGTAAAGATATGTTTTTCATATCTATTTTGATTTCTGTATGACATGATTCTCTAAATATCATATTTTGACAAAATGCACGAGTTTCCAAGAAATGTGAAATGTGAAATGAGTTATGAACAAGAAATGTGAATTGTTTATAATATGATATGGTGGGCCGAAGGCCATTCCGTTTATCCGTTCTGTTTATGCTATGACATGATATGAATTGTTCGGTCTTTAAGACCTATTGATTTTTGGTATAGAACAAAGTGTTGTACGAAACTAAGTACTATAGTGAGAGTCACCTTTAGAGTCTGTATGAGTCACCTCTTGTGTCCATACATACATGAATTGGGCTCAATGAGAGGTGGAGACATGTCAATATTCCATCTACTCCATAATAAGATACAGTGATACGATATGACACAATTGAACCTAAGGTCATTTTAATATATGATTAGGCCCGCGACCGTTTTGATATATGATTGGGTCCGAGGCCATTTTGTTATACGTGAACCCAAGGTCGTTTAGAAAACATGATATGAGTACAAATGTTTTTACATCGCTATATGAATCATGTTACGAAATGTTATTTTATATGAATGAATGGATGTCTTATTTTGATATGTGATTCTAACCATTTGTATAAGTGGGCGTACCATGTACCACATAAAATGTTTGTAATGGTTTCAGATATGTAATCCATTTGCAAAAGCATGGATTTTGATACGATAAATGTTTGTTTTAAAATGATTTAAGATACGTTTCAGAATTGTGAAATATGTTTTCCTAATGTTAAAGAATCATTCATTAACCTCTTTACTTTATTATTTCTCACTGGTTTATATATATGCAGGTGAGCCATCAAAGGATCAACATTAGAGTTTGTACCAAAGTCCGCCTCTCTGTCAAGCCTCTTAGGAAGTGCATCCGTATAGAGACATAGTGTTACTTCGTCAAGCCTAGTTTTGTTTGAAGTCTTTCATATAGTATGTGAGATCTGTATAAGCTCTGTTATTGTATATGTAAATATGGAAAGTGTAGTTAAATAGTTTAATTATAGGTCATCATGTATGAACAACTCAATGGATATTATTATTATTTTTGGTATCTGCTTCTACTTAAGGCCCCGTATTTGAATACATAGTTTTGACATTTTGTCTTTGAGGCCTGAGTGCAGGCTGGTCATGACCTAAACTTTTAAGGGCGTGTTTGGGTTGTGACACTGGGCAAGGCCTTGGAAACTTATAGCCTTTAAGGCATTGACTTGTATTACTTTAAGTAGTATCCTCTTGTATGGCCTTGGAAACTTATAGCCTTTAAGGCATTGACTTGTATTACTTTAAGTAGTATCCTCTTGTATCGCATGCTTCAGTTTCCTTTGTAGTTAAACCTTATAATAATTGAGGAACTCTGATGTAAGTATATCTCATAAGTAAATCATAATAGAAGTTTTCACATGATTGAAGATATTATAAGGGTGATAAATGTCTAATTATTTTGGGGCGTTACAGGTTGGGAATGATTGGTATGTTTCATAACAATAAGAGGTAGAAAATAATAGAATTTGTAGAAATGAAGGTTACCAATGGATTTAGAATAGTAAAAACAAATACTAGAAATCAGTTTGAAATAACCAAAAAATAGGTCCAAATAGCTCATATGACGTTACCAAAGGCATGCCAATGTCAATATTTGGCGTGTGTGTGAACATGATACAGGTAGGGCCCTTCTCATTTCCTTTTCTTGCCCCGAACGCTTCTGGGGTGATGTTGCTTTCACTGCCATTTGCACCATAAATCATGTTCCTTTCTCTGTTATTGAAAATCAATCGCCCTATGAACAGTTATATGGTGTTCCACCCTCTTAAAGTGACATTCATGTTTTTTGTTGTGCTTGTTTTGTCCTTCTTCAACCTCATGAATATACAAAACTCCAACCTTATGCTTGTCTATGTTGCTTCTTAGGTTATGGCATTGAACACAAAGTATATCAGTGCTGGGATCCTATTGCCAAGCATCTTCGTATTTCCTGTCATGTGGTTTTTGGGAACATAAAATGTTTTCCTTCTTGTCCAAATTTTACCTCCTGTCCATTATTTCACATATTTTTCTATTGAGTTGTTTCGGTGTCATGTTTCTTAGTGATTCTTCAAGTGCTCTTGATATTTCAGTCTTGCTTGCAGATAGGGATGGTCAAGGGTCGGGTTTGAGTAGTAATGTCATGACCCAAACCCGTCCCTATAGGTTTAGCATCGTAACCGAGCAGTAATCCTTGGATTACCGAAGGCCTCTGAACAGATTAGCATATAATAAGGGGCTAGCGGAAGCAAATACATAAATATAGTTGTCCAATGAGCTGTGTTGACTTATATGAAACAGAATATTTAAAACTTTATATACATAACCAGTAGTCATACATTATACCCACACACATTACAGTAATTTAAGTACAGCCAACAATATCAAACAAGTCTTAAATAAACAGAAACAACGGAACTTAAACACAGGACTCTTCGGGAACCTCCGCGTGAGGCACAATGGTTGGCTGACAACAGAACACAGATCCAGACAGAAGCCTTCAGGCTCGAACTCCATAATGCTCACCTATAATATATATATACAAACAGTGAGCTAAAGCCTAATGAATAACATTAAGGTAAAGGGGTTAGTGAACGAAATCCGAACATATCATAAGCAGAAAAACAGATCATAGCATAATCATCCTCATATCAGAACATAATAATGGTACATCCCATAGAACACATTACAGAACGTCTTCCGACTGGAGTAATCGGTTCCGGATACCGATTAAACACATATCACCACAGTGAAGTGGCTAACGAGATCTCGTAAACTTGTATGTCATTCATGCCGTCCCCCATAACTTGGGACTATTTATGGATGCCATAATAGATTTCAAACTTGGGATGTTCGTTCACGTAAAACAGATATCATAACAGAAATCAAAGCTTATCACATTTCATTTGGAACATAATTCATATCAACATATCTTTACAGAAGTGTTACTCACAGTGCTTCCTGTAAATGGTCAGTCAATCCTCGGATGTTGACCTACAAACACAAAGGCATATAACACCAACAGATCTTATCATTACACAAGTACTTGGCAAACACGGCTTAGCTTACATTACGTTGGTTCTTATTCTTTCTTAGCTCATTGCTTAAAACACACCTACTTACCTTCCCTTAACTTAGTACATTCATTCCTTAGTGTGTTTCTAATCCATAACCTCCTTAATATGGCGTAATTAAGGCTTAGGAATGCCTAAGATGCAATAAGGATGCCAAAACATGCCTTGGAACACTTGGTAAAATTTCTGAAAATAAGGTCCCTGCACGAGCGTAGACTTCCTCGCTCGAGCGGGCATGCAAAACGAGAGGGGTCGCTCGAGCGTAACTTCCTCCGCTCGAGCGACCTGTAAACTGGGAAAAAGTACTGGTTGGTCGAAATCCACGCTCGAGCTACAACTCCCACGCTCGAGCGTATCGACAACATGCAAAAGGGTTCGCTCGAGCGTCCAAGTGGTCGCTCGAGCGGAGAGCTCATGACTGCAGAAAAATACTGAGAGCTCGTATTCTCCGCTCGAGCGCAGGTTTCCTCGCTCGAGCGGACTGTGAAATTATGGGTTTCCAAAAACAGAGTTCTGAGTTTCAAAATGCAATTTCAATGGCAAATTCGTGCAAAGCTTGGTCATAAACTTGGAAAACTTATTCATAAACATGAATATATGATTTTCATCAATTCTTTTTAGTCAAAACCCATGAATTTACCAAAATTAGAACCAAAACTTTCATGCATGTAGAACACACAATTTTTTTCTCCAAAACTCATGAAATTAGTAAATTTGAGCTTATCAACTCCATACATGTAAGAAATTATTTTCCAAAACATGAAACAAGGTTCAAGACATGATAATTCAAACATGTATGTGACCTCTAGCTTATAATTTCATCTCTAATGGCATGAATGATGCTCAAACATGGGAGCTCTTGACAAATTTATACATGCATGTATAACTTAGCACCAATTCCCTTATCCTAAGCTCATGAACACAATTTAAACACATAATCTTGAAGAAAACTCATGTTAAATGACTTAGATACACAATCTAGAGGTTGCAATCTTACCTAAAGTCTTCAATTAGCTAGATTCTTGCACAATCTTGGTGAATTCCTTCAATTCCTCTTCAATCTCTTCTTCTCTCTCTCTAGAATGCCCTCTCTCTCTCTCTCTCTCTCTCTCTCTCTCTCAAGTAAACTCTCAGATTTTTCCACACAAGGGAGATGAAGTAATTGAGTCCAAATGGGCTTATTAGGCTCATATAAAGCTATGGTGCCAAAAATACCATAATTAGAATATTAGGCCAACCAAACATGACTTAATTAATCAGACTGAATAAAATTTTAATAAAATTTGCCACAAGGTTCTAAAAATTCCAAATAACATATTGGTGTAATCAATTTCGGTTTCGGATGCCGATAAGGCTTTCAATTTACATATTAAAACAGAACATCCAAATAGATATTTCTACAGACAACAGATAGAAAGCCAGATATCATGCAAAATACAAAATAAAGACATAATTTATTTTAATCCTCTCATTAGCATCATTAATTACGGATTAGTGGCTAATTACAGATCGGGGTTATTACAAGTAATCCCCGCCTCGTATCATATTGGGGGCGAGGCAAATCGGGAGGCGACGGTGGCAGGACGGGTGTGGGGTAGGGCGAGAGACAGGTTCATTTTGTAACTTGAACAATGATGATAAGATAATATAGTATGCATGACAAGCACATACCCTTCTTATTTCACATAACCACTCCCTAGCTCGCATTTACATCGTAATTTTTTCTCCTTTTATTAAATCCAAGGAGGAAAATCTTGTGGTGAAATCAAAGTATATCTCCTATTAAATATTAAGATTTTCTTCTTTTTTATACTCCGAAAAGAAAATAATGTGATTCCATAGTGAATTTAAGATTGTTAATAATTTATCTAAAGGAGAAATGTAATACGTTATTATGTTAACCGTAGTTTTTCATAGAAACTTTAATGATGTGGTTCAAACCGACTCAAGCTTGTCATACAAATAAAAATAAATAATTAAATAAGAAAAAATGAAAAAAAACAAAAGAAAAAGTGAAAAACTCATAATTAGCTATTCACATTTTTCTTTCACCATTATCTACAATAATCACCTTTAATTCTTCAGGGTTAACAACACATCTGCAACACCTTTATTTATTTATTTATTGTATTTTATGTATCATAGTTAAGAGTAGGCTATATAAAAATAAAATTAAGATTCCATGAAAAATATTAGGTAAATCGATTTTTAGAAAATATTTTACTTACCTCCTAGCCAACCTATTCCTCAAAAATCCAATTGAGGAAAAATCACATGTGTCCAAGTAAATCATTTATATGCATCTGTAACGCCCCAATTTTCATACCCAAATGACAATACAATAATCATGGCCCTTTTAAAGTAAAACTGATAATAAATCCTTATACTTGCATTGCATGATGTAAATAGTCTTCATGCAATAATACAGTTAATTCAACAACAATTAATTAAACAACAAATACCCCCAGGAGTTTACAAGTTTCCAAGGCTTGAGCCTGGTTACACATAACGGTTATTCAAACCCACACATACAAAGCCCTTGGCTTACAAGTAGCGTCACAACAAATGAGCACATTATGCTCTCTACACACACTTCCATGCCTTCAATTAGGCGGAATCACCACATCTTTTCCTGTACAAAAATCCCTCAGGGTGAGCCAAAAGCCCAGTAGGAAATTCTTAACAAAATATATACATTTTATACAAATCTCAAGAGATGAATGTATATGCCATGCTATGCCTTTTTACAAATAAATCACATATTTATCTTTTGAAAACCATCATGCTCAATGATGCCATGCAATTTCCATTGTTCAAAACTTAACAATTTAACTCAAGGGGTGGTAAATATAACTCTGGTAATCCCTAGGTCTGTGTCTGCAAGTAGACTATGTAAATACTACCAATTTGTCATTTTTACCAGTATCAACTGAAAGGCTCAACACTTGTAATCTATTATTTTTACTAGTATTAACTGGTAGGCTCGACACCAATCCGCGCAGTTTTCTAGTATTTCACCAAGGACACATAGGCTAACTTAATCAAATTCATCTACACTACCTTTCAAGACTTACCACTGTATTTACCCCAAAACCAATTTATGAAAACTTGTTTCTCAACATTCTTTTCTCAATGCAAAGTTTTCAAATCGAATTTCAAAGCTCTTCATTGTCAAATGAATTGATATGTCAATGCAATGATTAATAATACAATGCAATATTTCTTCCACTCTCAATACTCCCACACAATATTCCCATTGTGATCAAAATTCTCATTTCCCATTTCAATGCAATTTTCACAAGATGAATAAATACTTTTATTTCAATTCATCCAAGGGATAGCATAATTCCCACATTTCAAGCAATCTTAACAATTTAGTCATCTCAAGGCTATATTAATACTTTTAAACAACAATTCCCAAAACTTCAACAATTCCCATATTCCATGAAAACATCATTTATATATAAATAAATAAATAATTTTCTAACATCATTTATTTTGGCACACAAAGTAAATATAACAACATATTCTAAAGATTTTCAACATCTTTCTTAAAAATCCCTAATTTCTAGGTTTTCTCACCAAAAACCATTCATCTTCAAATATTTGAGAAGATCTCACCAAAAACTCCTTTTTTTTACCAACATAGTCCAAAACCCTCAATTTCTATTTTGAAAGAAACAAGAAAGTAAACCCACTTTCAAAATCACTCATCTTCTTGAATCAACAATCCACTTAAAAATAAATAAAAATCAAAGGATGATTTCAAAAATCATCTAGATCTTGCAAAAAAATATATATATAACTCAAAGAAATTTCCTACCTCAAGCTTAGAAGAGAAGATGAGTAAAACAAGGTTGAAATTCCAAAGATGTCAAAACCAACTTCTACTTGGATCAAAACAAAACTCTTGACAGGATTTACACTTAATCTCAAAGGACCATGGTGAAAAGATCGCTCTAGGTGAGTAGATCTAGAGATCTAGGTGCGAAAAGTCAAGTTTTAGAGAGAGAAGAGAGAAATCACAGTTTGAGAGGAAAAGAGAAGGAAAAGTAATGAAAAGATCACTCTAGGTGAGTAGATCTAGAGATCTAGGTGCGAAAAGTCAAGTTTTAGAGAGAGAAGAGAGAAATCACAGTTTGAGAGGAAAAGAGAAGGAAAAGTAATGAGAGGAAAATGGTTTGGGTCTATTTATAGTAGTAGAGAATTGCCCTAAAGTCAAATAAAAAGGACAAGTTAAAAACCCCCAAGAAATAGGGCCCAAACCAACCCAAAAAGCTGAAAATTATACGCAAGTGTCGACCTTTCGGGCACAGGGGTCGACCCTTCAGACAGAAAAGCAAAGAGTGCAACAGGCAAGGTGTCGACCCTTCCCAGACTGGTGTCGACACCAAAAAATAGCAAGCAACTTCCAGATTCAGCAACACACAAAGGTCGACCCTTCCAGATTTGTGTCGACCCTTAAGGCCAAAAATAAAAGGCAAGTGTCGACACCACCCCCAAACAAGATTTTTAAGTTCCCAAACAATTTTTCAACGTAAACAAGCATGAACGAGCAATCCTAACAAGTTTAAATCGATTTGTACTCCTCCAAAACTAAGATATAATAACACTAAAAATTTCCAAAACAAAATAAAGGATTCAAATACTTTCCCAAAAGCTTTGAAGGACACAAGTGCTACACATCTCTCTTTCTCTCCGATCTTTAAAAGATTTTCTTTTTTCCTTCTTTCCGCCAAATTAAGACATCTTCTTTACATATATACTCTATAGTATCAAGCATGGACACAAGGAGAGTTACTTCATTTCAAATTACCAGTCAATCTATGGAAACTAAAGAAATCTGCCTATTAGTTGTGCATGATGATCCTACATATCGTAATATCATGGCCAAGATGCTTCAACACTGCGGTCAATATGAAGGTATTAAATAGGAATTACACATGAAAAAAAAAAAGACTTTGTTCCTTATATGATACTGCTTGTATAAATTGTAAGATTTTTCATTGTTGTTCGTAGAGTTTTCTCTTAACATCTATATTGCCATGGCGTGATAAGCATATAGTTTGATGTCAAGGCTATATTTGGTTTGATCGAGTAGGAAACTTTCGGATGCCATGGTTATGATTCTCAATAAAGTTCTTCGTCTTGATTAAATCTAAATTTTTTTCTCTGTCTCTCAGTTTTGAAGGTTGAAAGGATAACCGTTGCTTTAAATGCCATCCAGGCCTAAACCTCGTCATAACAGATGTTCATCAGTCAAATACTAATGGATTTGAGATCCTCCACTACATCGAAACGGAGTTTAATCTCCCTGTCATCTTTAAGTATGCTGTTTACTTTTAGTATCAGTCGTTCTTCCATCACCCCCTTCAAATTCACCCAAATCAATTGTTCGGAAACCTTACTTTGTTTGGTTTCATTTCTAGAATATGTTTTCAGAAAAAAATTCAAAAAATTTTAAACTAATTGAGAAGGAAACAAAAAATCATCATTTTTATATGGTTCTCTCTTTTTTGAGAATGATAAGATATAAGATAAAAAATAAATGAGTAAAATTTAATATTAAGTATAATATTTTAGTATTTAATTTTATTATAATGAAAAAAATAAATTATATACACTATATACATATAAATATATTTAATAAATATAATCGGGGTGGGATGGGGTCGGCTAAAATAGGGCGGCGATACAAAACCCGTCCCTACCTTAATTCTTCATTAGGACAGGGAAAACCCATACGCGGCGAGGCGAGGCGAAGCGAGGGAAAATGACCATCCATACAAGTTGATTCGGTACCTCTACCATCTCCGGAGTTTACTGACATGATCATCTCCTCTAGGTCTTTGTCATCTTCTCCTGATGGTCCATCTGAGTCTCCTTTATCCTTACTTGATGGTCCATTCTTTACATGTAACACTAAAGATCCTTTTGATCACCTCTTCGCTACTTCCCCAATTGACTCGTTTGCCAACTCATTTACATGATTATCATTGCAATTCTACTGTTCTTAAAACTTCACACCTATTGTAAGGCTTATACTAATCCTCTTTGGCAGCAAGTAATGACAGACAAGTTGCAGGCTTTGGATAAAACTCATACTTGGGACGTGGTAGCTCTTCCTCCCACTGGGTGTAAATGGGTATTAAGATCAAGACTAGTTTTGATTGTACAGTTGAGCACTATAAAGCCCGTCTTGTTGCTAAGGGCTTTACTCAATAGTATGACATAGATTATGAGGAGACATTTGCTTCAATTGCGTGCCTTACTTCTATTTGGAGTTTACTTGTTGTGATTGCATTCTGCCAGTTGCCATTGTCTCAGACGGATGTTATAAATGTCTTCCTTAATGGTGATATGACCGAAGAAGTTTACATGTAGCCTCCTCCTGGTTATGAGCACCTCCTAGACAAGGTTTGTAGGATTCGTTGAGCTTTTTATAGTCTTAAGTTGGTTCATTGAGCTTGGTTTTTCAGGCTTAATACAACCATTGCTCAATTTGGTTTTTCATCTAGTTCGCATGACTCAACTTTATATATTCGCAAGACAACACATGGAATTTGTAACACCCCAAATTTTTATTATCCGAATCCATTACTAAATCCTTTATTAAAATCTATTTCTATAACAATAAATGCGGAAGCAAGATAAAACAAATAAACAAATGATATTCTCTCTCAAAATGTATATAATGATGGAATATCCAATACAAACAATTACAAATGCCCTTAGGCTTTCATTGAAGAAAATAGAACAAAACGCATGAAATAAAAGTGATTAACCCTCTTTATGGCCAACAAGTAAAGAAGAGTCTTGGTCTTGAACAATCTTCACTCTCTCATACACATAATTTATAATGTCTAACATTTATTCGATTAAATCACAATAATTATAATTTTTAATTATTTATTGTAATACTTGTTAGGCTTTTAATATGTAATTAATATATTTAATATATAAAATATTTTTAGTGTTAAATTTTTTGATTTAATGGATTGATTTAATAATGATATCAAAATTGTCGCCATATTTGACTTTTAGAAAAATAGAAACTAATTTAATGAAAATAAAAGCAACCACCCATTAAATGATTATCAATGGTATTTTCAATTATCTTTATTTGGAATAAAATTCAAAATTCAATGTCAAATACGTCACAATTAAAAAGTCAAGAACCAAAACGACACAAGCTTCAAATTATAGTAACTGTTAATATAATTTATCCTAGAAAAAATAGATGGTTACTCTTAAAATTATAACTGTCATATATATTTTTTTAAATTAATATGATTCAAATATGTATGTTAACAATATCTGATTATCTTAATTTTTTATATAAATATTTTATTAAAAAATGCTAGATTTTCCTCAATTCTACCCCCATAACATAAATAAGACCTCCATGAAATGATCCCAGAACAAATGAGGTGCAGCATGTTGTTTATGATATTGCATTGACCTTCCGTAGTTTTGTTGACAATATACACGTACCTCTCCTCATATACCCTCCTTTTTTTTTTTTTTCTAACTCTCCTAATTTCACATCATTTTTTCTATTTATTTAATAAATACATTAAGTATTTATAAAAAATGAAAAACTCACCCAAAGCTTTTTTTAAGAGAATCTAATTTTATTTTTTATTTTTATTTAGCTGATTCATAAACGTGATGAGTCCAAGAATGGCCAGCATGGATGCAAAGACAGTTTCGGGCGCTATACTATACATGACGCCATCTTTCTCTCACAAGCCGCCACGTCCCATAAAAGGTGGCAAGTGGCAACACCTCGTGTCTCGTCTCTGGCGAGCGAAACATATACGCATACATACAAGTTTGATTTGAAGATGAGAACTTTTTTTATGAGACAGATCTTGAGATAAATAGAATAGAATACACAACTCTTTGTCTCTGTTTTTATCTATATATATACAAGTGTATCACAGAAGAAGAAGAAGAAGAAGATGGATGCGCAGAGCCTATTGGCATCGGCTGCGATAAACATAGGGCTGGCGTTGGTGTTGGTGTGTTTATTTTCAATAATGAAGAAACAGGCATCGAATGCAAGCATATACTATGCAAGGCGTGTGTCTCTGAGGCACCACATCCCATTCGACCACTCCTTCACTTTCCACCGCTTTACTCCCTCTGTCTCTTGGATCTCCCGCGCCCTTCGCTTCACCGAAGATGAAATCCTCGAAATCAGCGGCCTCGACGGTCTCATCCTCATCAGGCTTTTCAAATTCGGGTATCAATCAATGCCTGCCTACTCACTCATATATATAATATATATATATATATATCGGTGGTGTTATATGTACCAATTAATATACTAACTAGTGTGCTAACATTATTATTGACCTTACTCATTAATCACATTATAACTACTAAAAACTTTTTAAATTATGACACATATACATTAGTTAGTACGCTAATTAGTGCATATGTATCAATTTGTGTAGTGTACCAATTATTTGTGTCGTATACCAATTGATAATGTCACATAATTGAGATTTTTATTATTTATAATTTGTATAATGCACGAGATCAATAATAATGTCTAGTGTTGATACATTAGTTAGTACACTAAGGCCATGTTTGTTTGGACGGACTGGATTAGCATTCCCATGACTAATATTCCGAGGCCTACGAATCCGTTGGATTATGTATCCTATCTTAACTAATAGTGTACTTCAATTGTTTAACCAAACATCGGATTAATAATTTTATTGGACTATTAATCCAATCCTAAGCTCATGTCCACCCAAACAAACATGGACTAAGGTGCATGTAACACCACCGATTATCAAGTCAACAGTTTTATTTTGTGTTCACACAAAATGAATGAAATGTTAATTCTTACTTATACCAAAATTATCCAAATAAAAAATGTATTTTAACAATTGTTTAAACCATTGCAAAATAATCCACTTCCCTCTGTGTGGTTTCTTCTCTGGCTTCTCAAGTTCTGGAGTTTCAAATATACATTTGTTGTTCTGCGATTTGATTTGAGCTTTTTATTTCTTTGTTGCGTTAATCTTTGTTAAGTTTTTTTCTTTTTTGGACTAATAATTTAGGATTTAATGGACTGTATCTGTGAGCAATTTCGTGACTTTTTTTTTTTTTTTTTGCTAATCTTTTTTTTTTTTTTTTCCTGCTGTTCCATCTATTTTATGCTACGAGGGTACACTCTACATGTTGAATCTTTAGTTTGTTTTGTTATTTTTTTTTTAGTGTAGATTCTGTGTAAATTGCTCCTTACTATTTTTCAGTCTTTTTATTTTCTTTCTTATTCAATAATCCTATCATTTCACGTCATTATCAGAATGCCATTGCTTTGCCAATGCATGAACACACATTCATTAAATTCTAAAATCCATTTCTGTAACTTTAAATAAAGAGTTAATTATCACGGAGCTCCCTTGAAGTTTATGACAATTATAGGACCTCCCTTGTTGTTTATGATATTGCATTGACCTTCCGTAGTTTTGTTGACAATATACACGTACCTCTCCTCATATCAAGTTTGTAGAGGTGATACGGGGAATTGCTTATGTCATTTGGGATGTATTGGGCTGGGGTGCTTGGTTGTTGGGAAATAAGGGTAATTTTGGTATTTAGTTACCTAAACAACCCATCTGGATATATACTTGTAACTAAACATGAGCAAGGATCCTTTAGAGTTTTTTTTCCCTAAAGTTTCCTAGAGTGGTGTGTTGTATGGTTGAGATTTAATGACAAGTCACATCAATTTTTTAGCATTAAATCTCACCCATACAACACACCACTTTAGGAAACTTTAGGGAAAAAAAACTCTAGAGGATCCTTGGTGCTAAACGCCCACCTTCCCTGTCTATTCTCTCTCTCTCATCTTCTCTATCCTCATCTCTTTGCCAAAATGCCCTGGTCCCAATTGGAGATTTTGAAGGCCACTGTCGCCACCTCTTCCTCTCTCTCAAACTTGTACCACCACCTACTAATACATCACCCACCAACATTATCATGAACCATCACTTGCAACACCAACCACCACCATGACACCACCCCAAATCCATTACAACCGCAACCATTTTGAAACTCGTTTTACCCATAAACAACATATACATTACATATAAACAATTGAAACCACCCAAATCAATTGAAGCTCGTCTCCAAAGGCATGTGATTTAACCCCATCCAATTGAAACTGGTTTGCAAAAGTATTATAGGCAAACAACAAAATTAAATTCATTGAAATCCAAGAGCATTTTTCTGTTCTTACCCATAAACATATAAACTTAAATCCAAAATCAATGTAAGAAAAAGATTTTGAACCCAAAAACTCAAAGTTCACATAAATTAAAAATCAAAGGCCCAACAGTGGTGGTGGTGATAATGTTGTCTAAAAACTCGTCCCATTGTCTATAGTGTTTCTCAGGTGAAGGGATGGTTCCAACAACGACATTGAGTTCATCGCCTCTGACTGTTAAAAATCAAGTATTATTGATTGATGTTGTTAATGTGTTATGTATTACAACTCCTATATATAGAAGAGAAGGTGGTAGTAGGTGTAGTGTAGTGGAGGTGGTAGGTGAAGTGGGTGCTAGTGGAGATGGTAGGTGGAGGAGTAAATTGGTAAATTCTAACAGCCCCCCGCAAACTCAAGGAGGATAGAAACTAACCAACTTGAGTTTGGAGAGAGGAACAAAACAAGAAAATACATAAAAATAAAAATAAAATAAAAACAAAGATAGGAGACACTGTATGGTCGTGTCAGACCGTTGGTGAAGACACTGAAAGGTGGTGCCATAACGTGGTAGAGGGCACTGGATGGGTGTGCCATAACGGTGTAGAGGACACTGGATAGTGGTGTCATAACGGTGTAGAGGACACTGAATGGGGGTGTCATAACGTGGTAGAGGACACTGAATGGGGGTGTCAGATGTCGGGACAGTGTATGGGGTCATGTCGGACCGTTGAAGATGCTAACCGGAATCAATGTCGGGACAGTTTATAGGGTCATGTCGGACCGTTGAAGATGCTAACCGGAATCAAAAGTCGGGACAGTTTATAGGGTCATATCGGACCGTTGAAAAAGGCTAACCGGAATCAAATGTCGGGACAGTTTATAGGGTCATGTCGGACCGTTGGAGATGTTGCACCCTCAAAAGGTGTGCCCAATTTTTCAAAAGGCGTGCCCACTTTATCAAACGATGTGCCATGAAAAGGCGTGCCAGTTTGTCGGGCGTCAAGAGGCGCGCGATGCGCGTGGCTGCCTCGGCTATAAGACAGAGGCTGAGGCTGAGGCAAAAAACCTGCGAGAGAAATTCTGAGAGAGATTTTGGAGAGAGATTCTGTAACACTCTGTTGTCTGAGAGAGAGTTCTGAGAGAGATACTGTGTAACACTCTGGTGCCTAGAAAATGGCTTCATCGTCTTCCCGCGGGCTGCTCACCCTCTTTCCCGACCTCAACGAGTCAACGAGAGAGAGAACTGGTGCGGTGGCACTGGAAACTCAACCAAGCGCCCCGGAGTTTGCTCCGTTGAACTTTCCGATGCGGTCGGTGGAGCAAAGAATGGCAGTGCAGTCAGATGTGGAGGCCAATCAGTATACTCTGAAGGCATGTGTGGAAAGCATGACGGCGGTCACAAAAGCAGTTTTGTCAAACGAGATTGGCAAGAATAAAAACCAAACAAGAGTCATTACGACCCTTTTGTTATAATCTAATATACAAGGGTGATATTTTAAGAGTTCAAAGTATTTTCTTATATATTTTATTTTAGTTAACGTGATGATGTTGGACAGAATAATTATCCTAATATTTCTTGTGATCAGATAATATTAGAAGTTTATAATTCGAATTGATAAAGTCATTAGGGCCCTCTCGCCATAATCTAATCTACTAATAGTTTATGGTATTTTAATAAAAAATTGAAGTTAAAAAAACGATGATAAAAATTTGAAAGGTAAAATTGTAATTTTTTTTTTTACAAAATACAATCCTTTCCTCCTATTAGAGCATCTCCAACCCTGAACTTATTTTTTCACCAAATTTGGATAAAAAATGAATCATTTTCTCAATTTGATATCAGTGGTTCTAACGGTGCATCAAAATCCTGTGGGTCAACCGGTTGGTCGACCAGTAAAGCCCAATTTATTTATTTTTTTTTAAACCTTTTTGAACTGTTTGAACCTACCTCCGTGGGTCAACCGGTAAAGTCAAATTTTTTTTTTTACCTTAATAATAATAATAAATAGGTATGGAGTGGGTGATAAAAAAAAAGAAAAGAAAAGAAAGTGGATGCCCCCATGTGCTGTCTTCTACGTGTGGAGTGTGTGCCCATGTGAAGGCCAAGCTTTTCAGTGTGGGCATTCCAAAAGATGCTGGGAAAAGGCAGGTTCACACAACTGGTCGATCTTCTGGTCATTGGTGCATGGGCCCAGATGGCAAGAGTGTTTATGCGTCTGAAAGTGGGCTGGAGTTGATGGGTAAAATTGCATACAGACATTACAGGAAGGAGAGTGGAGCTGGGTTTAGAAGCTTGAACTCCTTGTCATGGAGATCCTTAGCTCTCTGAATGGCGGCAGTGGATGCTCAAAATCCTCTTCTTGGAGATACTACTTGTGGTTCTCTACTGCAACAAGTGCAGCGAATTTGGGATGAGGTTGGTGAATGTGATGAAGAACGGGACAAGATGCTTCTTCAGTTAGAGCTGGAGTGTTTGGATGTGTGCAAGAGGAAGGTGGATCAGGCTGCAAATTCAAAGGCACGACTTCTTAAGGGCTTGGCAGATGCCAACGTTGAACTCTCGAGTCTTCTATCTGCTCTCGGAGAGAAAAGTTTCGTTGGAATTCCTGAGAAGAGTACAGGAACGATCAATGAACAACTTACTGCTATTGCACCAGTTCTAGAACAGCTATCCCTGAAGAAGCTGGATGAGTTTCAGTCTCGGCTCCAAGGTGGCCCGGTCGTGGATTTGGAGCGGTGGTGGCTCGGCAGTGATCAGTCACGGCTGGAAGCAGTGGCGAGGCTTCCGGGGACAGACATGAGGTGCGCAGACCGTGTTTTGAACCATCATTGTTGCAGACGAGTGAAGGTAAGTGTAGAGAATTTTAGCGGACTAGGTTGAGGTCCGGCGGACGGCGAAGGTGAGGTTGCCGCCCGCCGGGAAGCAAAAATACTAGGTTCTAAACCTGCTCTGATACCATGTTAAAAATCATGTATTATTGATTGATGTTGTTAATGTGTTATGTATTACAACTCCTATATATAGAAGAGAAGGTGGTAGTAGGTGTAGTGTAGTAGAGGTGGTAGGTGAAGTGGGTGCTAGTGGAGATGGTAGGTGGAGGAGTAAATTGGTAAATTCTAACACTGACTTTGTTGTCTTCATTTGTCTCCCATTGCACTGTCTCTCTCAAATTAATGGTATGGGGAGGGGCTGTGGTGGATGGGGCTTGGGGAAGAGGAGGTTATGGTGTGTTGGCTAAGATGGTAGTGGGTTGCGGCGGTGGGCGATGGATGAGGGGAGAGAAAAGAAGAGGGATTGTGCCATGGAAGATTGTGGTGATCGACAATGGATGAAGGCAAGATAAAGAAGATAGTGGGATTGCTTGGTTATCTAGAAGAGATAAAATGGATGTTTATTTGTTAGGTTGATAAGCTAAAAATAAAGGAAAATAAGATGTTTTGGTATGATGGGATAAAATTTTCTAAAAGAATAAAATCATGTATCTTTTAACAATAGACACCCAACAACTTTGACAAGGGAGAATGTACTTTCAGAAATCACAGGGGAAATTTTTATAATTGTCAAAAACCTCATGAGAGGTTTGTGTAATTAGCCGTTAAATAAAAGAAGATAAACAAATTCACATACAAATACATATAAATATATATGTTTTTATGTAATTACAGAGAGAGAGAGAGAGAGAGTGTTTTTACATACCATATAGTTAACTTGTGATAGGTATAGGTATATCTGTTAGAGAAGCCTACGGTGACGTGGAAAATCCTATTTAATATTAGTGTAACAAAAATGCTAGAGGCCTCAAAAATTCTACCAAAAGTTTTACCAAATGTCTCACATGGGTGTGGGACCCACATGGGACCCACATTGTGTGGGTCCCACACCCATGTGAGACATTTGGTAAAACTTTTGGTAGAATATTTGGGGTCTCTAGCATTACTCGCATGGAAAATATCAACACAACAAAATTCAAGTTCAGACCAAATGGGATGGAGTGGGCACCACGCCTTTTTGAGAAGGTGCGCCCACATATCGGATGTGACTTTTCATATTCTATTGTGAATCATTGAGGTCTATATTTGATAGTAAATTGTTTTTCCCACAAGTTGTTGGATTTCATTTTATATTTATCGAGAGACATATCAAAGGACTATGGAAATCCGAACGACCAAATCCAAGCGACTCACACATATTGCCAAAAATAGACCGATTCACTAAGACTTGGAATCTACATCTAATTTTTAATGGGAAAACTAGGAAACCCTGACTCTGTTAATTTAGGCTACTAATCCGTTACTTCCAAAAATCTTGATTTGGGAGTTTAGGTACACAAAGGGAAGATCATTGATTGAGCCCATTTTTGCTCAATCTAAAAGACTGGCCTCTACTAGTTTCTTTTTATGAGATTTATTTTGTTATTTAATTCGATTGATTCATTATTAATTTGCTTAAATTCCTTAAACTAACCTACCATCTAAGTTATTCCCACAGTGTAGACCACATCCCTGTAATTTGGATACTTCCATATTTGCAAAGATTTGGACCGAATCTAATCAAAAAAGTTTTGAAAACAAAGGAAGCAAGTACCCAAGCTAGACTGATATGACCTCCAAACATGCGATCATATCAAATATATACAATATATGGTAAACATGCAATCATATCAAATATATACAATATATGCTAAGGATGGAGGTTATGATGCATACCCAAAAGTGTGTAGGAAAAGAAAGGATCTGGCCAAAATCCATAGCATCAATCGCCATGAATAACTAGATTAGATAAACAAATGTATGATCCTAAATGTTACAACTAAGGCACACAATCACTACATAAACCAGGAGACCAGGTGCATGGAACACAACTTATATGTATATGTACAAGACAAATAATCCAACTCATGGGTAGATTTAAACATGTACAAATAGTGGCTAATATGGGTTTAAATGCATGAAAAACATTTTAATAATCCTAGTCTAAAGATGCAAGGCATGCATAATAGAAATACAAAAGAAAAGTGATCAAAAGCTACATTAAAACTATGAATCATGCGATGAAACCTAACTAACCAATATCAAAGATGAAAATCATGGTGAAACTACTAGAAAAATGTAGATAAAAGAGGACAGATCTCTAGTTTGTGAATCAAACCAAAGAAAACGCATAAATAGATTGAGAAGTGAAGTTGCATGTGTGTTCTCCTTAGGTGTTTGAACCTTGGTATGTTTGTTTTCCAATGGATATGCTTCGGTGGCTCAAGAACAACTTCTAACCTTAAGGTTTAGGGAAAAATTTCGGAGCCAAGTGTAGGAGAGTGTTGTGTATTTATAGGCAAAGGTGGCTTTGCACGCTATTTCTTCTCCTCTTGTTTCCTCTGTCGTCCACTATATCTTTTCTCCTTAGATCACTATTAATTGTGATTTCCTTTTTAGTTTGATTTGGCTGAGCTACCCCTTGACCTGATATTGCCTCTTGTTGGGATTGGGATTCAACCATACTACTGGACAGTTTGCCCATTAACATGGGCCTTGTCACAGTTTGGTGAAGCCCAACTTCTGAGCTTCTAAATTAGGGCCAATCAATCACTACTTCCAAAGTTATACTAGGCCTATTATAATCTGACCCAGTTAAGCTTCTAATAAATCCAGGTGTAAATACACTATCATCAACCCTTTGTCTTCCTTCATTACTCTTTTGGTTGGACTGCTCAACCATTAATGGAGCACTACTCATGCATGCTTTATCTTCTTTTGGATGCCCCATACCAGTGCCTGTTTCATTTACCATCAAGACGGATATCGAACTATCAATTGCATCCACCTCATCCACTTTTTCCATGTCATTTCTCTGTCGTTCTGCCATGTAGTTAACTTTTCCCATTAACATTTCCTTCTTTTTTTCCACGTCATCATCGACTAAAACCGTTTTTTGAGAATTGATCGTTTCTCACATTCATCCAAGGATTGTCTCCCTTCCATTGAAGATCGTTGCAAGGGCAAAACTCCATATTTTCACATGCCTTAATCTCATGTTCTTCACAAACTCGTATTGGGTGTCTTCTTCCTTGACATTCCAGATAGATTACCTTGTTTATATTCTCCACAATGCTTGTAGCAATTTGCACCTTTCCAAATTGAAAAGATTCCATATGCAAGGTATTCTCCTCAAATTCTAATATTTCCACCCAGGGTTTCCTAATGCTACTAAAAGTGTTCACACTCCAAAGATTGAAAGGTACACCAACGCATCCAATCCACACATACCTTTCAAACTCCAAGCTCAGACCTTTTTTGCCTTCTAAAACACATTCACACCAGTCATCAATCCATTCTTCAAGTATTCTTCTTTTGGTTCTCAAATCCTCAAGTGAGTTGAAAGTCAATACTGCTACTCTTCCTCCCCCATTACGCATTTGTACATCCTTTACACCCCTCTCCCACACTTTGTTTTTGAATCCTTCAAAGGAAACATGAAATTTGAGTTTAACGAACAAGCTTTCTTAAAGTCATCCATTCCCTTCTTCCACTGCTTTAACTGTTAAAGTTGTTTCTCCACTTGCACCTTTTCCTTTTACAATTTCTACAAATGATTTACTTCTTAAAGGAGCATTCCTAAAGGTGGTCGACTGCCTGTACTGGTTCATATTTTGCTCTGTTATTCGATTCACTGCTTCCTTTAAACCAACTTGCTGTTCTTTGCCAAAATCTGCCCTTTTAACTTGTAACACTTTTTCATCACACCACATTCCAACCGCTTTTTGAACAACAACTTCAGTAGCAACCGGACAGTCGTAATGTACAAACCCGAATCTTGACCGTGTTGTTTTCCTTCTTTTGTTTGGGATAAAGACATCCTTAACCACTCCAAATTTTGTAAAAAAAGGATAAAGGCCTTTTGGATCTAATGACACTAGTAAATTATCCACAAAGATACTGAAAATCCCCATTTACTTACCAGCATCCTTTGTTCGTTGCACTCTCCTTCTTTTGAAGATTGTACTCCACCCTCCTTGGTTCGCCATAGCAGGACCTTGCTCGCAATGATCTTGTGCTTCAACTCAACGTCATGGATGCTGAACCTCCATCACCACCTGCTTACCACCTGTTTACCTTAGTACCCTTCTTGACCTTCCACTATAACAAGCTTCTCACCATCAGATCTTGTGATTAAAACTACAACACCATTTTCTAACTTAGTATCTATCTATTTTGTGCTTTTCTACGAAAAAACCCAAACGGACTTCAATGAATTAACCATATATTTCTTTTAATGGTATACAATAGTTGTTGGAATTAGCAAATAAATTAGGATTCTGTAAATTATGTATTGCGGGACATTAGGCTTATTTTCTTCTATTTGATTTTATTTTTATTCTACCTTCCTAAATTGTAATCTTTTCAATTCAGTATATATATATGCAGGGCTAATCATGAATTATGATTAAGCCATTCAATTCTTTTATTCTTCTTGGTATCAGAGCCAAACCCTAGCCACCAACCTCTCTCTCTATTTTGGCGGCCCCCATCCCTACCCATTACACCAACAGTCTCTTCTCCCCTACCCATCCACCTGATACCCCTTTTTTCTCTTTCTACCCTGGCCGACAGCCCCCCTTCCTCCCTCTACAATCTCTCGGCAACCTCTTAAAACTATTGTTGACAGCCTTTTAAGTGCCGACTAGGACCCCTCTGGCTTGGGTCTAGTGCGGCTGGTCTTCTTGGGTAGTTTTACCCCCTTTTCACCCTCTAAGGGGTCCCATGCTGATGCGGTGAGCACTTTTAGACTTTTTTTTGTTGTGTTGGGCTACTGGTGTGTTCAGTAGCGTTTATAGTACGCAGATTTTTTGGCCTTTGCTTGTGATATTGCTGGTTGTTTGCTTCGTTGTGACTATTATCATGACTGAATCAATTGTTTTTTATGCACCTTCTGCTCTTGGTAAATCGGTTAGGTTGGATTTTTCTTCTCTAAACAAACCCCGGCTCATCGTATTACAAGTCTCTTGTTGAATGGGAAGAATTTCGTTGCATGGAGTCACTCTCTCAAACTGTATTGGGGGGGGCAAAGGCAAGGCTCATTGGCTTCATATGACTGAGACCAAACCTCTTGTCGATGATCCTAAGCATGGGCAGTGGAATATTGATAACTGTGTCATCTTGGGATGGATGTTTAATTTTGCGGAAGATCGGATTTATCACATGTTCATGTATTGTGACATCGTCCTCATCTGTGGAAAGCTCTTACCCAGATGTATGCTCATGCTCATAATGATGCTCGCATCTTTGAACTTTATTAGGACATCTCTCATGCTTCTCAGATGGCTTTGGAGCTCTCAGTTGCCGATTTCTTTAGGTAGGTTCGTTGGGAGGAATTGACTCAATATGAGCCCTTGAGTGACTTTTCAATGGAGGCAGCTTCTATTGTCTATAAACGCTTGGGCCACTAGCATACTTATCAGTTCCTCATGGGTTTAAAACCTGAATTTGAGTCTTTTCAAATTCAGTTTTTGAACACCTCACTATGCCGTCTTTATATGAGGCCTTTGCTACTATTGATAGCGACGAGTGTCGCTGCTATTTGGTTCAGTTTACTTCTCCCAACATCCTAGAGCCTTCACCTATTCCTGATCAGATGGCTCTTGCTGCAAGCTCTAGTTCCTTTGGCTCTTCTAGAAATATTACCTGTCACCATTGTGGGGAAACTGGACATGTTAAGGCCCGCTATTTCAAGCTTTATCTTGAGTTGAAGCAACATTTTGCTCGGAATCGCGGGGCTCGTGCCACTTGTACTACTGCTATTGTGGAATCAGTCTTTGCCACTGTGCCATCTAGTGTTCTTGACCTGCATCAGCTTCAGTCTTAGATTAGCCAGCTTGGCTCCCTCACTACTTCTTAGCCTGGTCCATCTTCCTCCACAACTACCCTTGCTACAGATACTTCTACTTGTTTCCATGTTCGGTTTGCTCGTCCCACATGGGTTCTGGACTTAGGGGATAATGATTATACGATTGGTGAGTTTTCTTTTTCTTCTTTTCTGGTTCCTATTACTATGGCTAAAACTATGTGTCTTGCGGATGGCTCTCTCTCTTCTGTGAGCCATAAGGGTGTTGTGTCTTTATCTCTTGACATATCTTTCTCATTTGTTCTTTATGTTCCGAAGTTTGCCTATAATCTGCTATTTTTTAGTCATCTTGCTAAGACTTTTAATTGTGTAGTCATCTTCTTACCCACTTCTTGTGTTTTACAAGACTTGAGTTCGAAGAGGATTTTTGGCAGGAGATATGAGCACGATGGGCTGTATTACTTTTGGGATCCTCCTCATTCACCACCACCACCTCCTTTATCTAGTTTTTAGGTGTCTGTTTTGTCTACTTCAATGTCTTATGTTTTTTCTAGTCAAACTTTAGCCTTATGACACGCTCATTTAGGTCATGTCAACTTCAATATTTATGTTACTTTTTCCCTCTTCAAATAAAGCTTGTAAGGATTCTCATTTTCATTGTGAAGTTTGTGAGTTGGCTAAGCATACGCACAATAATTATATTCTTGACATGACTCGTGCACCTTGTGCCTTTGATCTCATTCACTCCAATGTTTGGGGTCTCTTTTCTTTACATTCTTTATCTGGTCATAGATATTATGTGACTTTTATTGATAACCACACTAGGTGTACATCGGTTTATCTTCTTAGATGTAAATATGAGGTTTTTCCCAATTTTGTTCAGTTTTTACAAATAATTAAAACCCATTTTAAGTGTATTGTTAGGAATACTTGCTTTGATACTTTTCGCTCCCATCTTAATCAGGCGGGAATTCTCTAGCAACTTACTTGTCCTCGTACTCCTAAACAAAATGAGGTGGTTGAACGTAAAAATCGTCATATTATGTCTATGGTTCGGTGCCCTTCTTCGCGGTATGAATGTTCCCTTACAGCTGTTTATCTGATTAACCGCATCCCGAGTCGTGTCTTGCAAGGTCTTGCCCCGTTTCAAGTTCTTATATTTCCTATCGTTCCACATGCGTTTAGTTGTACTTGCTTTGTTCAGAACCAAAGTCCTACCTGCACTAAGCTAGATGATAGGGTTGTCCGCTACATTTTTCTAGGGTACTCATCTTTATCTAAAGGGTATCGGTGTTATGATTTAGTGTCTAGACATTTTTATCATTCTTTGGATGTCACTTTCTGTGAGGATTTACCGTTTTTTGGGTCTAACATCCCTTTGCAGGCTCCTGTTGTGGTTCCTCCATCTCCCCAGCCTCCTCCTACTCTTCCTATTCCCATTTTTTATCCAGACACATCTGATACCTTGGATAATCCTGTTAATCCTAGCCCTACTCCATATCTATCTTCTGCACCGCCTCTAAAGGTTTACACTTGTTGCCCTTGGCCACCGCTAGAATCCTTTTCCTCTCTTAGGTCAGGCAATTCTCCTTCCCCTATTGCTCCTACACATTTTTCTCATTATCCTAATAGAAAGCATCATCCCCCTTCCTGTTATGGTTGGCTTGGTAGTACTTATTATCCTATTTCCCAATATAGTTCTTATGATGGTCAGGTTCTTATCGCTCTTTTTTGGGTAAACTTGAGTCTGTTTCTATTCCTCACTCTTGTCTCTGAGGCCCTCTAGCGGCTATGTACGCTAGAATGGATGCTTTAGAACACAATCAAACATGGGAACTTGTTCCGTTGCTTCCTTCGGCCAAGACAGTTGGTTGTAAATGGGTATTCACTGTTAAATATCTTGTTGATGGGTCTATGGATCGCTATAAAGCTCATTTGGTTGCCAAGGGCTTCACTCAAGTCCTTGATAAAGATTGGTGCCACCTTTGCACTGATGGTGAACTGACTTTTGTTCGCCTTCTTGTTTCTTTAGCGGCTGCTCATTCTTGGCCTCTCCATCAACTTGATGTCAAGAATGCTTTTCTCCATGGGAACTTAAGACTATCTACATGGATTCTCCACCCAGTTTTCGGGCTGAGGGGGAGTATGCGGGGAAAGTATGTCGGCTTCGCAAAACTTTTTATGGTCTGAAACAGTCTCATCAGGCTTGGTTTAGTCATTTCAACAAAGTTATCTTGTCTATGGGCTTTATTTAGTGCCACTCTGATCATACCTATTTCATTAGGTGACAAGCAAATGGCCAGTGCATAGTTTTGCTTGTCTATGTTGATGATATTATTCTTAAAGGTGATGATGCTACAAGAATTTGATCTTAGCCATGTTTTTGACATTAAAGATTTCAGTCCTCTCAAGTACTTTCTGGCTAATGAGATTGCTCATTCTTGCCAAGGGATTTCTTTGTCTCAAAGGAAATATACCTTAGATCTTCTTTAGGATACTGGTATGATGGTTTGTAAACCTGCTTCTACACTTATGGATCCTAATTTGAAACTTACAGCTAAATCTGGCGAGGTATTGAGTGATCTAGGTATGTATCAGCGTTTAGTGGGTCAGTTGATTTATCTAACCAACACTAGACTAGATTTACCATTTGCTATGAGTATTATGAGTCAGTTTATGCATGCACCTTATACAACTCACCTTGATACAGTCTATTATATCTTGTGATATTTGAAGACTACTTCTGGTTTGGGGCTATTCTTCTCTACAGGCATTCAGTCTGGGTTGTCTTGTTTCACTAATGTAGATTATGTTGGATCTAAAACTGACAGGTGTTTCTACCTTTGGTTTTTGTACCCTCTATGGTAATCATCTTATATCATGGAAGACTAAGAAATAAGCAGTTGTCTCGAGATCTTCAGTTGAGAGTGAGTACCGCGCTATGGCGCAAGGCACTTATGAGATATTATGGGTCAGATCTATTCTTCTAGAATTGAGCTTCAAGGAAAATACCTCATCTCTTTTGTTCTGTGACAATAAGTCTGCAATTATGTTAGGATCTGATTCCGTTCTTCATGAGAGGACTAAACATATAGAAGTGGACTTCATTTTATTAGGGAAAATGTTAGGACAAATGTTGTGAGTCCATCCTTTGTCTTTTTGTCTGAGCAGCTCACTCATATGTTCACCAAATCAATTGGTTCAACTTTACTATAGTCTTCCATTGTCAAGATGGGTTTAGTGAACATCTTTGAACTAGCTTGAGAGGGAGTGTTGGAATTAGCGAGTAAATTAGGATCTCGTAAATTATGTATCATTGGATATTAGGCTTATTTTCTTATATTTGATTTTATTTTTATTCTACCTTCCTAAATTGTAATCTCTTTAATTCAATAAATATATATATATATATACAGGGCTAATCATGAATTATGATTAAGCCATTCAATTCTTTTATTCTTCTATAGTAAATATCAAGAGTAGAGCATCCCATAGAGCCCTCTAGAGGTGTTTCCAACTCTCTCTCTACAAGGCACTCTAGAGTCACATAGAAAATGACACCAGAATTCTAAGCAAGATATGTTTGCATACTCATTAAGGGGGAGCTTGTCATTTTTACTATCAGCAACCTAACTCGTCTCTGTCAAAAGAAAATAGAGATTACAATGAAAAACAAATCTCTTAGCTAGAGGTCCAAACCTAATCGTTTAGAAGATGAGGATACCAATTTTGTTTTCTACAAGAACCTCATAATAGTTAGGAAAATAATGATTTGAGACAAAATTGAGCAATCAATTTGTGTCCTTTTCTGGACTATGGATATATGAACTACCATATAGGCTGTTTCATTATCTTGCAGCTACAACTTATGTACATTTGTGACAATGATAAAACTAAAGTCCTAACCTCAATTGCTTGTTTCGTTGTTGAATATCTCTATCTCACAATATATTAGTGATATTTTCACTAACAATCATATAAAACTAGATTTGTAACTCTTGAATAAATGAGATTGTAAATAATTTCCAGACTGCCTTTTAAACTTGTGTTACCACTGTTTGGGGTGGAAAAGTATGTTAGCATTATCTTTTAGTAGTATTATCTTTTCTTAGCTGTTATTAGTTGTCATTGGTTGTATTTTCCTTATTTAGCCTAAGGGCTTCTAATATAAGGTTCTGCTCATTAATATAAAAGGGTGTGATAACCTAATCATAACCTAAGTTTGATTTCTCTTAAACAAACATGGTATCAGTGCCATAAGGTTCATATCTTAACACCCACCATCACTTAACACCAGCTAACAACACCACCCAACACCACCCGAAGGCCACTTATCACTAGCCGACACCTCCACACTAGTTTTCGGAGCCTCTTTATGCCTCTCTAGGGCTCGTGACATCTCCCAACCAACTCTAGTTGTCTCGCGATGCCACCAAGCCCTGAAACATACCTCCAAACAACCATCCCTCCAGCTCATGTTCTAATCGCACCACCACAGCCTTCATTCTCTCAATCGCGGTAGGTTTTTCTTTTTTGTTGAGACTTTCCCAACCACCTGTTTTGATTGACGATTCCTTCTTCTCTGTTTTTCTTTTGCTTTTTTTTAGGTCAATATATGGCCTCATTGCTTAGCTTTGACTGATTGTTCTGCTCCCTTAATGGTTCGTGGTTGATATTGTATGTGCCTTGTTTTTGGTTGACTCATTTTCCCCTTTTCCAGTTGTTGTGGTTGTTGCAAGTTGTTGTTTGGATAGTAAAATACAAAAATAGCTTACATTGCAAGTGAATCCACCACTAGTTCCTAGCCCCTTAAAGGGGAGAGTCCCATTATTACTACCACATCCGAGAACCTTAATTCTAGCCTAAAAATCACTACCTCTTTGTTTAAGGGTCAGAATTATCTTGCATGGTTGCAGTGTCCGACACTTTTTTGAAAAGCTGAGGGAAGATATGTTATGTTGATGGGAGAATCAAAGCACCTAGCATCACTGATCCTGGTTATAATCAAAAGGCGATTGTGAATTCTCTAATTATGGGGTGGCTTATCCATTCGACATTCCTTGATATTGGTAAGGGATACTTAACCATGGATACTGTTCAGGATATTTGGGATGTCGTGGCCACTACCTATTCCCAAAAGGGAAATTTTTCAGACATTTGAGTTGTGACGCTCAATTGAACGATCGATATAGGGCGAGATGACTGTCCTTCAATACTTCACCTTTCTCAGTAATAGTTGGAAACACTTCAATCATCTTCAGGACTATAAAGTTGTTTGCCCAACTGATTATGTGGATTACCGTAAATTCATTGAAAAGGAGAGGATCTTCAAATTTCTTGAGGGTCTTAACTTGGAGTTTGATCCAGTTCGGAGTCGTGTTCTTGGCATGGATATTCTACCTTCCTTTTAGGAGGCATTTGCTTATATGCAGAATAATGAGAGTTGCTGCTCTGCTATGCTCCCACATGCCTCCACTGAGCATTCAACCTTAATTTTTGCTTCTCCAAGAGATGGGGATTGTCAGTCCTGTAGTACACACAATCCTTCTGAGAAGGATAATTTATTCTGTGATTATTGTCGCCGACCAAGACACACTCGTGAGACGTGTTGGAAGGTTTGTGGTGCTCCACCTAGTAGCCGTGGTGATCGTTCTAGCAATCATGGTGGTCGATTTGGACAGACTAGGGGACATGGTTTAACCCATGTGCCCAGCATGTTAGTGCAGTTGATACACATGATTTCGCTCTAGTTGTTCAGTTTAGTGGTGATGTGTCTGTTATGTCCTCCTGAAGATGCTCTGCGTCACTTGCTGGACTGCCTTTCTTCCACTACCCCTACCGGTGCTTCTTCCTCTTCGTTTGCTCATTCAAGTAACGTAGCCTCTTCTACAAGTGCTTTCCTATCTCACAAGTCTTTACCTAGGATCATTGATTCTGGTGCCTTAGATTATATGTCTGGGTCTTCTAATCTTTTCTCTAAGTTTAAGCCCTCTTCAATCAGGACAAATTTAGGATTGCTAATGGTACTTTTTCTTTTGTTTTTAGGGAAGGTTTAATCCATGTCACCTCTTTTTTACCTTTATCTTTAGTTTTACATGTGTTTTTTCTGTTAACCTTTTATGTTGTCTTACTCGAGACTTAAACTATAATGTGACTTTTTCCCTGATCATTGTACGTTTATGACCTTATCACGAGGATGACGATTGGTAGTGGTAGAGCCGAGAATGGTCTTTACATCCTGGATAAGGTAGACAAATTGGCCATCATACCATCTACCTTCCAACTACCAGAGAAGACATTTGGCTTTAGCATCAATGTCTTGGACACCCATATTTTGTGTTACTTAAGCATTGATTTCCTTCTTCTTTTCGGCACGATAATGTTTTTGAGTTCCATTATGAATCTTGCCAACTTGACAAACAACATTGAGCACCTTACGTTCCAAGTTTTAATAAAAGTTTAGTTCATTTTTCATTAATTTATTCTGATGTTTGGGGTCCATTTCGTGTTAGTCTCTTTAAAGGGCCATAGATGGTTTGTCACGTTTATTGATGATTTTCCTCATACCACTTGGGCATATCCATTGAAAGAAAAAAGTGAAGTTTTCTCTGTGTTCAAAACTTTCCATCAGATGATCTGTACAATTTGGTGTAATGGGGCGAGTATATTGATTATGGTTTACACTACTATTTTTGCACCCATGGCATTATTTATCAGACATCTTGCACCAACACCCCTCAGCAAAATGGGGTCGCGGAACGCAAGAATCGTCATCTACTTGATATGGCTTGCTGCATGATTTTTTTCTATGCATGCACCTCAGTCTTTCTGGGGAGAAGTTGTCCTCACAGCAGCCTATCTCATCAATCGACTTCCTACCTGAGTTTTGCACAAGCAAGCTCCTCTTTAGGTGTTCTTAGGCTCTTAGTCCGTGTTTTTCATTCCTCCCAAAATCTTTGGGTGCGTCTGCTTTGTTCATAATCATTCCCCTACTCACGACAAGTTGGATTCTCTCTCCATTAGATGTGTCTTTGTTGGTTACTAGCCTCCTTAAAAGGGTACAAGTGTTATCATCCTCCGTCTCGTAAGTGGTATGTGTTCATGGATGTCGCATTCTTTGAGTCACAATCCTACTTCCCGTCCTTTCTAGTTTCTCAATCATCCCTTCAGGTGAGCCTTGGTGTGAAGTGATTCCTGGACTATTAGTAGTTGTTGAGGATGTAAAACGTGAGGATGTAGAATGTGAACTAGCTATTGGGAATACAAAACCTGATATATCAAAGGAGCAAAGGAAAGCTTATGTCAGGGATAAAGAAAGACAAAAGGTTAATTGGATCTAAGACACCATTTCTCCTAATCTTCCACTGCCATCTCTTTCAACTGATGAGAGTCCAGGTAGCTTCGATACCCTTGTTTTCCTGAATCTAGTGATCTTGTTGTTCCTATTGCCAAACAATAGGGTGTGAGTTCTATTACCCAACATCTTATCTTTAACTTTGTATCCTATTCTAATTTGTCCTCCTCATATAGAGCCTTTGTGTCAAAGATTTCCCTTGTTAGTGTACCTAATTATTTTTAGGATGCTCTTGCAATGTCTGGGTGGAAACTTGCCGTGATTGAAGAAATGAAAGCTCTTCGTTAAGAATGGCACTTGGGAATCAACAGAGTTACCTAAGGGCAAACGAACTGTGGGATGCAAGTAGGTGTATACTGTGAAGCATAGGGCAAATGATTCTATTGAGCATTATAAAGCTCGTCTTGTGGCAAAGAGCTTTTCTTAGAGCTATGGAGTTGACTATCAATTGACATTTGTTTTAGTTGCAAAGATGAATTTAGTCAGGATTCGCCTCTCTCTTGTAGCTAATATGGATTGGCCCCTTTACCAGTTTGTTGTGAAGAATGCCTTCTTGCACAGTTATCTAGAAGAAGAGGGTGTATGCCTTCTTATACATGTCTCTTAGCTTTGAAGACCTTCAAACAAAGGGTAAGGTGTACAGGCTTCGGAATTCATTGTATGGTTTCAAACTGTCCTCAAGGGCTTGGTTTGAGAGATTTACTTAGGCGATGCTTAGATATGGCTTCAAACAGAGTCAAGCTGATCATACTCTGTTTAGTAAACATTCCTCACATGGTAAGACTATAGCTCTCATCATATATATGGATGACATAGTACTTACAGGGGGATAAAGTTGATGAAATATTCCAGTTGAAGGAATATTTAGCAAGAGAGTTCGAAATAAAAGATTTTGAAACTCTGAAGTATTTTCTCGGTATCGAGGTTGCCGGACCCTAGTACAGAATTTTTATTTGTCAAAGGAAATATGTTTTTGACTTGCTCAAAGAGATTGGAATGTTTGGAAGTAGAGCGTGTGACACACCTCTAGTGCTGAATCAGAAGCTCAGTGATGATATTGGGGGAGCTACTGTTGATAGATAGGGGGAGATATTAGAGACTAGTGAATAAACTCATTTATTATCCTATACTCGTCCCAACATTACTTTTGTTGTCAGTGTTGTTAGCCAGTTCATGCATGCTCCTCATGAGACACACTTGGATGCAGTTATGAGAATTCTCAGGTACTTGAAGTCTTCACCAGGAAAGGGACTATACTTTTCCAAACATGATCATCTCAGGATGGAAGCATATATTGATGTTGATTGGGTAGGATCAGTAACTGATAGGAGGTCAACATTGAGATATTGTACCTTTGTTGAGGGTAATCTTGTTACTTGGAGGAGTAAAAAATAGAACGTGGTGGCTTGGTCTAGCGCATAGGCAAAATTTAGAGCTATAGCACAAGGTGTGTGTGAGCTCTTGTGGATCAAGTTGTTGTTGAGTGATCTCGAACTTGATTAGCCGGATTCCATGTGACCATATTGTGACAATAAGGTTGCTATCAACATAGCTCAATTTAGTATAACATGACCGGACAAAACATGTTGAAATTAATCACCACTTCATTAAAGAAAAACTCACTAGTGGCACTATATGTACTCTTATTGTGAGAACTGACTTTCTTTAAACTAGAACCCTTGGAGAGAGTGCAACAACCAACATCGCTTTCTTTATTGAATGCATTAATTGTTGCACACAGCAAAATCCTAGTTTGATCTATATAGGTTGCACTGAATTCATTATAAAATGTTATCAGAAGTCATCTTACTTCCATGTTTTAGTATTTGAGCCCTTAAACAATTCTTTTGTCTTTTGGTTGTCTGCATCTTATAGCCATGGTTCCTTGCTCCCTTGCATTCTTTTCCTCCATTCTTACTAGTCAACAACCTAAGACACCTTTGCATGCTATCGTTCTTAAAGTCATGGGTAAGGATTGAATCATCCATTATGGAGTCACACACTATAAATCCATCTTTAACAAGTAAAAAAATTTTCTGATTGCCGAAGTAAAATTGACCAGAAAAATATATTATTTAGTTATAGAGTGAAGAAATAACTATATAGAAAGAGAGAAGCTAATCGGTGATTAATATGGGAATTATTGGATAATAGCTAATGTATATATGATGCCTACTCATTTACTTATACCCTTCATTTTTTTTGTAGTTGTGAAGTCAGTTTCAAAGTTGTGCTCTATTTACTAATATTATTGTAAAGTGATAATGTATGCCTTTTAACTTGCATGTCTTCTCTAAATTTGTAATAAATTGTTAAATTTCCTTTTTTTTTTTTTGGAAAATGCTATGAATCCCAAATAATCTACCAAATTTTTTACCAAATCTCTCACTGTGAGACCCACACAAACCCACATGTGTGTGGGTCCCACACCCATGTAAGAGGTTTGGTAAAACATTTGATAGATTATTTGGGGTCCCTAGCATTACTCTATTTTTTTTTATTGACTTATAGTCACCTGAATTATTTTAATGACTAGTAGTTTTCAAATCGCAAATTTCCATGTGCGGTTCTATGAAATTTCCCGAATTCTGTAAAATTAAGGAAATGCCATTTGGTTTGAAATAAATAGGTTCTTTAAACTTAAAACTTTACATCTCCATATTAGTAGATTCCTGCATACATTAGACGTTTTAAGTTGAACTCTTTAAACATCTACAATCACAGTTATTTTTGCAAGGGGTGTGATGATTCTTGAAATTGTGTAGCAAATAGAAAACCTTTAGTATACTGGCGCACATCTTTCAGGAGCGTTCATTTTTCTCATTGGCAATGATGAACAAGGTTTTATAGTTTGTTTTAATTGCATTTTATTTTATTTTGTAGTATCAATTTCTTTTCAATATGCTCTCTTGTTGGATTGGTGATACTCCTCCCACTCAATTATACCGCTGACAATGGGCTATCTAAAAGCTCACATTCCATGGATTCTTTTACGATATCTAATATCGGTAGCGGCTCTGACAGGTAAGGCTGCCAAACTGTGCACTAAAGTGTACACAAAAATTATGCTCATGCTGTATCAACCATTTATCTCTGTTTTGTGTTTGAGTGTCAAATTCAGAATGTAAATAGCTCTGTTTTAATATTCTGGTTGTTGAAAACTAATGAATTCACAAATGTTGACCGCTACCTTTTTTTGTCAAATATATTTCTATATAGCACTATTTGGGAATGATCAGATAGGCACGAATGCAATAGTAGATTTTGAGATCTTTGGAAATTTATCACTTATTGCAGGAATGATTTATTGTTGTTTTTTTTTCTGTTTGATGTTATTGTTAGTCTTGTCCCACATTGTCTCTTTTAAGCTACCCAGCTTGGTTAATATACTTAAGAGGCTCCTCCACTCATGTCCAATTGGTTTTTGATGATAGTTGAGGAAACTATACGTATTACTAATGATTTGAATCAATTAACGGAAGGGGCTGCGTACAAAGCTATATACTAAACATTAAAACCCTAATAACCCAGTTACAAGTATAAGACTAAACTACCATTATCAATAATATAAAATACATAGACTACTCATTCACACTCCTCTTCAAACTAAGGTTGCATCGACAGTTTGCCAAGAAGAAAGCAAAAACGAGAAGCAGTGTGAGTCTTCGTAAAAAAATTGGCCAACTGAAGCGAGGAGGGAACGAAAGGTAGAGTGATAGTGCCAGCCTAAAGATGTTGTCGAACAAAGTGACAATCTATCTCAATATTCTTCGTCTGTTTATGAAATATCGAATTATGGGCAATCTAAACAGCACTCCGTTGTCACAATACAATGGAGTCGGAGAAGAAAGAGAAACACCCATATAAGAAAGAATCCATCTAAGTCAAACTATTTTAGAAGTAGCATAAGCCATCATCCTCATCGGTGGAGCGAGCAACAACAGACTGTTTCTTACTCTTCTAAGAGATGAGAGAATCTCCTAGAAAAACATAAAGACCATAAGTTGATTTGTGATCAGAGACGTTATTCGCCCAATCAACATTAGCATAGGCACAAAGAGTCAAGTCTGAGGAGGCAAATAACAATAGACACTGCAACAGAGTGCCACGAAGGTAGCGAAGAGTACTGAGCAAGGCAACCCAATGTCTAGAATGGGGAGCATAAACAAACTAGCTGAGAATGTGCACAACATAAGAGATGTCTAGATGAGTAATTATGAAATAAACAAGACACCAACCAACTCTCGATAGACAATGGGATCCTCAAAAGGAAGGCCATCAAAAGCAGAAAACTTAGCATGAAACTCAATAGGAGTGTTGACAGCTTAGTCATTAGTGAGATTGGCACGAGAAAGGATATCATGAACATATTTAGTCTGAGATAGAAGATACCAAGTAGGAGAAATGACAACCTCAATACCAAGAAAATACCGAAGAGACCTCAAATCCTTCATCTCGAACTCGTACAAAACTGATGCCTAATCTCCTAAATAGTGCTAGAATCAGATCCGGTGATGATCATGTCATCCACATACAAGAGAAGGAGAATAAAGTCAGTAAAAGTGCGACAAACAAAGAGCATAATCATGAAGACTAGGGCGAAATCCAAGCTGATGTGCAACAGAGTGAAATCGCTCATACCAAGCATGAGGAGGCTGCTTGAGACCAAAGAGAGCACGACGAAGATGACAAACAACATCGGGAGGGTAGGAGAAGCTAGGTGGAGGTTGCATATACACTTCTTCAACAAGATGCCCATTCAGAAAAGTATTGTTGACATCTAACTGAAACAAAGACCATTGACGTGCAGTGGCAACAAAGATAAGAGTGCGAATAGTAGTTATTTTGGCAATGGGGGCAAAAGTCTCGTCGCAATCAATACTATATTCTTGAGAAAATCCCTATGCAACCAAATGAGCTTTGTACTGTTCCAATGAACCATCAGAAAGAGTTTTTACCTTATAGATGTTAAGAATCTAATTCAAACATGTCCAGATTTATTTTAGTGATTCGATTTCATGTTTGAGTCCAAGTTAGTGGTCTTTACTTATTCAGATGGTGGTATGTAGTTTTAGATTATGTAGGGATTGTGTCAAGTGGTGTCATAGTTTTTAGGATAGTTGGATTAGAGGATAGTGTTGTTATTGTTCATGGGTCTGTTGCTATTTTTTTGGTAGTGGAGTTAGTAGATAGTTCTCTATTTAAAGAGCATTGTAGAGTCCAAGTTCGTGTGGAAAAAGAATTAAAAAATTCAATGTTTTCTTTTTCAATCTTTGTGTCTAGCATATATTATTTTTTGTCTAAGAATACTACAATAAACCGATTTACATCCCACAATATTCTTACCAGCAGGTAATGGAACCAAATCCCAAGTCTGAGTGTTAGCCAAAGCAGTTAGCTCGTCATCTATGGCAACAATCCAGTTCGGGTCATGACAGGCTTCCTTGTAGGACTTGGACTCAAAATAAGTATGAAGACAAGAAAGAAAAGACTAATAGGAAGGGGAGAAACAAGTATTACCAAAACCAAAGCTGTTCGGAGGATGACTGTCCTGCTTGGGAAAGCGATATGCAGGAGGAGCGAGATCCGGAGAAGTAGTAGAAGGGGCAGTAGGACTAGCAGCAGGAGAGCTTGGAAGTGCTTTGCAACGCTTGTGAACAAGAAGAGGACCAAGAGAAGGACGAGCAGGCAAGGGAACAGAAGTGCTAGAATGGGGTAAAGTAGACACCTCTAGATCAGAAACAAACTCATTAGGAGGAACATCAGGAGGAAATGGATTAATATAAACCAACTCATCCTTTGTAATTGGAATATGAGTAGAAGGTATAGTGTAGTAGGGTAATTTGTCTAGAAAAGGAACATGCCTAGGCACATTTTGGTCACAGGATCATAACGGCTTTTTGATGAATGCCATATCGTAAAAACACACATAGGATACAATGGGAAATAAGCTTAGAGTAATCCCGTTTGGGAAGGAGAACAAAACATGCACAGCAAAAACACAAAGAAGAGAATAATTGGGAATAGTGCATAGAAGACGTTCATATGGAGAGGAACCCGAGAGAAGAGGAGTAGGCATCCGATTGAGAAGATATGCAGCAGTGAACACAACTTCTCTCCAGAAGACAGAGGGAACAGAGGACGAGAGGAGTAGAGATCGAGCTGTATCAAGGAAATGGCGATGTGTGCTCTCAGCTCAACCATTCTAGGTAGGAGTGTCAGGACACGAAGACTGATGAATAGGGCCAGTAGTAGCTAAAAATTTTCTAAACTTAGACAAGTAATACTCACCTCCTAAATTAGAATGAAGAACTTTAATGGTGGTAGAAAACTCACCCACTAATAAATTTTCTTGTCTCATGTTTCCCATTTCTTACCATTTTTTATCACATTTCACATTTTCGTTTCTTGTATCATTTCCATTTCTGTTTCCCATATTGGCAATCTTACTTGTGCAAGGCTTCTTGCTAGATCTGGCGATTCCAAAGGGATTCATCAACTCATTCCTTTTGAATTAAAGGAAAAATAAAAAAAATAAAAAAAAAATTCCTTTGAAGGTGGTATTCTAGAAGGCCTTACTATGCGTAATTTGGAGGTAACATGGAATTTCAGAATTTGGGGAATTTCAACAAAACATCATCAAGAAATTCACAAATCCTGGGATTTGCAAATTTCAACAATCAATTGCTGTAATAAGAACAGAACCCAAATGAATCTTTTTTTATTTCAGGGGGAGATTTTAGTAAATTTTGTATCATCAAGAATTTGCTACCTACATAACTTGGAGTCTAGAAGAATAAGTGGGTTTCTATTTGCTCAAGTAGAGAGACCTAATTTTTCTATCGCTGAGACTCCGCACCTTCTTTACTTTCACAATGTGTTAAAACTTACATTTTATGGAGAAGCATTATCTATGTTACCCTTAGATGCAGATAGGAACTCATTTATGTTTGCATTTGATCGTATTTATTAGCTTATGGGTGGATTTTTAAATGAGTTTGCATACTAAATTCTTTTGGCAAGCACGTCTTAACCAGTGGTTCTCTATGATTTTTATAACATCTTGGAAAGACATGCTACGTCATCACTAGTCCCAAAGGCTTAAGTTGTTAGGTAATGTCCCCAACAATATATATCAAGCTATTCAACACCCTCCCTTACATGCAACCCTGCCTTGCATGTGGAGATGCATGCATCCATACAAAGAGAGAAGAAAGAATGTAAACGACAGAAAAAAGAATGCAAATGGAGACCAAATGTAAATGGAGAGACTTGAACACTAGGCCTCCCACCACTTGAGCTATGATACCATGTTAAGTCACCACTAGTCTCAAAAGCTTAAGCTGCTAGGAAATGGGTCCAATAATATATCAAACTATCCAATGAAATAAAAATGTATTTCTTGTTTAGTTTGTCAACATCTAGAATTTTAAATTTTATTTGGCCCTTTGGATCTTCACCATTTACTCTAGTTTGTTAACATCTTAAATAGTAAATTTTGTCTGCCCTTATTGAATATTTGTTTGCCTTATTGACAAAGCAACGGTGATTTTGTTAAAACAATGTAGAACTGTTTAGGTAAATAAGTCTAGTTAATAGGACTGATTAGTAAGTGCTCCTATTATTTTTGGCAACAAAATCCAAAGTTGCTTTGGCAATAGCATCTGCCTTTGCAGTCAAGCTCCTTTTATTTTTTATTTTTTATTTTTCATTCTTGAAATAGGAAATTAGTACTATGTTATTGAAATGTTGTTGCATCTTGTAGGAGTGATCTTTGTCTTATTCTCCCATGGCTGCCAAGACAAAGATATTTTAGAACTTAGCCTATCAGTACAAAGATCTAGTTCATTCTTTGCCTCCCTCCTCTGAGAACTTAGACTGAAAAAGTTGTATTTTCCTTATTTAGCCTAAGGGCTTCTAATGTAAGGTTCTGCTCATTAATATAAAAGGGTGTGATAATGTAATCACAACCTAAGTTTGATTTCTCTTAAACCAACATAACGTTCATATCTCAACACCCACCATCACCCGACACCAGCTGACAACACCACCCACCACCCAACACCACCCGAAGGCCACTTATCACTAGCCGACGCCTCCACACCAGTTTTCGGAGCCTCTTTATCCCTCTATAGGGCTCGCGACATCTCCCAACCAACTCTGGTTGTCTCGCGACACCACCAAGCCCCGAAACATACCTTGAAACAACCATCTCTCCAGCCCATGTTCTGATCGCACCACCACAGCCTTCATTCTCTCAATCGCTGCAGGTTTTTCTTTTTTGTTGAGACTTTCCCAGCCACCTGTTTTGATTGACGATTCCTTCTTCTCTTCTTTTCATTTGCTTTTTTTGGGTCAATATATGGCCTCGTTGCTTAGCTTTGACTGATTGTTCTGCTCCCTTAATGGTTCGTGGTTGATATTGTATGTGCCTTGTTTCCGGTTGACTCATTTTCCCCTCTTCCAGATGTTGTGATTGTTGCAGGTTGTTGTTTGGATAGTAAAATACAAAAATAGCTTACATTGCAAGTGAATCCACCACTAGTTCCCAGCCCCCTAAAAAGGAGAGTCCCATTATTACTACCACATCCGAGAACCCTAATCCTAGCCTAAAAATCACTACCTCTTTGTTTAAGGGTTAGAATTATCTTGCATGGTTGCCGTGTCTGACACTTTTTTGAAAAGCTGAGAGAAGATATGTTATGTTGATGGGAGAATCAAAGCACCTAGCATCACTGATCTTGGTTATGATCAATAGGCGATTGTGAATTCTCTAATTATGGGGTGGCTCATCCATTCGATGTTCCTTGATATTGGTGAGGGATACTTAACCATGGATACTGCTCAGGATATGTCGGATGTCGTGGCCACTACCTATTCCCAGGAGGGAAATTTTTCAGACGTTTGAGTTGTGACGCTCAATTGAACGATCGGTATAGGGCGAGATGACTGTCCTTCAATACTTCACCTTTCTCGGTAATAGTTGGAAACACCTCGATCATCTTCAGGACTATAAACTAGTTTGCCCAACTGATTGTGTGGGTTACCGCAAATTCATTGAATAGGAGAGGGTCTTCAAATTTCTTGAGGGTCTCAACTTGGAGTTTGATCTAATTCGGAGTCGTGTTCTTGGCATGGATATTCTACCTTCCCTTTAGGAGGCCTTTGCTTATATGCAGAATAAGGAGAGTTGCCGCTCTGCTATGCTTTCACATGCCTCCGCCGAGCATTCAACCTTAATTTTTGCTTCTCCAAGAGATGGGGATCGTCAGTCCTGTAGTATAAACAATCCTTTTGAGAAGGATAATTTATTCTGTGATTATTGTCGCCGACTAAGACACACTTGTGAGACGTGTTGAAAGGTTTGTGGTGCACCACCTAGTAGCCGTGGTCATCGTTCTAGTAGTCATGGTGGCCGATTTGGACATACTAGGGGACATGGTTTAACCCATGTGCCCATCATATTAGTGCAGTTGATACACATGATTTCACTCCAGTTGTTCAGTCTAGTGGTGGTGTGTCTGTTATGTCCTCCTCTGAGTTTGAGGATGCTCTGCGTCACTTGCTGGACCGCCTTTCTTCCACTACCCCTACAGGTGCCTCTTCCTTTTCATTTGCTCATTCAGGTAATGTAGCCTCTTCTGCAAGTACTTTCCTATCTCACAAGTCTTCACCTAGGATCATTGATTCTAGTGCCTCAGATCATATGTCTGGGTCTTCTGATATTTTCTCTGAGTATAAGCTCTCTTCAATCAGGACAAATTTAGGATTGCGGATGGTACTTTTTCTTCTGTTTTGGGGAAGGTTTAATCCATGTCACCTCTTTTTTACCTTTATCTTTAGTTTTGCATTTGTTTTTTCTATTAACCTTTTATGTCGTCTTACTCGAGACTTAAACTATAGTGTGACTTTTTCCTTGATCATTGTATGTTTTAGGACCTTATCACGAGGAGGATGATTGGTAGTGGTAGAGCCGAGAATGGTCTTTACATCCTGGATGAGGCAGACAAATTGGCCATCATACTAACTACCAGAGAAGACATTTGGCTTTAGCATCAACGTCTTGGACACCCATATTTTGTGTTACTTAAGCATTGATTTCCTTCTTCTTTTCTGCACAATAATGTTTTTGAGTTCCATTGTGAATCTTGTCAACTTGACAAACAACATCGAGCATCTTACGCTTCGAGTTTTAATAAAAGTTTAGTTCCTTTTTCATTAATTCATTTTGATGTTTGGGGTCCATTTCATGTTGTCTCTTTAAAGGGCCATAGATGGTTTGTCATGTTTATTGATGATTTTTCTCATAGCACTTGGGCATATCCATTGAAAGAAAAAAAGTGAAGTTTTCTCTGTGTTCAAAACTTTCCATCAGATGATATGTACAATTTGGTGCAGTTGTGTAAATTTTTTGTTTTGATAATGGGGCGAGTATATTGATTATGGTTTAGGCTACTATTTTTGCACCATGGCCTTATTTATCAGACATCTTGCACCAACACCCCTCAGCAAAATGGGGTCAAGGAACGCAAGAATCGTCATCTCCTTGATATGGCTCGCTTCATGATTTTTTCTATGCATGCACCTCGGTCTTTCTGGGGAGAAGTTGTCCTCATAGCAGCCTATCTCATCAATCGACTTCTTACCCGAGTTTTGCACAAGCAAGCTCCTCTTTAGGTGTTCTTAGGCTCCCAGTCCGTGTTTTTCATTCCTCCCAAAATCTTTGGGTGCGTCTGCTTTGTTCACAATCATTCCCCAACTCACGGCAAGTTGGATCCTCGCTCCATTAGATGTGTCTTTGTTGGTTACTAGCTTACTCAAAAGGGGTACAAGTGTTATCATCCTCTGTCTCGTAAGTGATTTGTGTCCATGGATGTCGCATTCGTTGAGTCACAATCCTACTTCCCGTCCTTTCTAGTTTCCCAATCATCCTTTCAGGTGAGCCTTGGTGTGAAGTGATTCTTGGACTATTAGTAGTTGTTGAGGATGTAGAACGTGAGGATGTAGAATGTGAACCAGCTATTGGGAATACAAAACCCGATATATCAAAGGAGCAAAGGAAAGCTTATATCAGGGATAAAGAAAGACAGAAGGTTAATTGGATCCAAGAGACCATTTCTCCTAATCTTCCATTGCCATCTCTTTCAACTGATGAGAGTCCAGGTAACTTCGATACCCTTGTTTTCCTGAATCTACTGATCTTGTTGTTCCTATTGCCAAACAAAAGGGTGTGAGGTCTATTACCCAACATCTTATCTTTAACTTTGTATCCTATTCTAATTTGTCCTCCTCATATAGAGCTTTTGTGTCAAAGATTTCCCTTGTTAGTGTACCTAATTATTTTCAGGATGCCCTTGCAACATCTGGGTGGAAACTTGCCGTGATCGAAGAAATGAAAGCTCTTTGTTAAGAATGGCACTTGGGAATCAACAGAGTTACCTAAGGGCAAACGAACTGTGGGATGCAAGTGGGTGTATACTGTGAAGCATAGGGCAAATCAGAGCTATAGAGTTGACTATCAAGAGACATTTGCTCTAGTTGCAAAGATGAATTTAGTCAGGATCCTCCTCTCTCTTGTAGCTAATCTGGATTGGCCCCTTCACCAGTTTGTTGTGAAGAATGCCTTCTTGCACAGTGATCTAGAAGAAGAGGGTGTATGCCTTCTTATACATTTCTCTTAGCTTTGAAGACCTTCAAACAAAGCGTAAGGTATGCAGGCTTCGGAATTCATTGTATGGTTTCAAACTGTCCCCAAGGGCTTGGTCTGGGAGGTTTACTTAGGCTATGCTTAGATATGGCTTCAAACAGAGTCAAGCTGATCACACTCTGTTTATTAAACATTCCTCACATGGTAAGACTATAGCTCTCATCATATCTATGGATGACATAGTACTTACAGGGGGATGAAGTTGAGGAAATATTCTGGTTGAATGAATATTTAGCAAGAGAGTTCGAAATAAAAGATTTTGAAACTCAGAAGTATTTTCTCAGTATCGAGATTGCCGGATCCAAGTACGGAATTTTTATTTGTCAAAGGAAATATGTTCTTGACTTGCTAAAAGAGATTGGAATGCTTGGAAGTAGAGCGTGTGACACACCTCTAGAGTTGAATCAGAAGCTCAGTAATGATATTGGGGGAGCTACTGTTGATAGGGAGAGATATCAGAGACTAGTGAATAAACTCATTTATTATCCCATACTCGTCCTAACTTTACTTTGTTGTCAGTGTTGTTAGCCAGTTCATGTATGCTCCTCATGAGACACACTTGGATGCAGTTATGAGAATTCTCAGGTACTTGAAGTCTTCACCGGGAAAGGGACTATATTTTTTCAAACATGATCATCTCAGGGTGGAAGCATATACCGATGCTGATTGGGTAGGATCAGTAACTGATAGGAGGTCCACATCGGGATATTGTACCTTTGTTGGGGGTAATCTTGTTACTTGGTGGAGTAAAAAATAGAACGTGGTGGCTTGGTCTAGCGCAGAGGCAAAATTTAGAGTTATAGCACAAGGTGTGTGTGAGCTCTTGTGGATCAAGTTGTTGTTGAGTGATCTGGGACTTGATCAGCCGGATTCCATGCGACCATATTGTGACAATAAGGTTGCTATCAACATAGCTCACAATTCAATACAACATGACTGGACAAAACATGTTGAAATTGATCACCACTTCATTAAAGAGAAACTCACTAATGGCACTATATGTACTCCTTTTGTGAGAACTGGCTTTTTTTAAACTAGAACCCTTGGAGAGAGTGCAACAGCCAACATCTCTTTCTTTATTGGATGCATTGATTGTTGCACACAGCAAAATCCTAGTTTGATCTACATAGGTTGCACTGAATTCATTATAAATTGTTATCAGGAGTCATCTTACTTTCATGTTTTAGTATTTGAGCCCTTAAACAATTCTTTTGTCTTCTGGTTGTCTGCATCTTATACCCATGGTTCCTTGCTCCCTTGCATTCTTTTCCTCCCTTCTTACTAGTCAACAACCCTAAGACACCTTTGCATGCTATCGTTCTTAAAGTCATGGGTAAGGATTGAATCATCCATAATGGAGTCACACACTATAAATCCATCTTTAACAAGTAACAAAAATTTCTGATTGCCGAAGTAAAATTGCATCTTATACCCATGGTTCCTTGCTCCCTTGCATTCTTTTCCTCCCTTCTTACTAGTCAACAACCCTAAGACACCTTTGCATGCTATCGGTAAGGATTGAATCATCCATAATGGAGTCACACACTATAAATCCATCTTTAACAAGTAACAAAAATTTCTGATTGCCGAAGTAAAATTGAAGAGAAAAATATATTATTTAGTTATAGAGTGAAGAAATAGCTATATAGAAAGAGAGAAACTAATCTGTGTTTAATATGGGAATTATTGGACAATAGCTAATGTATATATGATGCCTACTCATTTACTTATACCCTTCATTTATTTTGTAGTTGTGAAGTCAGTTTGAAAGTTGTGCTTTGTTTTCTAATATCGTAAAGTGATAATGTATGCCTTCTGACTTGCATGTCTTCTCTAAATTTGTAACAAATTGTTAAATCTCCTCAATTTTTTTTTTTTTTTTTTTTTTTTTTTTTTTTTTTTGTGTGTTTTTGTGTGTGTGTGTGTGTGTGTGGAAAATGCTATGACTCCCAAATAATCTACCAAATTTTTTACCAAATCTCTCACCGTGAGACCCACACAAACTCACATGTGTATGGGTCCCACACCCATGTGAGAGGTTTGGTAAAACATTTGATAGATTATTTGTGGTCCCTAGCATTATTCTATTTTTTTTATTGACTTATAGTCACCTGAATTATTTTAATGACTAGTGGTTTTCAAATCACAAATTTCCATGTGTGGTTCTATGAAATTTCCTGAATTCTGTAAAATTAAGGAAATGCCATTTGGTTTGAAATAAATAGGTTCTTTAAACTTAAAACTTTACATCTCCATATTAGTAGATTCCTGCATACATTAGACGTTTTGAGTTGAACTCTTTCAACATCTACAATCACAGTTATTTTTGAAAGGGGTGTGATGATTCTTGAAATTGTGTAGCAAATAGAAAACCTTTAGTATACTGGTGCACATCTTTCAGGAGTGTTAATTTTTCTCATTGGCAATGATGAACAAGGTTTTATAGTTTGTTTTAATTGCATTTTATTTTATTTTGTAGCATCAATTTCTTTTCAATATGCTCTCTTGTTGGATTGGTGATACTCCTCCCACTCAATTATACTGCTGACAATGGGCTATCTAAAAGCTCACATTCCATGGATTCTTTTACGATATCTAATATCGATAGTGGCTCTGACAGGTAAGGCTGTCAAACTGTGCACTAAAAGTGTACACCAAAATTATGCTCATGCTGTATTAACCATTTATCTCTGTTTTGTGTTTGAGTGTCAAATTCAGAATGTAAATAGCTCTGTTTTAATATTCTGGCTGTTGAAAACTAATGAATTCACAAATAAACGTTACCTTTTTTTGTCAAATATATTTCTATATAGCACTATTTGGGAATGATCAGATAGGCATGAATGCAATAGTAGATTTTGAGATCTTTGGAAATCTATCACTTGTTGCAGGACTGATTTATTGTTGTATCTTTTCTGTTTGATGGTATTGTACTTGTCCCACATTGTCTCTTTAAGTTACCCTAGCTTGGTTAATATACTTAAGAGGCTCCCCCACTCATGTCCAATTGGTTTTTGATGATAGTTGAGGAAACTATACGTATTACTGATGATTTGAATCAATTAACCAAAGGGGCTGAGTACAAAGCTATATACTAAACATTAAAACCCTACTAACCCAGTTACAACAATAAGACTAAACTACCATTATCAATAATATAAAATACATAGACTACTCATTTACACTCCCCTTCAAACTAAGGTTGCATCGAAAGTTTGCCAAGAAGAAAACGAAAATGAGAAGCAGTGTGAGTTTTCGTAAAAAAATGGGCTAACTGAAGCGAGGAGGGAATGAAAGGTAGAGTGATAGTGCCAGCCTAAAGATGTCGAACAAAGTGACAATCTATCTCAATATGCTTTGTCCGCTTATGAAATATCAAATTATGGGCAATCTAAACAGCACTCCGTTGTCACAGTACAATGGAGTCGGAGAAGAAAGAGAAACACCCATATAAGAAAGAAGCCATCAAAGTCAAACTATTTTAGAAGTAGCATAAGCCATCATCCTCATTGGTGGAGCGAGCAACAATAAACTGTTTCTTACTCTTCCAAGAGACGAGAGAATCTCCTAGAAAAACACAAAGACCAGAAGTTGATTTGTGATCATAGACGTCACTCACCCAATCAACATTAGCATAGGCATGAAGAGTCAAGTCTGAAGAGGCAAATAACAGTAGACACTGCAACAGAGTGCCATGAAGGTAGCGAAGAGTACTGAGCAAGGCAACCCAATGTCTAGAATGAGGAGCATAAACAAACTAGCTAAGAATGTGCACAACATAAGAGATGTCTAGATGAGTAATTGTGAAATAAACAAGACACCAACCAACTCTCGATAGACAGTGGGATCCTCGAGAGGAATGCCATCAAAAGCAGAAAACTTAGCATGAAACTCAATGGGAGTGTTCACAGCTTAGTCATTAGTGAGATTGGCATGAGAAAGGATATCATGAGCATATTTAGTTTGAGATAGAAGATACCCAGTAGGAGAAATGGCAACCTCAATACCAAGAAAATACCAAAGAGAACCCAAATCCTTCATCTTGAACCCCCGAAAAAACTGATGCCTAACCTCCTAAATAGTGCCAGAATCAGATCCGGTGACGATCATGTCATCCACATACAAGAGAAGGAGAATAAAGTCAGCAAAAGTGCGACAAAAAAGGAGCATAATCATGAAGACTAGGGCAAAATCCAATTTAATGTGCAACAGAGTGAAATCACTCATACCAAGCATGAGGAGGCTGCTTGAGACCAAAGAGAGCACGACGAAGACGGCAAACAACATCGGGAGGGTAGGAGAAGCTAGGTGGAGGTTGCATATATACTTCTTCAACAAGATGCCCATTTAGAAATGTATTGTTGACATCTAACTGAAACAAAGACCATTGATGTGCAATAGCAACAAAAATAAGAGTGCAAATAGTAGTTATTTTGGCAACGGGGGTGCAAAAGTCTTGTCGCAATCAATACTATATTTTTGAGAAAATCCCTATGCAACCAAACGAGCTTTGTATCGTTCCAATGAACCCTCAGAAAGAGTTTTTACCTTATAGATGTTAAGAATCTAATTCAAACATGTCCAGATTTATTTTAGTGACTCCATTTCATGTTTGAGTCCAAGTTAGTGGTCTTTACTTATTCAAAGTGGTGGTATGTAGTTTTAGATTATGTAGGGATTGTATCAAGTGGTGTCATAGTTTTTAGGATAGTTGGATTAGTGGATAGTGTGTGTTATTGTTCATGGGTCTGTTGCTATTTTTTTGGTAGTGGAGTTAGTGGATAGTTCTCTATTTAAAGAGCATTGTAGAGTCCAAGTTTGTGTGGAAAAAGAATTAAAAAATTCAGTGTTTTCTTCTTCAATCTTTATGTCTAGCACATATTATTTTTTGTTTAAGAATACTACAATAGACCCATTTACATCCCACAATATTCTTACCAGCAGGTAATGGAACCAAATCCCAAGTCTGAGTGTTAGCCAAAGCAGTTAGCTCGTCATCTACGGCAACAATCCAATTCGGGTCATGACAGGCTTCCTTGTAGGACCTGTGCTCAAAATAAGTATAAAGACAAGAAAGAAATGACTGATAGGAAGGGGAGAAACAAGTATTACCAAAACCAAATCTATCCGGAGGATGTGCAGGAGGAGCGAGATCTAGAGAAGCAGTAGAAGGGGCAGTAGGACTAGCAGCAGGAGAGCTTGGAAGTGCTTTGCAATGCTTGTGAACAAGAAGAGGAACAAGAGAAGGATGAGCAGGCAAGGGAACAGAAGTGCTAGAATGGGGTAAAGTAGACACCTCAAGATTAGAAACAAACTCATCAGGAGGAACATCAGGAGGAAATGGATCAATATAAACCAATTCATCCTTGGCAATCGGAATATGAGTAGAAGGTATAGTGTAGTAGGGTAATTTGTCTAGAAAAGTAACATGCCTGGACACATTTTGGTCACAGGATCATAACGGCGATAACCTTTTTGATGAATGCCATATCCTAAAAACAGGCATAGGATACAATGGGAAATAAGCTTAGAGCAATCCTGTTTGAGAAGGAGAACAAAACATGTACAGCCAAAAACACAAAGAAGAGAATAATTGGGAATAGTACGTATAAGACGTTCATATGGAGAGGAACCCGAGAGAAGAGGAGTAGGCATCCGATTGAGAAGATATGCAGCAGTGAACATAACTTCTCTCCAGAAGATAGAGGGAATAGAGGACGAGAGGAGCAGAGATCGAGTTGTATCAAGGAGATGGCAATGTGTGCTCTTAGCTCGACCATTCTAGGTAGGAGTGTCAGAACACGAAGACTGATGAATAGTGCCATTAGTAGCTAAAAATTTCGTTAACTCAGACAAGTAATACTCACCTCCCAAATTAGAATGAAGAACTTTAATGGTGGTAGAAAACTGAGTGCGAATCATGGAGTGAAAATTGAAATATATTTTGTAAAAATTAGATTTTTGTGTCATCAAATAGACCCATGTAAACCTACTATAATCATCCACAAAATACACATAATATTGTGAACCACCCTTTGTAACTATAGGGGAAGGACCCCAAACATCAGTGTGAACCAAGTGAAAAAGAGAAAGGGACATAGAATTACTTTTATTAAAGGGAAGAGCATACATTTTAGCTAATTTACAACCACTGTACTCAGAAATATCAAAAATAAAAAAATTGCCTAAATGTCCAGACCGAACTAACAATCTCAAATGGTTACTCGACATATAACCTAACCTAGAATGCCAAATAAAAAATAAAGAAGACTTATTGTTTAAACAAAAGGAAGATAAAGCAGTAGAAGACATGTCTAGAGGAGCATGCAAGCTTTTCAAAATGTATAGTTCTCCAACTCTACGCCAAATTCCAATCTGCCTCTTGGATACTTGATCCTGCACAACACAATGAGAAGAAGAGAAAACTGTTAGAATACATGTTAGGATCATTCTATTATTTGTTTCCTTATTTAGATTATATTTTGATTCCTTAATTAGTGCCTTAGGACTTTCTTATTCTATTAGCTGTTATTTCCTTATTTGTGCCTCTATTGTAAGCTACCTATTATCAATATAAAAGGGGGTGATTGTCTAATCATTCCCTAAGTTAGTTTTCTCTCAAATAAACATGGTATCAGAGCCAAAACCCTAAACCCATTACCCACACAGCCACCAGCCACCATCAATACACCACTTGACCACCACTCGTCACTACCCAACCCGTTTCAGACCCTGTTAGCTCTAGTAAAAGACCGCCAGCTATTGTTTAGGGCCTGTTAAGCTCTTCTGACTCTTCTCTAGGTGGTTTCAGACCAGCCAACACCCATCTTAGTGTTTTTCGGCTCAAACTGACACCCATCTGGGTATCTTCAGGCTTCTTCCGTGGTTTGGTAGGTGCTTTGGACTTTCCTCTGGCCTTCTCCTGTGTGTTTCGATCTCTCTGTGATAACATCCAAGTGTTTCTCCATATCATATGTCCTGATAACACTCCTTGGTTCATTCTCTTTATTACTACTGTGTTTTTTTCATTGTGGTTGAACCCAAGATTGTTATTTTGATTAAAGTTTCACCTTTTTATTTTTATTTTTATTTATTTTTATCATTTTATTTATTCTTTGGGGCGGTAAATAGCCCCATTAATCTAAGTGTTATGCTCCCATAGAGGTTTGTTTTTGAGATTGCTTGTCCATTCCATTTCCTCTTTCCATTATTGTGATTAGTGCTATGTTTTTTGGTTAAGATAGTAGCATAAACATGGTTGACCCATCTAGTGAATCTATTACTTCTCACCTATCTAAGGGGAGAGTCCCAGTCTAGTTATAACTACTACTGCTGTGAACTTGAACCCTAGCTTCAAAATCACCACCTCTTTGTTTAATGGTCAGAATTACCTTGCATGGTCTCATTGTCTGACTCTTTTTCTGAAGAGTAGGGAGAAGAGGGACATGTTGATGGGAGAGTTCAAGCACCAGATATTTCTGATCTTGGCTATGATCAATGGGAGATTTCAATTCTTTGATCATAGGGTGGCTCATTCATTCCATGGTCCTTGAGATTAGTAAAGGTTATTCATTGATGGAGACTGCCTAGGATGTTTGGGAGGCAGTAGCTACTACATATTTTCGAAAGGGGAATTTTTCTCAGTCATTTGAGTTGCGCCGGTCTATTGAGCACTTAGTATAGGGAGAGCAGACAGTTCTTCAATATTACACCTTTCTGACTAATAGTTGGAAATGCCTAGATCATCTGGAGTTTAAACCAGTCCAGAGTCATGTCCTTGGCATAGATGTTTTTCCATCTCTTCAGGAGGCCTTTGCTTATGTTCAGAATGAAGAAAGTCGTCGTTTTGCTATGTTACCACCGACTTCTACAGACCGCTCAACATTACTTTCTGCACCTTCTCGGGATGAGGCTGGTTTGTCACTTCCTTCTGCTCTTCCTTTTGGGAAGGATAATTTGTTTTGTGATTACTGTCACCAGCCAAGGCATACCTTGAGACTTGTTGGAAGCTTCATGGGACTCCATCAGGGGGTCAAGGAGATTGCTCTGGTCATAGAGGTGGGCATTCTAGTCAATCGAGAGGACGTGGGTGTCATGACCCTAACCCACCCCTATAGTTTAGGATCATAACCGGCCAGTAATCCGAATATTACCTACGGCCTCAGACATGAATCAAATCATGATTAATAATAGGGGGCCAAAAGCGGAAGCAAAATGTAAAGCATTGTCCAATGAGCTGTGCATATATGGCAAAATAAAAACTTTTTACTCATGAATGTAATAACTCACACATCGCATATATAAGCAATTTATACATGTCTAGGATCATTCAAAAGTAGTCTTAACAAAAACCAAGGTTATTTACAAACTTGGTCAAACATGATCACAAAAGAAACAAAAGATAAACAAATAAAAAGTAAAGCCTCTTGCGTGAGGCGACCTTAGTTGACTCCATAAACTTGGTTCTCTCATAAGCTCATTGGGGCTGGGCCTGGACATCCTGTTGCTCACTTACATACATATAGATAAAAAGTGAGCTAACATCCAGTGAATAATACCAGAGTAAAGAGGTTAATAAATGAGATTCGTCTGTAAATAAGTCATACTTGCATTTAATACATATGGAACACAATTCCCATTCATAACGTACTTAAACAAATCATAGCGGAATGACCTCGGGTCTGATCCATTATACTAGTACATGTCAAAGGGACGAAACGACCTTGGGTCCAAACATTTTTCATAACTGATCATAACATTTGCACTAAACGACCTCGGGTCTAACATTTCCATATTCATATTCATGTGCATATTCAGATTCAAAGTCATGTTCACATTTAATGGATCCATGCACAAATGACCATCCGGTCCTTCACATCGTATATATGAAATGACCTTAGGTCCATTATTTCCAAATTTATATTCACGCGTGCATTTATAAGCATAATCATATTCGTATTCAAAACAACCTTTGGTCCAATCAATTCCTCGTTCAAAATGACCTTTGGTCCATTTAACAAACATATAAACGACTTTCAGTCCAATTCATATGTGAGATGACCTTAGGTAGGTCTATCTTGTCCAATATGCTAAACGGCCTTTGGCCCATTTTGTGTCCTTGCCAAATATATCAAATGGCCTCAGGCCCATTTCATATTCTCATCAAACATCCCAAATGACCTTAGGTCCATCGTGTATTTATACAAAACTACCTTTGGTCCAATCTTATAATTTCGTGCTTATCAATCAGGTTTCAAGTCTTTTACGAATCGGACAGGTAGAATACCCATTCATAGTACAAATTCATGAGTTCAAAAAGCTTACCACATAGGTAGTATTTAGAAAGTAACATACATGAAAATTTCTTTACTAAGATATTACTCATAGTATTCAGATGGTTGATTCGTTCTCGTGATTGACCCTGCACAATTCATAGCACATACGGAAATTGGATCACAATACAATTCAATCCGTTCTCAAATTCATTCATCTTTCTTAGGCTTCTTTCTAACTCTTTAGTTCATTTAGGATGCTCAATGTATGCCTAAGAGTGCTCAGAGATGAAAAAGAACGGAAATCTAGGCGTAAAACTTGTCAAAGTTTCCTAAAACAGGGCACTTCGCTCGAGCGCAACATTGCGAACCCCTTGGTCTACAAAAGTATTGGATGCTCTCATTTTACGCTCGAGCCAAGACTGAAAATAAAGGGTGGTCGCTCGAGCCAACCCCCAATGTCTGCAAAAGTATTGGGAGCTCAAAATGTATGCTCGAGCGACACTTCCATCGCTCAAGCGAACTGCTCAAATTTTGGAATTTCCAGAATCTTGTTTGAGCTTCAAACATAACCCCAATGCTCCAAATTCATGCCTGACACACTCAAATATGCAAGAACACTTCCAAATACATGTATTTGAAGGTAATTCAACCCTTTGTTCAAAATTCCATGAATTCATCAAAATTTAAATCACAAACTTCATGTATGTGAACCATTTTTCAAATCTTGCATCCATAGACTTTTAAACTTAGAATTGGACTCTAAAATATGGTAATTGATGAATGCATGTAATATAATGTCCAATTCATCATAATTTACAAGGTTTATGCTTAAAAGTGAAGAATCAAAACAAATTCATGCATGCATGCCCAAATTGATCACAATTCCTACAATCTTTGCCCAATTCACCTACTTAACTACATATTCTTCTTGAAGTCACATTTAGATGACTTAAGTTCATGAATTTAGAGTTTAATCACTTACTTAGAGCTTTCTATTCTTCCAATTCCAGCTAGAACTTGAGTTACTCTTCACAATCTTTCACTCCCTTGAGCTAATCTTCAAGTTCTCCTCTCTTTCCTCTTGAATTCTCACTTCCCTCTCTCTCTACGGTGTAGAACTTTAGAATTTTTGAGCTTAGGAATAAGCTTAATCACAATTAGAACATATATATATGCTTGACTAATCAAAATGGCTAATCAAGGTTTAGTGCGAATTAATTAGGCTCACTTAAATTGAATTAATTTGATCTGAATCAATTTTTAATTAAATTTCACCGAAGGCTCTAAAAATTATGTTGATCACAATGGTATAATCAATTTTGGTTTTTGTCGCCTCTACGGCCCTCAATTCAATTTAAGATAGAGTACCGAACAGATATCTCTACGATGGACAGATATAAATGCAAAAATGCATATAATTACATACTTAGCATCCAAATTCATATTAAGCACATAATCACAAGTGTAATTAAAGATTAATGGCATAACACAGAACAGGGTTATCACAGTGGGTCTCACTCTCGTGCACATCAGTCTAGTGTTGTAGAGACGCGTAATTCCCTGGTTATGCAAACTTTTGATCTGGTTTCTGGTATGTCATCTTCTAAGTTTGAAGATGCTCTGCGCAATCTACTTGATTGCCGATCTCCTATTCGTCTAGGCGCATCTTCTGCTTCTTCTTCGTTTGCCCGTTCAGGTAACTTAGCCTCATCTTCTAGTGCTTTCTTATCTCATAAGGCCTTGTCATGGATTATTGATTCTTTTTGTCCAAAAGGTATTACGAGTAGTTGATCCTCTACAATGTTAAGCTAATGAGAGCAAATGGGCATGGGGCATAATGTAGGTACATGGGTCCATCTCCATTACATGGCATTGATAAGTCATCACAATATGAGGAAAGAAGAACCTATAAGATATTGTCTCTAGGATCTCACATGTAGGATCTCATTACACCATCCATTTCCAAATGAGATTGGTCGAGTGAGATATGTCACACGCAATCTACAATCTCCAACTTATACTTTGCTCCAGAATAACCTCACCCAGGTTAGGATTAGGAGTCGGGCTTGGGATCTCCACTTGAGATCATTGGAGGACCTGTGGCATGGGGGCTAGAGTTAAAGGATTGTCTTGATTCCTGCTCGGCAACACTAGATGAGAAAGGTTTTACCAAGTGATGTACATGCACTTGTGTCCTACGATTTGCAATTGCAACCTATGATCTGCGATTGCAACATGTACATCTTGCATGCCCAACATTTATACCATGGCATGTCATACTGTCATGCTCATGATACTGTTACAAGAAATTCGTTGACCCCCATGATATTGTCAGGATTCATTGACTTCTCTTGTTACTATAATGTCCGGTGAATTTATTTTCTTAATTAAGTAATTAATTTGTGTTATGTGTCTCACTAATTAAAAATTAATTAGCAATATACTGGGCTCAATGAATTTAGTATGGTACTTGATCATATTTATTTTAAATTAAATTGAACACAATTGCATGAGTCAATTAATTCAATTTGGTGGGTCCACTTTATATTTGAGTATGCTTTATTTATTTGCGCTTGGGGTGTCAAACCCATGACTTAAAAAAATATTTATTTTGACTTGTTAGTGTTTGTAAAATTTATTTAGACTGTTTGTAAGTTCATGAATGAATATTTGATCCAATACCCATGACCCACCCAAATGAAATTGGGTCTTTGATTAATTCTATTTCAATTTTTGGAGGGAATTTTCCCCCCATTTTCCCTTTGGCTTCCGACACTTCACGCCCTTGTTGTCTTCATTCTATGTTTTATATTAGTTAATAGTTGGTGAAATAAAGGAGCATTGACCATCCTTTTCTTTCTTTTTATTTTTTTATACCTTAGAGAGAGAGAGAGAGAGAGAGAGAGAGAGAGAGAGAGGCACATCCCTTTTCTTCTATGTTTCTGCCGAGCCATTCTACCCCTCCTTCTCCATTGATTTCTTTAATTTTCTAGTATGGAACACAAGTTTTAAACCTATTACATCCATACCCACCTTTCACCCTTGCATCCTTGGACATCTTTGATGGTTATGAGGTGATTTTGAAGCTTAGAACTCACCTCAAGATTTGAAGTTTGGATTTGAAGCTTCTTGATGACATTACTCTCTTTACATCATCTCTCTTCATCTCTTGTGGTAAAATAGGGTAGGGATTTCATCTCTTTTATTTGAAATGTATAGAAAGCATGTTAGGGTTACTATTATTATTTTATTTGATTGATTAGTATACTAAATCCATGATTTTGTTATGATTTATTGTGTTGGTTTGTCATTCAAGACTATATGATACTTGATTTGGTGTCCTTGAAGATATTCATCTAGGTAGTCGCTTAACACCATGATTTCCATGTCACTAGTCTTAAGAAAATTAGGGCTTTTGTGTTATTTCATTTTATTTAAAGAAATAAAGTTATTAAAATGAAATTGGTGGGCTAGTGGGTACCAAGATGAAGAAACTGATATGTATCTAGCTATACATTTGGATTTCATAGTTATTAGTATACTAATATCTATAAAAAGTTTGTTTGCTAGTTTAATATCAATGTTTGGAGATTATGTTCATTGAATTTGAATGAGTGTTGTTGGTGGTGTTAGTTTAGAGATGATGGATAAATTATTTATGATTATTGGTTTTGTTCTTGAATTTTTAATTTATGTTATATCATGGGATTTGGGTATTCATGCATGATAAATCATTATAATAGATGAGTGTGATGAAGTTTATGATATGACCTAAGTAATTAATTCTCCCCTAGGCAATCATCAAGCCATCAACACATCTCCTACATATCTCTCTAGCCTAGAAGACCTCTACTGCCTCCCTGTTTCTCCTCCCCCAACCACGATGGTCCTTGGCCATCTAAACGACAACCATATTCTTAGATCACCTTGTTCTGGGCACCCGAACACCATCATTCCAAGGGAAAACTTGTTTTGGGAACTAAGGCAAAACTTTCATGAAATTTGAAGAACATTTTGGAAATAGTTTTGCAATGTTTTGGAAACTCGAGCAACAACATTAATATGTAATTATTCTAATGTGTTTCTATAAATATTGTATAGCATTATTATTTAACCAATCATGGAAGTATTCTAATACTTCATATTGCTATTTGTTTGGTTCTTAATAAATTTTCTTGTCTCATGTTTCCCATTTCTTACAATTTTCGATCACATTTCACATTTTCGTTTCTTGTATCATTTCTATTTCTGTTTCCCATATTGGCAATCTTACTTGTGCAAGGCTTCATGCTAGATCTTGCGACTCCGAAGGGATTCATCAACTCATTCCTTTTGGTGCTGATTAAAATAAATAAATAAATAAATTCCTTTGAAGGTGGTATTCTAGAAGGCCTTACACTATGCGTAATTTGGAGGTAACATGGAATTTCAGAATTTGGGGAATTTCAACAAAATAACATCAATAAATTCACAAATCCTAGGATTTGCAAATTTCCACAATCAATTTCTGTAATAAGAATAGAACCCAAATGAATCTTTTTTTATTTCAGGGGGAGTTTTCAGTAAAGTTTTGTATCATCAAGAATTTGTTACCTACATAACTTGGAGTCTAGAAGAATAAGTGGGTTTCTATTTGCTCAAGTAGAGAGACCTAATTTTCCTATCGCTGAGACTCCACACCTTCTTCACTTTCACAATATGTTAAAACTTATATTTTATGGAGAAGCATTATCTATGTTACCCTTAGATGCTGATAGGAACTCATTTATGTTTGCATTTGATCGTATTTATTAGCTTATGGATGGATTTTTAAATGAGTTTGCATACTCAAAAATTTTGGCAAGCACATCTTAACCAGTGGCTCTCTACGATTTTTATAACATCTTGGAAAGACGTGCTGCGTCATCATTAGTCCCAAAGGCTTAAGTTGTTAGGTAATGTCCCCGACAATATATATCAAGCTATTCAACACCTTCCCTTACGCGCAACCCTGCCTTGCATGTGGAGATGCATGCATCCATACAAAGAGAGAAGAAAGAATGTAAATGACAGAAAAAAGAATGCAAATGGAGACCAAATGTAAATGGAGAGACATGAACACTAGGCCGCCCACCACTTGAGCTATGATACCCTGTTAAGTCACCACTAATCCCAAAAGCTTAAGCTGTTGGGAAATGGGTCCAATAATATGTATCAAACTATCCAATAAAATAAAGATATATTTCTTGGTTAGTTTGTCAACATCTAAAATTTTAAATTTTATTTGGCCCTTTGGATCTTCACCATTTACTCTAGTTTGTTAACATCTTAAATAGTAAATTTTGTCTGCCCCTATTGAATCTTTGTTTGCCTTATTGATAAAGCAATGGTGATTTTGTTAAAACAATGTAGAACCATTTAGGTAAATAAGTCTAGTTAATAGGACTTGGTAAGTGCTCCTATTATTTTTGGCAACAAAATCCAAAGTTACTTTGGCAATAGCATCTGCCTTTCCAGTCTAGCTCCTTTTATTTTTAATTTTTCATTCTTGAAATAGGAAATTAGTACTATGTTATTGAAATGTTGTTGCATCTTGTAGGAGTGATCTTTGTCTTATTCTCCCATGGCTGCCAAGACAAAGATATTTTAGAACTTAGCCTATCAGTACAAAGATCTAGTTCATTCTTTGCCTCCCTCCTCTGAGAACTTAGACTGAAAAACTAAATGTCTAGTTGCTCAAAGTTTTTGCATTAATAAAAGATCTTTGTCTTGGCATCCATAGAAGCGGCCTTGTCCTCTAGACTACTTTATTTCATCTAATCTCTCTAGTTGTATTGCATGGGCATATATTTGTGTACACATGCGAACATACATATTCACATAATGTATATATGTTAAATAAATACAAATAACTTGTTTGTGTTGTTTTCATTTATTTATTTTTTATTTTATTTTATTTTATTTTTTTGCATTTCGTTGAGTGGATTTGTTATTTGTTGGTGATGGTCTAATTTTTCATCTTTTGACTTAGAATTTACCAAGTTTATTCCAATTCCACAGGCTTTGGGTGCACTTTTCATGCTTATGGTTTATATCTTGTTATGGATTGTACCTTCTACATAAGGTGCTCTTCTCACTCATCTCTGTTACTAGTCTAACTTGGTTAAATTTGATAAGCATACAGGGTACATTGATTGTTAGCTACAACCTGATATATGAGAGTTGTAATGGCAGATTTGCTTCCAACTTATGAAACTGTTTGAGAAGAAAAGCACATGATGTGAATTAAGTCAACTTGATCAGACCTATTTTTGATATCATAGTAACTCTTACATGCATATCCTGTATTTGGCCAATTAAAAAGATATTTCTCTTAGTTTCCATAGAAATTGACCATCACCATCAATTTCTGAACTCATTATTATCATGTATTATATGTAACCGCTAGCACATTTTAGTTTTTTAAAGTTGCCAAAAAAAAAAAGAAAAAAAGAGGTTCTGTAATTTTAGAGGAAACATTATTTGAATTTTATAATAAGGCAATGAGGTTGAAAATGGAGAGAGAATAAAAATAGAAAAGATAAAAGAAAGAACACAAAGGTTTAATGTGGTTCGATCAATATTGGCCTACATTCACATACACAAAGCCCTATAGACCGTTATTTTTAGAGAATACAAGATTAGGGAATGATTAGGATATCATCCCCTATTTATATTAATGAAGATTAATAATTACAAGGGAGCCCTAAGGCATAAAATAATTACAAAATAATCACCCAAATATTAATCTATTATTCTAACACTCCCCCTCAAGATGGTGCGGAGATATCTCTCATGCCCCGCTTGCCTATGATGTCATGAAATGGCTTACTCCCAACTCTCTTGGTGAGGATGTTAGCAAGTTGTTCACCAGACTGCACAAAGGGAGTACATATTGTGCCACTAGTGAGTTTCTCCTTAATGAAGTGGCGATCAATCTCAACATACTTTGTTCTGTCATGTTGAATCGGATTGTGAGCAATATTGATAGCGGCCTTATTATAATAGTATAACCGCATGGAGTCCGTCTGATTAATACCTAAATCACTCAACAATAATTTGATCCGTAAGAGCTCGCACACCCCTTTTGCCATAGCTTTAAACTCAGTTTCTGCACTTGATCTGGCAACCACATTCTGTTTCTTACTCCTCCAAGTAACTAGGTTGCCTCCAACAAAGGTGCAATACCCTGAAGTCGATCTCCTATCAGTCATTGATCCAGCCCAGTTAGCATCTGTATAGGCTTTCACACGAAGATGATTATACTTTGAAAAATAAAAACCTTTACTAGGAGCAGACTTCAAGTACCTCAAAATTCTCATGACAGCCTCGAAGTAAATCTGATGAGGAGCATGCATTCTCGAAGTAAATCTGATGAGGAGCATGCATAAACTGACTAACTACACTGATAGCAATAGTACTATCAGGACGGGAGTGAGATAGGTAAATGAGCTTACCCACTAATCGCTGATAGCTCCCCCTATCAATAGCTGCTCCTCCTTCATCATCCCCCAGTTTTTGATTGGGTTCCAGTAGAGTATCACAGGCCTTGCAACCAAGCATCCCAGTTTCCTTCAACAGATTAAGCACATACTTCCTCTGCGAGATAAATATCCCATCCTTGGAGCGAGCAACTTCAATTCCTAGAAAATACTTCAAGCTCCTCAAGTCTTTGATTTCAAACTCACTGGCTAAATATTTCTTCAATAAAGGAATTTCCTCACTATCATTGCCCGTAAGAACTATGTCATCTACATAAACAATGAGTGCTGTATGTTAAAATGTACCAAAACCTACCACTACACCTACTCCACCCACTTCACCTACTCTCCACCTACTCCTCACCTACTACACACTCACCCTCTCCTATATATAGGAATCATTGTAAACATAACAATATATCAATCAATAATATCAATCATCAATACATATTTCATTCTCTCTATTTTTCCATACATCAAATTTAACATGGTATCAGAGCAGGTTTAGAACCTAATATTTTCGCTTCACCGGCGGGCGGCAACCTCACCTTAGCCGTCCGCCGGACCTCAACCTATTCCGCTTATTTTCTACACATACCTTCACTAAGTTGTAATGGCTCTCGAAGCTCTCAACTCACCCACCGCAGCAACCTCTTGGTTTTCAAAGCCTGTCTATAAGTGTCGTGTATGCGACAAGGCCTTCGGCTCCTACCAAGCCCTACGCGGTCACAGGCCAGTCACCGGAAGCAAGCCGGAGGAACCGACGACCAGAGATCTAGGCACATCGGAGCTCGATTTCGCCGACCAACGCCGATGCCGACTCGTCTGCGACACCACTACTGCTGCTTCGGTTGGCCAGCTCCGACAACAACTCTGCTGCGGTATCACGGTTGTTGCTTGCTTGCGAGCTCGGTTCGCACCTGCCCTGCGCACGTCCGGTGGTATATCAGACATCTTCGAGCTTATCGCCGTAACTCTCACAACCCTCTTGTCTCTGTTGTTGTTGTTGAGACTGAGAAAGAAGTCTAATGAGCTTCTCAAACACTCTCGAGCCCAGAGGCTGCTTCTTGAACCACTGCATTCTCTTCCACGTGAGACGTAAAGCTGTCGTTTCTGTAACCCATCACGAGCTCTACGGCCATGGCTTCACAACCATCAGAGACAGAGGCACAGCTTTCAATCAATAAAGTTATTATTATTATTATCTCAAATAATCAATACATACACTCATGTTTTTCAGTCCACTTTTGAACCCATCCTCACCCCACTTTCCTTTTCTTTTTTTATTTTATTTTTCGTACTCATTATCAGTCCACTTTTGAACCCATCCCCACTCATCCACCCCCCACTTTCCTTTTCTTTATTTTATTTTATTTTTCGTAATCAAAAAAAAAAAAAAAAAAAAAAAAAAAAAAAAAATCCTGCCGACCTCAACAGGAAGCATGGGAGCATATCTCTAGCAACTTTTTATTTATTTTATAATAATAATCATAATTATTATTATTTTCTCTCCCCTCCAGCACACCCACAATCTTTTTTTTTTTTAATATTTCAGCCTTTTCCTTATTTTTTATTCTTCAACCCACCTGGCATGTCTCTTCCTGATTTTTATTTTCGTTTCTCATCATCACATTACACTCATCTTTTATCCCCCATTTCTTTTAATACTTCCCATTCTTTCTTTTCAACCTGTTCCCCATTGATTTTATATAGAAAAAAAATAAATAAATACATAAATAACATAAAAACAAAAAAAAAATAATCATATATATATATATATTCTGATTACTTTTCACACCTATATTCTTTCTATTTCTTTCTTTTTTATTTCTCTTTCATTTTATTTTTTCATCTTTTTTTTCCTTATTATTTCTTTGCACGAACAAAAAAAAAAAATCACACCTATATTCTTTCTATTTCTTTCTTTTTTATTTCTCTTTCATTTTATTTTTTCATCTTTTTTTTTCCTTATTATTTCTTTGCACGAACAAAAAAAAAATCACACCTATATTCTTTCTATTTCTTTCTTTTTTATTTCTCTTTCATTTTATTTTTTCATCTTTTTTTTTCCTTATTATTTCTTTGCACGAACAAAAAAAAAATCACACCTATATTCTTTCTATTTCTTTCTTTTTTATTTCTCTTTCATTTTATTTTTTCATCTTTTTTTTTCCTTATTATTTCTTTGCACGAACAAAAAAAAAATCACACCTATATTCTTTCTATTTCTTTCTTTTTTATTTCTCTTTCATTTTATTTTTTCATCTTTTTTTTTCCTTATTATTTCTTTGCACGAACAAAAAAAAAATCACACCTATATTCTTTCTATTTCTTTCTTTTTTATTTCTCTTTCATTTTATTTTTTCATCTTTTTTTTTCCTTATTATTTCTTTGCACGAACAAAAAAAAAATCACACCTATCACACTTATCTCTGCTCGCGCATCCTTATACATGCGTTGGAGCAAAGCCAGCTGGGAGTTTAACTGCTGCACCTCATTTGTCCTACTCTGCAGCCGGTTCGACAAGTTTGTAACCGCAGTCATGGTTTCCACACATGACTTCAATGTATACTGATTGGCCTCAATATCCGTTTGCACTGCCATTTTTTGCTCCACCGACCGCATCGGAAAGTTCAACGGAGCAAAACCAGAGGTGTTTGGTTTAGGTTCATGGGCCACCGCACCAGTTATCTCTCCTGTTGACTCGTTGAGGTCAGGAAAGAGAGTGAGCAGACCGCGGGAAGAAGAGGCCATGTTCTGGGTAGCTGAACGGGAAGAAGAGGCCATGTTTTTTGGGTTGCTGAGTGTTTCAGAGAAAGGTTGGTTACAGAATGGCAACAGAGTGTTCCAGAATCTCTTTCTCAGAAACGGAAGAGTTTTTTCAAAGGATTTTCTGCGGTTTCAGACTGGTTTGCATAGCCTCCGCCTCAACCTTGGTTAAATAGCCGAGGCCGACACGCCACTCTGTCGCTCACGTGCCTTGCCGCGTCTCCGGCTCACCTTTTGATGGCTCGACGCTTTCTGTCAGGCACGCCTTTTGATAAAGTGGGCGTGCCTTTTGAGGGCGCGGCTTTTGAGGGCTCACTATATATATCCATATATATATATATTTGGGCAGCCTATATACACCATCATACAGTGTATTTTTTAAGGGTCCGACAAGACTCTGTAAACTGTCTCGATATTGATTCCGGTTAGCTCCTTCAAGGGTCCGACAAGACTCTGTAAACTGTCCCGACATTGATTCCGGTTAGCTCCTTCAAGGGTCCGCAAAGACTCTGTAAACTGTCCCGACATTGATTCCGGTTAGCTCCTTCATGGGTCCGACAAGACTCTGTAAACTGTCCCGACATTGATTTCGGTTAGTTTCTACAAGGGTCCAGCAAGACTCCGTTAACTGTCACAACAACTATCACAACATTGTCTGCTACAACGGTCCGACATGACCCCCATAAACTGTCTTCTACATCGGTCTACCATAACCATACAGTCTTCTACAACGGTCTGACACGACCATACAGTGTCTCCTATCCTTTTTTCGTCTATTTTCTTGTTTTGTTAGTCTCTCCAAACTCAAGTTGGTTAGTTCCTATCCCCCTTGAGTTTGCGGGGGGCTGTTAAAATGTATCAAAACCTACCACTACACCTACTCCACCCACTTCACCTACTCTCCACCTACTCCTCACCTACTACACACTCACTCTCTCCTATATATAGGAATCATTGTAAACATAACAATATATCAATCAATAATATCAATCATCAATACATATTTCATTCTCTCTATTTTTCCATACATCAAATTTAACAGTCTTGCTACGTGAGGAATATTTCACAAACAAGGTGTGATCTGCCTGACTCTGTTTAAAGCCATATTTAAACATAGCTTGAGTGAATCTCTCAAACCAAGCCCTTGGAGACTGTTTGAAACCATATAATGACTTCCGAAGCTTGCATACTTTGCCTTCTGTCTGATGATCCTCAAAACCAGGAGAAATGTCCATATATACCTCTTCTTCGAGGTCACCATGGAGAAAGGCATTCTTTACATCAAACTGATGAAGTGGCCAATTTAGAGTAGCTGCTAGAGAGAGAAGTACTCTGACTGAATTCATCTTAGCCACGGGTGCAAAGGTCTCCTGATAGTTAATGCCATATGTCTGAGTGAACCCTTTTGCCACAAGTCTAGCTTTTTTGTGTTTCACAGTATACACCCATTTGCATCCCACAGGTCATTTTCTCTTAGGTAACTTAGTTAATTCCCAAGTGCCATTCTTCCTAAGTACTTTCATTTCCTCAATCATGGTAAGTTTCCACTCAGAGGTAGCAAGAGCATCCTGAAAATGATTAGGAATGCTAATAGGGGAAATATTGGACACAAACGCTCTATATGAGGACGACAAATGAGAGTAGGACGCAAAATTTGAGATAGGATGTTGAGTACAAGATCTCACACCCTTTCTCTTGGCAATAGGAACATCAAGATCAATAGGCTGAAGAGATTCAAAGTTACCTGGACTCTCATCCGAAGCAGGAGATGGTAGTGGAGCAGCAGAAGTGGTCTCTTGTATCCAGTTAACTTTTTATCTGTCTTTGTCCCTGACGTAAACTTGCCCTTCCCTATCCTTGGTGACATTGGGTTCTGCAGACCCAGTAGGAGGTGGTGGTGCAAGAACAACTGGTTCCACCATAGGAACCACAGGAATCACTTCACACCAAGGCTCCCCTTGAAGGGAGGACTGTTACACCGGATAGGACAAGAAATAGGACTGAGACTCAAAGAATGTGACATCCATGGACACAAACCACTTACGAGAAGGAAGGTGGTAACACTAATGCCCTTTTTGAGTAGGAGAGTACCCAAGGAAAATACATTTGAGGGAGCGAGGGTCCAACTACCACGAGTAGAAGAGTGATTATGGACAAAACAAATACAGTCAAATATTTTGGGAGGAACAGAAAACAAGGGCCGGGAACCTAGGAGGACTTGAAGAGGATCTTGTTTTTTCAAGACCTGAGTAGGAAGACGATTAATAATATGGGCAGCAGTGAGAACAGCGTCGCCCCAGTAGGACCGAGGCACACTCTTAGAAAAACACAAGCACCGAGCCGTGTCAAGAAGATAACGATTCTTGCATTCTGCCACCCCATTTTGTTGAGTGGTATTGGTGCAAGAGGTCTGATGGATAATGCCATGAGTAGAAAAATATTGCCCTAACCCAGAATCTATGTATTTACCCCCATTATCAGAACGGAATATTTTGACAGTGGCCTCAAACTGAGTATAAATCATCTTATGAAAATTGTGGAATACAGAGAAAACCTCACGTCTTTCATGAGATACACCCAAGTAGTACGTGAAAAATCATCAATAAATATAACAAACCAGCGATGACCTTTCATAGACACAACATGAGATGAACTCTAGACATCAGAATGTATTAATGAGAAAGGAACTAAACTTTTGTTAAAACTGGGAGTAAAAGAAGCTCTGTGTTGTTTTTCAAGTTGACAAGACTCACAAAGAAATTTAGACGCATTATTGTTTGAAAAAACAGATGGAAATAAATGCTTAAGTAAATTAAAAAAAGAATGCCCAAGACGCTAATGCCACAACCATATATCATCGGTGGTAGTAGGACTCATGGTGGAAGAATGAGCAAGCTTGTCCGGTTGATCCAGGATTAGAGACCATTTTCTGCACTACCACCGCCAATCGGCCTCCTCGTGACAAGGTCTTGAAAAAGACAATGATCAGGAACAAAGTCACATTACAATTCAAATCCTGGGTAATACGACTGAAGGATAACAGGTTAAGAGAAAAATTGAGAACATAGAGAACAGAAGATAGAGGTATGGTAGGAGTGACATGGACTAAACCTTTCCTAAAAATGGAAGAAACAGTATCATCTGCAATCCTAATTTTGTCATGACCTGAAGAGGGCTTATAGGCAGAGACAAGGTCAGAGGATCCAGACATATGATATGAGGCACCAGAATCAATAATCCAGGGCAAAGACTTATGAGATAGGAAAACACAAGGAGAAGAGGCTAAGTTACCTGAGCGGTCAAACGACGGGGAAGATGTACTGAGAGCAGTAGAAGACCGGCGGTCCAGCAAGTGACGCAAAAAATCCTCAAGCTTAGGAGTAGTCATGCCAGAGAGACCATCAGAAGCCTGGCCAACGGAAGCAGAAGTAGAATCAAGTGTATCAATGGCACTAGACTGATGAGCCCGTGGATAGGAGCCACGTCCTCTAGACTGGCCTGACCAACCTCTTCTAAAACCAGACCGATCACCTCGACCCCCTGATGGAGTCCCATGAAACTTCCAACACGTCTCACGAGTATGCCGCGGCTTCTTACAGTAATCACAGAATACAAACTCCTTGGTGGTAGACGGAGGGATGGGAGTCATGCTGAGGCCATCTTTAGAGGTAAACAGTAATGTTGAGCAGCCAGTAGAGACAGGGGACATCATAGCAGACCGGCGACTCTTCTCATTCTGTACATAGGCAAATGCCTCCTGAAGTGAAAGAAGAGTGTCCATACTCAGAACTCAACTCCGAACCGAATCATATTCCACATTTAGACTGGCCAGAAACTTGAAGACCCTTTCCTGTGCAATGAACTTCTTGTACCCGACGAAATCAGCAGTGCAAACAGGCTTATAATCCTGCAAGTGATCAAGGCGTTTCCAACCGTTGGTAAGGAAGGTGAAGTACTGAAGAACCGTTTGCTCCCCCTGAACAGAGCTCTCAATAGAGCGGCGTAACTCATATGCCTGTGAGAAATTCTCTTTGTGGGAATAGGTGGTAGCCACAGCATCCCAAACATCTTGGGCAGTCTCCATAGACAAGTAGTCCTCGCCAATGTCTGGTACCATCGAATGAATAAGGCAACCCATAATCAACATCCCAGGTCCGTTGTGCTGGATGTCTCTATCCTGCCATCCACATACCCTATCTTTCCTTTGTTCTTAAAAAACATAGTCAAACTCTGCGACCACGCGAGATAGTTATGACCATTAAATAGAGAAGTGGTGATTTTAAGACTAGGGTTGGGATTATCAGTCATAGTAGTAGGTATAGGGGAACTCTCACTCCTAGGTGTCTGAGAAGTGGTGGACACACCGGTGGAATCTGCCATAGATACTGTACTACTGAACCCGCAACAAAACTAGTGCCACTCACAAACCCAGAAGGTGGTGGTGGTAGAAGGGAAAAACAAACAACCACTGTGATAGTATGACAGTAAAGAATTAACAACTCACTTTTTTTTTTTTAAAGACAAAATATGGAAAACAAAGGCAGAGGGACTTGGGTTATATAAACAGACTTGGGTTATATAAACACAGAGCAGACAAACGAACAACTCAAGAGAGAGAAAGAGACAGATTAGGCAGACAGACAGAGAAAGACGACAAGATACCAGGGGCAGTTGGCACAGGAGTCCAGTAGAGGTAGAGGCAAAGCAGTCGAGAGAGGCAAGGCAGGGTGGTGGAAGAGGCAAGGCAGTCAGCTAAAGCCAACGAAGGCTTAGAAGTTGTTAGCTGGGTCATCCAGTGGTCGACGAACATCACTGACAAAGCCAACAACGATGAGTTGAGGATTAGTGGTCCACGTTCATCACACCAGGTGAGTTCCGAACCCTAAGTGAGCCGAAGCCCCTTAGGCTTGACACAAATGTGGACGACGAGGCCAACGACAAGGATACTTAATAAGCCATTTGTTAACACTTCCACAAGGAAAAGTTCTTTCGAGGAATTTTTGGATCTTGTTAATGGTTTGGGCCACAAATTGGTCCTTTCATTGAAATGTTTCCTTTGAACATGTTGCTAAGTGATTGATTTGGTTTCAAATGAAGTGAATTGCTTTGAAAACCATTGTTTGTTGATATGCAAGTCTTGGAATTAAAGGCATAAATAATTCACAAATAAAGATTATTGACATATATCAAGGAATAGGGGCCTAGTAAACACACATCACACTTTATTGATAATTCATTTAAGTACATATTCAATTTCATAATAATAAGGAATAGAAAAAGTTACAAGCTCATGGAACTTAGTCCAGTAGTGTTCTATGAATTTGTGTTCTTTCTCTAACCTAGCTTTAATTTTATCTAAGTGGGGGTTTTTGTAGTTGATTTGCTCTTATTTGATGGAAAAGTTGTTCAGCTCTCATCTCAAATTCTATTTCCTTTAGGCCTTTTTTCCATCTCGTCCATAACCACATCATCCCAGTATGATGAGTTTTTGTTCTTGAAGGCTTCATATTCTTCAAGAAGGTTTTGTGCTTCATACTGGGTATGAATGCGGGTGGCAGAGATCTCATCTAGTGAATTATTGGTGGCTAGGGAGTTCTCATGCCAATTAAGGAAAAAGGGGAGTTGGTCTAAGAAGGCGTGGAGCTTTGCTTATGCTATGGAATTGAGGAAATGACCTCGAGAGACTATGTCACAAGCCTATAAAAGATTCTTGTGGGGGATGTTATCTCGAAGCACTTCGAAGGAAAGGTGAGAAAAGGCTGCAAGTAAGGTTTGAGCCTTGAACCGCTGATATGCAGTTGGGGGAACCAGAGGTTGGTAGGATGAGAAACGCTGACCCTTGAAGAGAGTGAGTCTCAATTCCTCAATCCAGTTAGGGTATTGAGGAGGAGGAGATGCAAAGGGATCGACTCCAAAAGAAGGAGGGAATTGGGGGTCGTTCACACATTCTAACCAGTTAGAAGAGCAAAAATTTGCTTTCTTGGCCAAGAATGCAGGATTAAACCCCAAAGCTTCAGTTCGAGTTGGTGTTCTTTGCACTATCTTTGTGGGTAGGGAGGAAGTATACCACGCTGTAAGTAGATTGTCTTCCAAGCAGCGAAGACGGTCAAATGGTACATAGGGGTATATCATTGAACTACAGGCATAATGAGGAACCAAAAGGGGGTCATCGAATTCGACCAATGTGTGGCGAATTCGTTCCTTTAGTTGAGGTTGAGATGGCCAGTTATTCCAGGCATAGCAATCATCCCAGCCAGTGCCCTTTGAAGCAGCGGCCTTTTCCCAGGCATTTGGAATGGATGAAGAATTTAGGGAAAAAGAAGAACTTGCAAGGTCCATTCGAGCATATTGTTGCTTTATGGGTTTAGGTTCTGAAGAAGCCTCAAGCAATTGTTCTGGAGTTTTGCACTCTGCAAGGGCTTCTAGAACTTGTATATGTGAAGGAGGATAAGTATAGCTAATGCATGTGTGGGCATTTTTATGAGAATGGTTATTGGCATCCATCGCCTCTTCATATGCTTGATCAATAAGGGAGAAGGATTGGTTAGCCATGGGGAGGTGTATCAGTTTTTTCGTTTGCCCAAGTAATGAAAGATGAAGTTCAAATAGTAAAAGGGAGTTCAATATAAGCATGTATGCAGGCGGTTACGCTCCCTGGGCAATTAATTGTCATGCACGTCTCCCGTCATAGGTGATATGTTCAGTGCATAAATCCACTAATATTCCCAAGCATTGGTCATATTAGTGTGGGGGGTAATGTTAGCTATATATTTTGTATAAGCCAATCGTAGCTTAACACGTGGCTCTTAAAGGGTAATTTGGGGAGTTAATGCAAGTCTCCAGTCAACGACAGACACGTGGTAGTTTATATTAGTAAAATGGATCTGCGCAGCATTGGAGTAGTTAGAAGACGCAAGGTGACGTGGCCCAACGGTTACTCACAATTCAAATTCAAATTCAGGAGGGAAGTCTAACTGCAAGAATGGCGTAGTGGAAGCAAACTGTTCAAGGCCATGACCAATGATCGTGGAAGGGCATTTCGACAGTTAGAAGACCACTTCGACGGTTACCATTAGAGGGTATAAATAAAAGAGAAGGCTAACAGAAAAAGACCCTGACTTAGATCCAGAAACCAGTTATTTATTTTATATATTTTTTTTCTAGTTTTTACATTTCAAGTTCTTCAATTTCTGTACTGCACTTCAATTCTTAGGAGTAGCTCCAAGTAGTCTGTTGCTGTAAAACCCTTTCAGACTATGGAAGTGTGAGGGTATCATTGTAAGTTCTTATTATTTAATGAAATCTAATTCTCGAAACTGTTTTTATCTAGTGTTATTGTCAATATCTTTAATTTCCTCCTAAGCAAAGCCATTAGTAAAAGTACTATTCATTGAGGCTGAAAGAACTTCAACACAATCGTCTGATAATTGGTTGGCAATTAAAATTTCGGTAAGGACTTATTGCTCCTTGCTGGCATGCTTAAAATTGCATTATTAACTTTCGAAAGCCAAAAAAGCCAACAGATACATTTTTTTTGCTCGAGATACATTACGTCAAAATTCTTTGTATTCCTATTTATAAATAAATAAGGTTCTGGAAGATAGTAATCAAGCCAATTGGTCAGATAATAACTAAATCATGCTCCACCAAGAGAACCAATTAAAAGGAACAAAATCAATCCGTGGTCCGAACACTAAATCAATCATGTTCAATAGAATGAAAAATCATAATAATTCTTAACAAGGCTCTAATACTACATGTAAATTATTTTATAGTGTTATGCATAATAACCATCATAACCCAAAATCTAGAACTATCATGATATTCATGTAAATAACTTTACATACCTGAATCCATTACTATGGAAAAATAAAACTTCAGAGATTTAGTCGATGAATGAAAACAAACCCTAACCTAAGGTTTATGAGAAAATAGTTTCTCTCTTAACCCTCTTTAGAATAATGTGATTTTAGAATAATTTGATGGGTAATCTGAATGTCCTTTTATAGGTAGAGAGAGGACCAATTTCCTTGTTTCAATAATGATTCCACTTTCCCGTCAAAGTATGGTACTTGGAAAATACTCTTATTTATTTATCAATTAAATAAAATCTTGTAGCAAAAAATATGGAATTATAATCCTGCCAAATCTCTAATTTATATTACCATATCACGTGGGTCACCATAATGACTAAATAATTAATTTAATCTTACATATTTTACCCCCTTATCCTTGGTATCGAAAGTTTGCTAAAAAGAAAATGAAAGTGGGTTGTAGTGTGAGTCTTTGTAAAGAAGTCGGCTAACTGGAGAGAGGAGGGAACAAAAAGGAAAGCAAGAGTGCCAACTTGAAGATGATGCCAAATAAAGTGACAATCTTTCTCAATTCTCAATGTGCTTTGTGTGTTCATGAAAAACGGAATTATGGGCAGTTTGAATTGTACTTTGATTATCATAATATAACGGAGTCGGGGAAGACAGAGAAACACCCATATTAGAAGGAAGCCAGCAAAGCCAAACCACTCTAGAAGTGGCATGAGTCATGACACGACACTCAGCCTTAGCAGTGGAGGGAGCAATAACAAATTATTTTTTACTTTTCTAAGAGATGAGAGAATCTCCAAAAAAACACAAAAACCAGATTTGCAATCAAAGATATCACCAGCCCAATTTACATTAGAATAGGCATGAAGGGTCAAATCCAAAGAAGAAGAAAATAATAAGCATTGCATCAAAGTGCACACCACACACATATCTCTCTCTCTCTCACACACACACCACATTCACCCTAAACTACTAACTCACAATGGCAGCAAATTGCCATCACTTTACATGATACATCGCTCGCACTAAAGGGTTGAACAACACCATCGGACTGTTGTCGCCGCTCTGGTTTATTGAAGGACACCGCTGGACTGTGATCACTATCACCGCTGGGTGAAGATCTTCGATTCTCACCTTCAAATCTCAACTAGGTTATTTTTTTTCCATTTGATTTCGATTTCTCACCATCCCATAGCAATTTCAATTTTGAATTTGGCCCGACACTGGTTGTCTGATCATAATATTATTGCACAATCCGATAAAATTGAACAAATTAAATACGTCCGAACTATTTATGTTGAACTAAATTAGTAAGCTCGGAATTTTATGCTAAACAAATTCAACTCGTTCGGATTCGTTATGTTTAACATTTCCCATATGTTAATTTTTATTCTATTGAACATATGGTATTTCTATATTTGTAAAAATTTGAACACACAATTTGAAAGTGATCTACTTTTGTATTTTTATTTCTATATTTCCCAAAATTGTTATTTCTATATTTCTATATTTTTATTCTCAATGTGTGTACTGGGTGGGAGCAGAAAGTGATCTACTTCTGAATCTTGGTGAGCATCAGATATTAATATGTTGTGGGGTGGCTAATCTATTGAAGGTCCTTATTGTCTTGCATTCTTTTCTTTTGGTTTTATTCCTTTAATCTCTCTCTCACACACATTTGCATTAGTTACTTTAAATGAATTGAACTTTATAAGAGATCTTGAAGATTTCTTCTTTGCTTCTCTCTTGGACCTTGATATTCAAATAAGTTGTCATAACAGGTGACCTGCTGCACCATGTCATCTCCAGGAATATGATGAAATATTGAAGAAAAGGATTCAGCAACTGTGCAACAATAGGCATCGCCCTGACCAATTCACTGTTCTAGTTCGAGAAATTCCCCTATGCGAGGAGCATAAGGCCCATGGGTGTTGCGTTGAACACTTTTTCTCTAAACACCATCCATATGCTTATCGATCTTATCAAATTCTATATGATGGAAAGGATCTTGATGAGTTGTTGGTAAGGATACAACAGGCTTGCACTCTGCATCTGAAGCATTAGAATTTGATTGCTTTAGCACTCTAGCCCTGCATTGGCATTGTAATAGTTTCCTCTGATGTTTAATCTACTAATGATAGTGATGAGGTGGAGGTCCATGCAAAAACCCATACCAAAACACTCACGTTTATTTTGTTTTGTTTTTATTTTATGAAGGCAACATATCAAGAATTTGGTGCCATTTATTCTATTTGAGTATATTCTACTTTATAGACAAAAGACCTCACCAAAGCTCTGATTGCCTCTGATCAGAGATCATATTGATGAGATGTACTTAACTTGGGTTTAGAAATATGCCATTAAAACATCTTTGATTATTATTTTAGTTTCGAAAATATCATGAAGTCAATAATGTCTATTCTGAAATATTGTTTTGTGGTTTACATAAATACTTTTTGAAATTTCAGTAGCAGTCGTATTTTTTTGAAATTTCGGCATGGAGAAAAAAAAAGTCTAGATTTGATTTTCTTTTCTCCTTGCATTTTGTATCATTTTTGTTTGAACAAAATAGTTACCAAATGGGAGGAAAACTTGGACAGTTTTTGGTTACTAGCATATGTACATACTTTCAACTCTGGCTTCCACATTATTATTGTTATTTTATTATTATTATTATTATTAGTATTATTCTTTTGTACTGGATTACATAATTTGCTTTCCCTGGGGTGAGAGAGTATTGACCTCTTTTTGGAACTCCTCAGCTTTATCGTGGCTCAGAACAATTCTCTTTCAAGATTTTCTGGGACCTTTTAACAGTACATTGATCTTTTTATTGGAAACCAATGCTTGCCATCTCCTTTGATAATTTTATGCTTTGAGTTCAGCTTCACCACTGTGAATGGTTTTAGATGTTACTAGCATTTGTTGCCTTTGGGAGTTATATCTAAGGCTTTGCGAACATTAAGAAGATTGCCTTTGGTTATATAGGGCCTAGTTCATTCTATCTTGTCCTTCAAACCATCTTACTGTAATGAATAAAGTAAATTACAAGTACAGCCGGTAATGTACTGGGTAATGGTCCAATTCTTTGCATTACAACTTGAACGATTTCTCGTAACATTGCTCATTGTTGGTGCATTGGCATGAAGATAAGAGTGATTTTGATTATATTTTGAGAAAGAAATACCTATGTATATTGTAAAGGATGGGGATGACTTTGTTGTTCACATTTAGATCATTGAATGTTTTACATGTCCTTGTTGTCCATGAAAAAAGTACAGAGTTTTTATGAACAACAAAGCCATGTAAAAAATCTGAATCCATTATGTCTTCATTCCCTCTAGGCATTTGTCACAAACTACTTAGTACTTACAGACATGATTACGTGCAGAAAGAGGCAAAACACATTGCAAGCAAGATTGAGGACTTGACGCACCATTCCTTGACTAAGAAGCATAATAGAGAATACTCACTTTCTGATGCATTTCAACAAGATGGAAAAATAACACGGTATGGGGAAAGGCTTGAAGAACTTTGTCATAAGATACGCCACATACAGTGCAAAAAGATGCTTGAAGAAAAGGTAAAATTTTCACTGGCAATGATTCCTTAAAGCTGTGTGTAGACTGGTAGCACAATCAATGAGACCATTTCGCTAACTGTATATTGATATTCTGAAAATACATTCCTCTTTTTCATTAGCTTTTAATCAGAAAGCTTTTACATTCTTTTATCTTATTTGAAATTAATTGGAAGATTATATGTAGGCGTTTATGTTTTTTCTTAACTTGTTACTCCTTAACTTTATTTTCTTCTTTTTTTTGGTGGAAGTCCGCTGGTAGCTTCTTGTAATCCGCAACCATGAGAAAATAAATTAACAATGTGAAGCCATTTTGTTTTTTGTTTTCCTTGTGGGGGGTACTTGAACTGGAAGCTGGGATGATAGTGTCTTCACATTGTTAATTTAGCTTCTCATTGTTGTTGGTTACAAGAAGCTACCAGCAGACTTCCACCAAAATATAAGGAGATGGTCATGTCACTGTGTAATGTTCAGCATTGGAAGTGAAAGGATTTTTTTTCTCTAGATGGTTCTACTTCATCACTTTGAATATGATCCGTCTGCTTCAGTTTGAATCCATCTCTCTGTGTTCCTTTGTGCAGTGTTTGCATGTGAGAACTTGTCCTGTTGGTTAGTTCAGGTCAAATCTGTCTTATAGAAGATGAGATACTTCATTGGCTTTATTTTTAATGTAGCACAAGATTATACTAAAATAGTTGAGGTTTAGATTAGACTTCGGATGTTTGTTAAATCAGTATTCATTTATGTTAAATCTCTCATCATTCAGTATAGCTTCTTTCTTTATTTCCAGCATCTTGTATACCATAATAAATGTATATTGGAAAAAGAATATGTTTAGCCTATTGGTTTAAGTCATATTTCATAGCTCAAGATCATCTGAGATGCTACATAATGTCAGACAGCAAGAGGGGATATATGTGACGCAATATCATCATATCTTTCATACACCAAATCTTGAATGGTGAAGTTGGAAAGAATCATTGTTCATTCACTATGAAAATTCTGTTGAATCCCTTTAAACCATTTGGAATATGAAAATTTTGACTGTACCGATGAAATCGCAGTGCTTGAAAACCTTGGAGACTACCGTCGCCTCTAATTTTTCTGTTACACATACGCCGATGTAACAGAAAAATAGGAACCATTGATTTCACGCTTGTGCTACACCAGATTGCACCCCAAGTCCTTTGTTAACACAAACTAAAAAAAAAAAATCCCAACTTCTTACCTTGTGCATGGACCCGAAGACCAAGAAATAGCACCAGCAACTTTCAGCAGCAACACACAAGGTAGGAAGTTATAGAGGCTCATGCATGTATGGAACTAGGTTTCTTATATAAATAGTCATGTGTACTATAGGACTCTATTGAGAGATTGAGAGAGTGGTGAGGGAAAAAATCACGATGTATGGGGTGAAGGAAAAAATACCATGAGGGAACCAGGTTGAGCGAGGGCTCAACTACCCTTGAGCATGGGGTTCGGATAGTGGTGTAGGTTTCGAGTATTTTGGTCATCATTTGCATTCTCTATTTTATTCAAAGTGGAACCTCTCTCCCCCGTGGATGTAGGCAATTGGTGCCAAGCCACATAAATCTGTATATGATCGTTTTTCACTTTGGTGTGTGCGTGGTGTGCTTCTGTTTGCGTTGGTGGCATATGGTATAAATCCCAACAAGTGGTATCATAGCTAAAGGTTGTTGATCCCAGGTGTAATTGGCAAAGGGCATGATTACAACAAACAGAATTACACGCACGCACACAAAAAAATAAAAATAAATAAATAATAATAATATTGGTGAGGAGAATTGATCTGGCAGCATGTTGGTACTCCACTGTAATACAAAACATAAGGAGAATTGATCGTGACTTTGGTGTTGCAATGAATTTGCTAGTTTTCAGTTTTGTATAATTGGTGGGCATTTCTTTTTTTTTTTTAGGTATCCTTTTTTTCCTTGTGCTGATGGAAAAAGCAAGTCATATCCTTTGGTGACAACTGACTTAATGAAAGGGTTGCAATTTGGACATGCCAACACATGTAACTTTTTGGTCATAGGTTCATAACAACAATAACCCTTCTGATGAATTGCATACCCTAAAAACACATATAGGACACAACGAGAACTAATCTTGGAGCAATCTTATTTGGGAAGAAGAACAAGACATGCAGATCCAAAACACTAAGAAGAGAGTAATTGGGAATGGTACTAAGTAGGCGCTCAGAGAGGAACTCGAGAAAAGAGTAGACATCCGATTGAGAAAATATGCAACAGTGAGCACAGTTTCTCCCTATGACACAGAGGGGACAAAAGATGAAAGAAGCATAGATTAAGTTGTATCAAAGAGATGGTGATGTTTGCGTTTAGTTCTACCATTCTACATAGGGATGTCAGTACACGAGGGTTACTGAATAATACCATTAGTAGCTAAAAACTCTACAAACTCAGACAAATTATACTCACCCCCCAAATCAAATTGAAGCATTCTAATGGTGGTAGAAAACGGAGTGTGAATTATGGAGTGAAAATTGGAATTAATTTTGTAAAATTCAATTTGCGTGTCATCAAATATGCCCATGTAAATCAACTGTAATCATCAACAAAAGACACATGGTATTGTGAATCACCCTTTTTAACAACAGGGTAAGAGCCCCAAACATTAATATGAACCAATTGAAAGGGTGGAGGAAATAGAACTACTCTTCTTTTAGGGGAGAGATGCCATTTTAGCCAATTTACAACCATTGAACTCAATCACAAATGGACAAATTGTCTAAATGACCAGACTGAACTAACAACTTCAAACGATCACTCGATAAATGATCTAACCTAGAATGCCAAATATAAAATAAAGATGACTTATTGCTTAGACAAAACAAATACAAAGTAGTAGAAGACATGTCCAGAGGAACATGTAAGCTTTCCAAAATGTAAAGTTATCCAACTCCACGTCTGATCCCAATCTACCTTTTAGCTACCCAATCCTGCACAACACAATGAGAAGAAGAGAAAACAACATCAAAACCGGAATCATACAATTGACTAATAGATATAAGACTGAAAGAGAGGAGAGACACATAAAAGACACGGGAAATAGGTAAGTGGGGAGAGGAAGTGGAACCAATAGAATGAAGAGTCATAGAAGAACCATTAGATGTGGCAATTATGAGCTTGAGATAAGTCAAGCTCATTATAGAATTCCTAAATTGACTTGTCTCACACACGGCCTAATATTGCCTATGCAGTGAGTCAATTCATGCATAACCTTCACGCGACGCACCTAGAGGTAGTTTTCCAAAATTTGAGGTGTCTAAAGTAGAAAATGGGAAAAAGGATATTATTTTCCAATAAGGGACATTTGAAAGTTGAAGCCTTTACTGACACAAATTGGGCTGGATTTATAGATGATAGACATTCAACCTCAGGTCATTGCACCTTCGTTGGAGAGAATCTTGTGACATGAAGAAGCAAGAAGCAAGTTGTTGCTGCTAGGTCTAGTGCAAAAGCAGAATATAGGGTTATGGCACAAGGAGTTTGTGAACTTTTGTGGCTTCAGACTCTGTTGAAAGACTCGGGGTTAGTGTGTGATGGTCCTATGAAATTGTATTGTGACAATAAGGCTGTTATCGATATTGCTTATAACCCTGTCCAACATGATTGAACCAAGTATGTCGAGATTGATCATCATTTTATTAAGGAAAAGTTGGATAAAAGTCTAATTTGTATGTCGTTTGTGAAATGTGAAGATCAACTTGTAGATGTCCTTACCAAGGGCCTTTCTAGTAGATGTTTTCATTCTCTTGTATGCAAGTTCGGCATGAGAGACATATATGCACCAACTTGAAGAGGAGTGTTAGGTTTATGTGAGGTTATATTATTTCATTAAGGACACTATTGTAATTTCTTAGACTATTTAATATAAATACCTGGGTCTAGGGATGAGGAGAGTATCTCATTCTAAAACCTTAAGTTTGTATCACATTCTTTTCCTCCCTCTCTTTTCTTCTCTTTTCTACTTCTAACTATTATATCTATTGGATTTCCATGTCAGTCGTTACTATTCCCTCTATCTTTTGTGTTCTTAAGTTGTCTGTCAATTTGATGCTTCTGGTTTTGATGTTATCTTTTCTTCTTCTGTCTGTTGTGTGTAGGATTAGATGTACAAAAAGTAGAAAGAGACCGCCGTAGAGTTAGAGACCTATGTATGGTGGAGAGCTTGCATCTTCCTCTGACTACCTCTTTGGCTGCTCTTTCGTCTTTTCAATTAGATTCTACATCCAGTCAATTTTATTTATGGCATTCTAGATTTGATCATTTGTCTCCTAACTAGTTATGATCTTTAGTCCAATCTACGTTTTTCGGTAAAGTTTCACCTAGTGAACTTATCGAGTGTCAAGGTTGTAAAACTTGCTGACTGCCTTACCATTCAATAAAAGTACTTTTGTTTCTATTACACATTTTTCTTTAGTTCATACTGATGTTTGGGGCCTTCTCCTATTCTCACTAAAGGTGGTTCTACATACTCTATTTCCTTTGTTAAAGACTACACCTGCTACACTTGGGTTTATCTCATGACCTATAAGTTTGATTTTTACCATATATACCGCACCTTTTAGTCTATGATCATGACACAACCATTTAAATCTTGCGGTTTGACTTGGGTGAGAAAATATTTCAAAACTGAGTTTTGTAAGTGTTTGGCCAATTTGGGAACCGTTCAATATTCTTCCTGTGCTAATACACTTGCCCAAAATGGCAGGGCTGAGTGCAAACACAGTCATTGTCACGCCCCAAGCTCCGTGACAACGCCGCACACTCATTTAAGTGAGCATGCAAGGCTAAGAGTCCAACATATAACCAACAATATAAAATACTCAAATTAAATCCTTAAATATCAAAATGCTAAAATCCATAAAAATAGATAATTCTTATCATATAAAATTGTCCACCAAGTCCATTAATATAATCCACTAACCAAAATAATAATCTAAGTACTTAAATCATAGTCCTACTCTCGGTACTTCCCAAGTAAAAAAACCCCGCGCAGCTCTATTTCTCAGAATCTGAAAAAAATAAAATAAGGGTAAGCTAGACAGCCCAGTAAATAACCAACCATCACTGCTAGCTGGATCAAGTATACAAAAAATAAATACATAAATAGTCGATAACCAATAAATATAACTTTTGCTACAATTCAATAAATGAACAATTATTTGTAAGATGGTTTCATAGCTAAAAATAAACAATGTACAATACATTTTAATTGAAAAGCTATGAAGCACGGACACGTCCCTGAGGCTGGCGTATGAGTGTCTGACATGTGTCGGACACGGACACGCGTACGACACGCTGTTGACACGTGTCCGACACTCTCCCTTACGTGTCCCCTTTTTTTCAGAATTTTTCAGAGTCGGACACGAGGTTGGACACGCGAGGACACGATTCAGACACGCAGGTGGATCGAAGAAACCCTAGAACTGTTGGAGAGGAGAAAGGGAGAGAGCCAGAGTCGAGACAGATCGAGGGGAGAGAGAGGGAGATAGATCGAGGGAAGAGAGAGACAGATTGAGGACAGAGAGAACAAGCCCTAACCTGTTTTGTCTTCGTCTTCTGCCTTCGTCTTCGCTACTTCGTCTTCATCTTCGTCTTCCTCTTCTTCTGTCTTCGTCCTCCGTCTTCTATCTTCTGTCTCTCCTTCTGTCTCTTTCTCTTTCTTCTCTTCCCTCATCTGATTTCATTTCTCTCCACTCCACCCTTTTCTTTTTATTCTCTCTCTTTTTTCTTTTTTTTTCTTTTGTTTTATTATTTATATCTATGTTTTTATTCAAATACATAAAATAAATTATTTTTATTTAAAAAAAATCATTTTTTAAAATTTTAGATATAAAATAAATAAATAAAATTATATATATTAAACGTGTCCTTAATGTGTCGTGTCCCCTATTTTTTGAAAATTTGCGTATTTAAGTGTCCGTGCCGTGTCTGTGTTGTGTCCCGTGTCTGTGTCCGTGCTTCATAGTTGAAAAGCCAACAAGATAATTCAAAGTAAATTCATCGTTCAAATCGATGGTTCAATATTCAGATGGTTCAATGATTTGATTCATAAAACCCAAGTCTTGGTGACTACGGTCACTTAGCCTGTGACAAGGCCCAGAACCACACATAGGCCGGTGGTAAAGCCCTAAAAGAAACTAGTTTCTGTGCCAATAAATAACCCCCAATGACTAGGGTCCGAATCATAGTCAGACTAGAGTGATGTTCAAAATTCAAACAATACACAACTTTTAAATAAAACATTCGATATTTTCAGAATAAACGTTTAGTACAATTTTCAGAATAGTTTCACCAAATATTCAAATAATTTTCATAATAATATTTGATGCTGTTTTATACTTGATCCATATTTTATTTTAAGAGAACATGAAAGCTATAAATAAATATTTATGATTTTAAACGATTCAATAGGAATAAAAATGAACCAACAGTGATAGAGGTTACTTACACCAAACGCTTAGAAATAATATATCAACACCAACTCCAAACACCCAGCTCACCACTTCAATCACACAAACCTAATAAACAAAACCTTAAATAAATTAATATTTTTACGTGTTACATATACCCACAAAAGCCCTACCATGTTAGATTAATGTATTGTTTTCATATCCAAGTGATTAAACCATTCAACCCAACTTTATAGCCAAACACACCCTTACCCATGATACAAAACTCCATTGTTTCTATTACCCACCCAAAGTTACACTTACACATTGCACCCAATTCTCAAAACCTAAGTAGGCACTTATAGATCTTCCAAATCCCCTTAATGCATTGATTGTTAAATTCCTCAACATAAACTTAATAATTAACAGTAAAGACAGATTTTACCTTAACCAATGGGTGTCCCAAAATCACCAACGTGCTGCCTCCAATCCCTATTGCAGCCTCACTTGAACCTCTCTTCTCTTTTTCTTTTCTTTTCTCTTTTACCTTCTCAAACCCTGGCCGCCTATGGAGCAATACCAGCCTCTGTTTTGTTTGTTTGCCAAGACTTAAAGCCACAACAAGTGGGCTTTTTAACCTAATTTCTCAAAGTTACAAAATTACCCATCTAAGCAATAGGAAATATAATGCCATCTCATAACTAATTCTTTGATATTAATAAATGACCCATATAAATTAATTTAATCACTAATCTATCCAATAAAAAAATCCTACACACAACTTGGGTTTTACAGTCATCTCCTTGATATTGCTCAATCTTTTCTTTTATCTACCTTTGTTTTGGTCCTGCTTTAGGGTGAGGTTGTTCTTATTGCTCATTTTCTCCTCAATCGGATGCCTACTCCCCTATTCTCAGGTCATTCCCTTTGTGAGGCTCTGGATTCTAAATTTCCAAATTACTCTCTCCTTCAAGTCTTTGGAGTTGCCTATGTTATCCTTCTCCTCGTAAGGATGGAAATTGGAAACGAATATTCAAACGAAACGGTTGCTTAATTAAAGTACTGGTTTCGGAATCTGTGTGTTTTGTGGCAATTGCGTTAAGTCTTGTCCAACAAATTGTTTATCAATGACTAAAGAATATGAACTTCCTTCTTATGATTGTCACGAATTGAATTATAATCAAATCGTTGAGAGTCCATTACCAGTGTCAGTAATTGATGATTACACAATTCGAACAATTTTGAATTCGGCTTAAAGAAAAAATGGATAAATTGTTTGATTAAAACACAATTTTAAATACTTAAGGTTTGGTTTTGATCTACAGAAATGAACCAAACTTAGTGACCAGTCTGTTATGTATATCTTTCTAGGTTACAACCTTACCCAGAAAGGCTATCACTGCTAATGACCCTATTTCACACCACCTTTATGTCTCCTGCTATTTTGCGTTTCTTGATCCATTTCCTTCAGAGGTTCCCTCTGATGAGTGCATATTTACTGTTTTTGTGGAGTCTCTTCCCTCTTTTACCCTTACTCCTATTTCCATCCTGCTCTATCTCTTAGGCTAGCCTATTCTTGTCGTGCAACTCTTCCCCCTGTCGGTTGCCTCCTTCTCCACTCCTAATCCTTCTACTTATGATGACATTAATCCTATCGAATGTCATTATTCGCTCATCATTGTACTCTTGTGGTAAGACTTGGGCTGTGTTTGGTGTAGCACTCTAATCATTGTTCCACCTCTTCTCTTGAAGCCTCTGTTTGGATGGGGTGTTCAAAAATTAATTCTACCATACATTTCAAAACACACTTCTCTTTCATGTTTGGCAGAGTTCCTTCCAAGCAAAGCTCTCACCTTTTCGTACATACTCTCTCTTTCGTACATGTTTGGTAGAGTAGAATTTTTGAATTTTTGGTCTACCCAGTTGTCCGCCCGATGTCCTGCCGGTTAACTGGAACAATAACTCAATTTTTTGTTTTTTTTTTCCGCAATTGCCAATCGCCATCTATTATTTGGGAGAAAAAAATTATATCTGTTTTTGATATTTTTTTAATATAGAAGTTATTTTTTTAGACCAAAATGAAAAATTATTTTTTTGAATTGAATTTTAAAAAGAGTTTGGTTATGAGTTTTGAATAAAATTTTCAACAGAGTTTTAAGTTGTGTGTTTGGTTATGAGTTAAAAGTTTTTCAATTTAGTATTGAAAACTCTTTTCAAAACTCATAACCAAACAAATTCTCTTTTCATATGTCAGATCAAAAATTCAAAACTCTTCTCAAAACTCATAACCAAACAAATTTCCTCTTTTCAAATCATAATTCCAAAACTCACTAGCTCAAAATACAACTCTATTCTCAAATCATAATTCTAAAACTCTACCAAAGACTACCTTGGTTTTTCTAATACATATTTTTCTCCTTCATATTGTACCTTCTTGTTTTCTATTCATTCCTTTTTAGAACCATAGTCTTATAAGGAGGCTTTTCAGGATCTTAATTGGGTCCAAGCCATGGAAACATGAGTTGTCTGCTTTGAAGAATACCTTTACTTGGGTACTAGTGCGTTTGCTTGCTGGCAAAAATCTGGTTGGTTGCAAGTGGGTCTACAAAGTCAAGACTAATTCAGATGGATCTTTAGGGCATTAAAAAAGCATTCTTAGTGGCTGAAGGTTTCTCTTATGAGTATGGCCTTGATTTTGAAGAAACCTTTGCCCTGTAGCCAATATAACCACTGTCCGTACCTTGATATTTGTGGTTGCGGTTTGCCACTGGCCTTTCTATCAAATGTACATCAAGAATGTCTTTCTTAATGGCTATCTTTCAAAGGAAGTCTGCATGTGTCCTCTCTCTAGTCTATTTTACTCTTCTAGACAGGTATGTCATCTTTGCCTGTGCACTTTATTGTCTGAAGTAGTCTCCCCAAGCCTAGTATGATCACTTTTAGACACCTATTACTCAGCTTGGGTTCCATCCTAGTGTCCATGATTCTGCTTTGTTTCTCCTTCATGCTCTTATTGGCTTTGTTGCCTTGTTGCTTTATGTGGATGACATGTTTATTACTGGCTTTGACCCATTTGCCATCACTTGGGGTCAAGTATCATTTATTCCGCACCTTTGAGATGAAAGATCTGGGTCCTTTGTGCTATTTTCCCAATGTGTATTTTTTCTCTTAGGCTAAGTACTCTAATGAGGTTATCCATTTTGCGTGTCTCTACGATACTAAGACTTCTGATACCCCGATTAAGCTTAATGTGAAGTTCAACAATACTGATGTTGTTCCTCTAGATGATCCCACTCTATATCGGGAACTTGTGGGTTGCTTGGTCTATCTAACCATAACTCGCCTTGATCTTGCCTACGTTGTTCACGTGGTCAGTTAGTTTGTTTCTACTCCTTGATCCACGTACCAGGATGCTTTAGTTTGAATATCTCCTAGGTACTACTATCTCTTAGGGCTTACTATTATCCTCCGCCACTTCTTTAGAGCTTTGGATCTATGCTAGTTTTGATTGGGCTAGTGATGACATTGATCGCAAGTTATATGTTTTTTAGCGATTCCCTAATTTCTTGGAAAGGCAAGAAAGTGACTATTGTTGCCCGTTTCTACTGTTGAGGCTGACTACTGTGCTATGACTCATGCTACTGTTGAGGTTATATGGATTCATTGGCTTTTATTTGATTATTCCCTAATTTCTTGGAAAGGCAAGAAAGAGACTATTGTTGCCCGTTTCTACTGCTGAGGTTGACTACTGTGCTATGACTCATGCTACTGTTGAGGTTATATGGCTTCATTGGCTTTTATTTGATTTGGGAGTTTCTCTATTTCTCTGGCTTCGCTCTACTGTGACAACAAAAGTGTGATCTAGATTGCCCGTAAGACTGTCTTTCATGAGAGGACGAAACACATTGAAATTGATTGTCACTTTGTTTAACAACATCTTCAGTCTGGATATATTCCCCTTCCCTCTATCACTTTAGTTATGCGGCTTGCTGATTTCTTAATAAAGACTAACACTATGGCTCAGTTCTGGTTCCTTCTAGACAAACTCTCTTATCTTTTCTAGCAAAAAAGACATTGAGTTTGAGCGGAGGTGTGAGAATACTACAGATATTCTCTAGACATTATGTACATTTTGCAGATATCGTAGATATTCACTAGATATTATATATTCTGTAGATTTCATAGATATTTTGGAAAGATATTATGTAGATATTATTCTGTGTAATATTCTAGGAATTATTTCCCCCTTAAGTGTTACGGGGAAATCCCGACACATAATCTCATCAGGGAATGCATGGAGGACCATGAGGGTCCTGTAGGTTTCCAAATGGTCGACCGGGTCCGGGGTGACTGTAGATTCATCCAAGATAGAGGCAGTGCAAGATTAGGCACAACCTAAGAATGCTTTCGAGATTCGTAGTTTCTTGGGGTTGGTCGGGTATTACTATCGGTTTTTTTGTTTTAGGGTTGACTAACACTATGGCTCAGTTCTGGTTCCTTCTAGACAAACTCTCTTATCTTTTCTAGCAAAAAAGACATTGAGTTTGAGCGGAGGTGTGAGAATACTACAGATATTCTCTAGACATTATGTACATTTTGCAGATATCGTAGATATTCACTAGATATTATATATATTCTGTAGATTTCGTAGATATTTTGGAAAGATATTATGTAGATATTATTTTGTGTAATATTCTAGGAATTATTTCCTTTTTTGTTTTAGGGTTAGCCTAGGCTATAAATGCTGATATAATTTTTCTGTATTCGATACAATTGAATATACAGTTTCTCTTTTCTTTAGAAATTTTCACCCCAATCTAATTCTTTTTTCCTTTATTCTTGCTTCTGTTCATTGTGCTACATTAGCTGGCCACAAATGAGGGGTGTATTGAGGATATAAGTAATTAAGTTATATCTTTTCTAACTGGACAAGCTTTTGGATGAGTTGGTTGTTAACAAGGTGGAAGTAGCAATTTAGTGGTGTTGTGCGGGGGAGGGTGGTCATGCTTCACTGGTTGGTGATGGGAAGATGGAGAGAGGATGGAGGAAGAGTGCTGGTGCAAGCTGACACTGATAGAGGATGCAGGATGTTTTTCGCATGTGGTGGTGGTGATTGTTTGAATGAAGGATCTGAGAAACTGTATAATAATTCATGAAAGTATATATTTTTTTCGGAACTAAGCTTTTGTTCGAAAGAAAGTTTAAGATAGCTCATTTTTTCTTTTCCTGCTTTTAAATTTACTATGTGAAATTACTGGTTGAGATGATATTGTTGAGCAGCATAAATATGAAAATTCTTTAACTTTTGATCATCTTTCTAGACACAACCCCATCTAATTTTGTAGTGACTACACATTCTACTACTTTTTGTTGAAAGTTTGGACATAAATTGATATGGTGTGCTATCATTTTTGCAGGAGTTGCCTGTTGCTTTTGTTACATTCAGAAACCGGTGGGGTGCTACTCTAGCTGCCCAATCTCAACAGCACTCAAATCCACTTATATGGATCACTGAAATGGCTCCAGAACCAAGGGATGTACTATGGAGAAATTTGTCAATCCCATATAGGCATTTACCACTGTATAAAATTGGAGTTTTTGTTGCAGCGTCACTTCTTACACTATTTTTTGCCATCCCAGTGACTGCAGTTCAAGGAATAGCAAAATATGAAAGATTAAAGACATGGTTTCCTCCAGCCATGGCTGTACATTTGATGTAAGAGTACTATTCTTTAATGTATTTTTCTGTCATAATATTTATCAAAAATCAATGCTATAGAATAAACAGCTTATTCATGCATATAAAGTGGTGGCTAATTACTTGCTTACATTTATTTTCCTGCTTAGATTCTGACACTACTCTTATCTGTCTGGTACAATTGATTTTTACATGTCTTTATGTCGATCATTTTTTTTACTGAGATGATACCTGTCCTACAGACCTTGCTTAGGACCTGTCATTACCGGGTATCTTCCAAGTGCCATCCTTAGTGGATTTATATATGTCATTCCGTTTGCCATGCTTGGAATGGCTAAACTGGAAGGTTATGTATCGAGGAGTAAAAAGGAGATAAAAGCTTGCAACATGTTCTTCTATTTTCTGTTGGGAAATGTATTCTTCTTAACCTTGTTATCAGGGTCTTTACTTGATCAAATTGGAAGATCTGTTACTCATCCTAGGGATTTTCCTAGCCGTCTTGCAAGTGCTGTCTCAGCCCAAGTAAGTGTACTGATCCTTATTGATTCACTGGGTATATTATGTAACTGTATATTCCTTACTTTATTTTTTCTTCATGTTTTGTATAATATTCTGTTTTAGGGTTTGGCTAATGTGATATGAGAAGGGTGAGAGCAATGTGAAAAGCATATGTGTTAAAAATGATATATTATTGATTGATTTCTGATTGATGTGTTAATTACAGATGGTGAGGTACTCATTATATAGGAGAGGATTGGGGAGTAGGTGAGTGTGTGTGGTAGGTGAGTTGAGTGGAGGTGGTAGGTGATGATATATAAGGGTCTGTCTCCTCTTCGCTTCTCTCTCACACGCACAGCAACACGATGGGTCTGTCTCTTCTCTTCTCTTCTCTAACACACGCACAACACAATCGAGAGAGATATCGAGGCAGAGAAGGAGATCGAGATAGAGAGAGAGAATGAGATCGAGATAGAGAAGAAGATCGAAAGACACGATCAAGATCTTGAACCCATACATCAATGTAAGTATCTCAACCTTTTTCTTTCTTTTTGATTAGCCGTGTCCGAGAGATGAGAGGCAAATCCGACACAGATCCCACACCCGTACCCGTGTCGTGTCGTGTCGACATGGGTACTTTGCCCCAAAGTGTCGAGTCCATGTAACACAGTTATTTATATATGTAGGTGATCAGGCACGTAAACAACCCTAGAACTTCTACCTGGACTCTGTCTTGTCAACCAACCTATGTGCCTCCCGTGGAGGTTCCAGACATGTCAAATGGTCAAAGCCATGTGATTAAATTTTAGGTTTCATTTATTCTGTATTTAGGGCTAAGTCTCTTTTTATCTAGTCGGTATATATGATGATGTGATATATATGTATATACAAAAAAGTTTAAAATTTTTCTGTCTCATGTAAGTCTTCACAACTCAAATGGATATTTTATATTTATTATTTACTTCCGCTAGCCCCTAATAATTTGTTTTCTGTTTAAAAGGCCTTCGGTAATCTGCGGATTACTGGTCGGTTACGATACTAAACCTATAGGAGCGGGTTTGGTCGTGACGGTTGCCAAAGGCTGCTGGCAGGAGTGGAATTGGTGGTGGGATTAGGGTTAGGGTTAGACTTGAGAGGTTAGGATGAGAATAAAATTGGAATTTGATGTTAGGACAAAATTGTAATAAAATAAAATATAAAAAATGGGGGTATAAAGTAAAAAAGTAGGGACATTTAGTAACCCTCATTAAATAACATTTGTAAATTTACCAATTACCCCATTATCTATTTTGCAAAATCTAATCAATTAAAATTAGTTTAAATCAAAAATCAAACTGGAGAATGAAATAAAAAAGACAACAAAATTTTTTAAAAAAAAAACGGAGTACCAATGACCTCAATTTTCGAGTGACCTCTTAAATAAGACTTGATCGCATCAAACACAACTTTTAGATCTTCTCATACTTCTCTTAGTATCGACTGACCATATTCAATTATTTTTTTAAAAGTTGGATCAATTCAACATTTGGCTGACTTTAAAGTCATTCTCTTAATTTGACCACGTTACTATAGACTATTTTTAATCTTTAGTTTTCAATATAAAAAATTTAAAACTAATATATTAAATAAATAAAATGAATTTGTATATAAAACAACTTAATTGGAAACAGCCCATAGGCCTATGTTTTTTGACATGTGCCTGGCAAAATATGTATTGACTAGTCTAATAGACTTAAGCCTCGATATTTGAAGGTTTTGACACTTTGAGAAAGGATGGTTGCTCAACCTGTAATGAGCATAATTAGGAGTGTTCGCGGATTGGATTTGTGCGATTTGCGGTTTAGTTTTGACCCGCCTGCACCTATGTGGTTTGGGAAAAAAATCAAACCATAGTCGCCCGCAATGCAGTTTACGGTTTGTGCAGGTAGAGTTTGCGGATGTACGGGTGGTCTGCGGTTTGGATTTTTTCCTTTAAAAATTAATTTTTTAGGTTTTTTCCCCATATATGACTCCAAAGTACCTAATTAAGAACCCAAAAATGATTTTAAAAAAAAGAAGAGACCAATAGGGATTGAAAAGTAAATGCCAAATATACTCTGTTCAGAGTCAAAAGAGTATATGTTGAGGGAAATTAAACCCTAAAATAGAGCAGAGGAAAGAGGGAGAGAGGATAAAACAGTAAGGATAAAAATACAATATAATTCAAAGATTGGAAGCTGCAAAATTTGATAGAATAATTTGTGCCATTTTGGGAACATGGTAAAAAGTCACGTTTTTGGACAAAATGTCCAAAAACGTGGCTGCCAAAAAAGCCATTTGGCAAGTGCTAAAAGCGCAGCCCTAAAATTACAAATTAGGGCCTATGAAAAATAAATAAAAAAATAACTCTCTTATGTTGGGTAAGGGTATTTTGGTCATTTTAGTTTGATTTGACACCATAAATAAATATTAAACTAAAAAATAAAAAGCCAGCTTTTTACCAACTTCCCAAATCACTTCCAAAAAAGCCAAAAAACTTGGTAAAAAGCCAAAAGCCAACTTTTTACCAACTTCCCAAAACAACCCTTTGAACAAATGATCTTTGCTCAAAATAATGCATGCCCATAACAAATTCTTAGATCAAAATCAAAGAAGTCTTATCTATACAATATATTAAGCAAAAGGGGGTTTTTAACCCACAAGCTTTGTGGGAGCTCCAATATCCCAATCCTAATTTTCTAATTTTTTTATTTAAAAAAAAAACCTTAGTATTTATTAATTTCTTCCAATCCCTATGTCTTTTGGGAGATTTGATCAAAACTCCCTCATAAGTAAACTTTAATGCATTAAAGACCAGCATAAACAAAATTTCTTGAAATTTTCAACACATCTATCTATCTATATTATATTATCTATATCTATATATCTATCTATCTATCTATACTATATCTATATATCTATCTATCTATCTATCTATACTATATATTAAGCAAAAGGAGATTTTTAACCCCAAGCCTTGTGGGAGTTCCAATCTCTGAATCTAAATTTCTTGATTTTTTGATTTTTTTTTTTTAAAAAAATCTTAGCATTTATTAACTTCTCCCAACTCCCAAGTCTTACCATCATAATAACACTTTAATGCATTAAGAACAAGTATAAAAAAAATTCTTTGAAATCCAACACATATGAATTCCTTAAAAAGTCCCAACACATATGATTATTACCCCTCATAATAACACTTTAATGCATTAAGAACAAGTATAACAAAAATTTCTTAAAAAGTTCAACAAATATGATTATTATCAAAATATTAAACTTTATTATCATTCTTTGAAAAGTTCAATAGATATGATTATTATCAAAATATTAAACTTTAATATAATATAAAAAAGAAAAAAAAAGGCATTTAAAAAATAAAAAATAAACATTTAAAAATCACAATTAACATATATAGATAATTATAAACACAATCCGTGCATATCTATCTATACTATATATTAAGCAAAATGGAATTTTTAATCCATAAGTCTTGTGGAAGCTCCAATATCTCAATCCTAATTTTCTAATTTTTTGATTTAAAAAAAAATTTAGCATTTATTAATTTCTCTCAATCCCCATGCCTTTTGGGAGATTTGGTTAAACCCCCTCATAATTATTTAATCGTTTTATTTACTATTTTAATGGTTCTTCTTTACAATTATTATTTTTATTATGAAAAAAATATGATTGTAATTAGATAACATAAAAATATTTGTGATTTGTATGATTGAAGTTATCTCATTTTTTGATGTATTTGGTCTAGCCAAAAAAAAATAATTATAATTTGTATTTGGTTTAGCAATTTCTTCTTTTGTGTACTATTGTAATTGTTCTTTTGATTGAAATTATCTCCTTGTGTGATTTGTAAAAAAAAAAATTATAATTTGATTTTTTAATATGATTGAAATTAGATAAATATAAATACTCATAAAGAGAAAAATGTGATTGTAATTAGTTCAACAGCTTTTTTTTTTAATGTGATTGTAATTAGTTCAATGATTCTTTTTTTTAATGAGATTGTATTGTGATTAGTTTAATGGTTCTTTTTTTTCATTTATTTTTTTTATTATGAGAAAAATGTGATGTGATTGTAGTTTGTTCAATAGTTCTATTTTTTAATGTAATTGTATTATAGTTAGTTCAATGGTTCCTTTTTTTTCATTTAATTTTTTTTTATTATGAGAAAAATGTGATGTGATTGTAGTTTGTTCAATGTTTTTTTTAATGTGATTTAATTGTTTTATTTATTGTTTTAATGGTTCTATTTTTTTTATTATGAAAAAAATATGATTGTAGTTAGATAGCATAAAAATATTTGTGATTTGTATGATTGAAGTTATCTCCTTTTTTGATTTGTATTTGGTCTAGCTAAAAAAAGAATTATAATTTGATTTTTTAATATAATTGAAGTTAGATAAATATAAACACTCAGAAAGAGAAAAATGTGATTGTAGTTAGTTCAACGGTTCTTTTTTTTAATGTGATTATAGTTAGTTCAATGGTTCTTTTTTTTTAATGTGATTGCATTGTAATTAGTTTAATGGTTCTTTTTTTTCATTTATATTTTTTTATTATGGGAAGAATGTGATGTGATTGTAGTTTGTTCAATGATTTTTTTTTAATGTGATTGTATTGTAGTTAGTTCAATGGTTTTTTTTTTATTTATTTTTTTTATTATGAGAAAAATGTGATGTGATTGTAGTTTGTTCAATGATTTTTTTTTAATGTGATTGTATTGTAGTTAGTTCAATGGTTTTTTTTTTATTTATTTTTTTTATTATGAGAAAAATGTGATGTGATTGTAGTTTGTTCAATAATTTTTTTTAAACTGGCATGCGGGCCGTATTTACTGCTTTAATGGTTCTTCTTTATAATTATTTTTTTATTATGAAAAAAATATAATTGTAATTAGATAACATAGATTCCTATATATAGGAGAGGGTGAGTGTGTAGTAGGTAATGAGTAGGTGAAGTGGAGTTGGTAGTGGTGTAGTGGGTTAGGTTTAGTGGTGTAGGTGAGGTGGTAGTGGTGTAGTGGGTTAGGTTTAGTGGTGTAGGTGAGGTGGTAGTGGTGTAGTGGGTTAGGTTTAGTGGTGTAGGTGAGGTGGTAGTGGTGTAGTGGGTTAGGTTTAGTGGTGTAGGTGAGGTGGTAGTGGTGTAGTGGGTTAGGTTTAGTGGTGTAGGTGAGGTGGTAGTGGTGTAGTGGGTTAGGTTTAGTGGTGTAGGTGAGGTGGTAGTGGTGTAGTGGGTTAGGTTTAGTGGTGTAGGTGAGGTGGTAGTGGTGTAGTGGGTTAGGTTTAGTGGTGTAGGTGAGGTGGTAGTGGTGTAGTGGGTTAGGTTTAGTGGTGTAGGTGAGGTGGTAGTGGTGTAGTGGGTTAGGTTTAGTGGAGTAGGTTTAAGTGGGTGAAGTAGGTGGAGAGTATGTGGATTTAGTGGGTTAGGTTTAGTGGAGTAGGTTTAAGTGGGTGAAGTAGGTGGAGAGTATGTGGATTTAGTGGGTTAGGTTTAGTGGAGTAGGTTTAAGTGGGTGAAGTAGGTGGAGAGTATGTGGATTTAGTGGGTTAGGTTTAGTGGAGTAGGTTTAAGTGGGTGAAGTAGGTGGAGAGTATGTGGATTTAGTGGGTTAGGTTTAGTGGAGTAGGTTTAAGTGGGTGAAGTAGGTGGAGAGTATGTGGATTTAGTGGGTTAGGTTTAGTGGAGTAGGTTTAAGTGGGTGAAGTAGGTGAGGTGAGGTGGATTTTAACATTTTGTATAATATTCTGTTTTAGGGTTTGGCTAATGTGATATGAGAAGGGTGAGAGCAATGTGGAAAGCATATGAAACTGTGAAGATGTATATTTCCATATTTCTATTCTATCTATTCTTAGATTTGGGTTGTTTTCTATCTGAGGTTGTATTATGCAACATTGTAAGATCAAGGGAGAGTAATGCAATTGTTTTCTTTATCTCTAAACTTACAGAATCAATTATGTCCTTGCATTAACTCTACTATTTACTGGATTTACCTGTTCAATAATTTTGGACAGTTCAATGAAATAATGTTGTTCTTTGATAATTTTATCACTCATAAAGATGATCCAGGCAGTGGCTTATTGATCCCATTGCTTTTCGTTTTTTCTTTCAGGCAGACTTCTTTATGACATACATCTTGACAAATGGGCTGGCAGGATTTTCCCTGGAGATTCTTCAGCCTGGATTACTGATTTGGGATACTATTAAATCGTACACATGTGGCCGTGCAAAGGACAAAAATCCTTATCTTTATTCCCTACCGTACTACAGGGTTATCCCTCTTGTTTCCCTCTCAATACTAATTGGTATGGTGTATGCAGTTGTAGCGCCATTACTTCTCCCATTCCTAATTGGCTACTTCTTTCTAGGCTACGTTGTGTTTATCCATCAGGTAGACCTTCTTACTCCTTGAATATCAACCAAATTTGATACACCTTAATTTAAGGTTTCTGTATTGTTTTACATTCATATTTATATGGATGATTTGTTTGAACATTTTATTCCTATTGCTACATTATTGCCATAGTGAGTACCAATTGGTTCCTTGGAAACTTTAGAAGGGGAAAAAAGGGACTGCACAAGCAGTTCAATGCTATCTCTGTATCATCCATAAACTCACTGGCACCTATTAAACCTTCTTTTGATCAAATTGGTCCAATTATATTGTCGTTCTATTGTAAATTGGTCAATAACCTATTCTTCATCTTGAAGCTTTTTTCTTTGACAGTAGGTATCCCATCCTTAGTATGACCTAGAATCATTAACTGAACGAGCTTCATGGTGTCTCATTTTCTGTAATATTAATATCCCTAAGTAGAATTAAAAAAGAAAAAAGAAAAAAGAAAAAAGGAAGAGATTTGTGTGCTCCCAATCTTCTTGTTCATCCAAACTTGCAGTGACCATTTCATTGTTTATCACTATTTAAATATAAGAAATGCATCAGCATAAACAAAAAAACGATTCTTGCCAACATGTGATGATATCACTGCTTCTGGGGATGGACATCATGCTGGAAATTTACAAATCGTCTTCTGGCCCCATTATACAATCATTGTCTCTTTGGGAAATAGCTTTTTCCATCAGACTTATTTGGATTGTAGTGTTGTTGAAGAGTTTTAAATATATAATACAACATGTCCAAAAAAATAAAAACATGTCCATTAATTTTTAAATGCCAATGTTAATCAACGGTGCCAAGAGGGGGGTACTGAATATAGACTTAGCTTTGGCATTTTTCATTTCCATTTGTTTGCATCAATACTATGCTGGATCGAGTGGAATTTTGAACTCAAATATAGTTGTATTTTTAGTACAGTTTCAGTCATTTCTCTACTGTCAAGAATGAAAATTCATGGAGCCAAGATATATACAAGATGCTTTATTCACCTTCAGAAATTTTATTGCATCAATCAGCAGTTTTGGTTTGCGATCGATTAGGTGCCTAGGTTTTGGGAGCTTCTATTTTCACGCACAACTTTCTCTCCATTTTTCATTCTGAAGTTGATTTCCAGACAAAACTACATGGTTCAGAAATCAACTTTTGAACCAAAGACAGTAATCATAAGGTTTTGTTCGGAAGTTGATTTTCGATCCATGTAAATTTGTTCAAAAGTTGATATTTGAACGAAAAGAGTGTGTGAAACTGAGATAATGTGGTGTGGAAATAGAAGCTCACCTTGGTTTTCCATTGGTGCTTCTATAATATTTTTCCTGTTAAAGAGTCATTATATCTATATATACAATGTGCTGTATTTTTATGCTGGTAGTAACTAGAGTATTAGCACGGCAGCAACATTGACAATGTAACTTTTTGCAGATTGAAGACGTGTATGAAACTATTTATGAGACATGTGGTCAATACTGGCCATACATTCATCATTATATTTTTCTAGCAATTGTTCTCACACAGATTACTATGATTGGTCTTTTTGGACTGAAGTCAAAGCCCTCTGCCTCCTTTGCTACAATACCTCTCGTATTGTTCACCTTGATGTTCAACGAGTATTGCAAGATTCGTTTCTTGCCTACATTTTGCCATTACTCTGTCGAGGTAAATTTGATCCTTAAATGTTTTGTATTAAGTTAATTGATTAGGATGGCAACTGTAAAAGTCTAAAAATGACATCATGACGTGAAAGAATCTATTGTTTTATTTTAGAAAATTTCAAGTGTTGTTTTAAATTGCACTTTTGATGCCATTCATCTTTGTATCTACATGTCTATCATTGTAATTGTGATTTAAAAAGGCTTCCTAAGTTTCACAGGACATTTATGTATCACCTTCACACAGCCTACATAGAAAAAACTTTGGCCCAGGGAAATTTTTAGTTGTTCAACATACGAAGTTTGATCCAAGGACGAAGTTTGATCCAAGGACAAGCGTAATAATTTTACTATAAAGCAAGCACCTTTCAGGCATAATAATTTTTTCTACAAAGCACTTTGTCACTTGTAGATGTTTTAAGCTTAGTAGCAGGAACCTTATACTCGAGTGATGTTTCTTACTAAGAAATGCGATTCCGTGCTCCGAAGTAAGAAACTCACTCCTATCGAGAAAGAAACTTGCTCCCAACTAAGATAGAAAACTCTCAAACATATAAATCTCATAAAAATAAAAGAAAAACAACTCAAACATATCCTAGCAGTTTCTATTTATACAATATTTATTTATACTTAATAAGGCAATTTGTATTTGACATGAGTCTCTAATATTTATTCACAATATATTACAACTAAGTAGCAAAAAATAATTGTTAGAATATCTTTATGTATTTAATAAATAAATATATACATACTCCCAACCTAAGAAACTTCTATATGCCCTTGCTTTGCCACCCCCACTCCCACTTCCGCTCCCATCCCCGCCCCCACCCCTGCTTTGTGCAACTAAGGTTTTAAGTGTGAAGGATTTCATACTACATCTGTATAGTCTTCTACCTGCTCTGCCGTTGAGTTTCAAAAATCATTTGCTTTGACATCACGGTGCCTTCTGGTTTCCTACATGGTTGCTCATTATTTTCTTGATTTTCACTCTACTCCTAACTTTTATCTTATAGGCTTTCCCATTTTTACTTCCCAGATTTTGCTTCAATAATTGCTTCCCGTCTAAGAGATTGACAACATGGTTATCCTTCAGTTCAAGCTGTTCGGAGCCTTCCAAAGTCTAGTTTAGTAATGAAGTGTAGGAATTACCACATGATATCCTTGTTGCAATGAGTAGCAAGGAAAGTAAAGGAACCTGAGAACTAATATAAGAACCTTCAATTTTCTGACGTTTCCATGCAAGTATCACCACCCTCTTTCTCTTCCTCCATCTTTCTATATTTTCCTTTAGATTCTCTCTTTAACCCAAATTAAAATGCATATTAGAGCGAAACAAGCAAACTGATGAGAGAAATTTTTTTTATGTTTACCTATCCTAGGCCTTGCTTTTTCAAATGTCATTCGAGGAGCAGATCTGTCTAAAGAAAAAGTAACTATTTGAACTAGTTGATATTATTTGGATTCAGGAGTTTTGAAAATTAACTGCACCTGTTTCAGAGGGTCACCAAATCTGAATCACAGCCTTAATGGACACAAAGAAACCATAAATGTTGTGACAATTCATTATGGCACAAACAGAGAGATAAGTTTCAGTTATTTCTTCTAGTCTCTTCAGTCACATGGGTGACAGCCCACCCAATGTGCTCTTTCTGTTTTTTGAGCAGCCCCCTCTTCCTGTATTCAAGAGAAGCGTTCTTTTTTCTTTTTTATTTTAATGGAGAAGAAGCAGACATGATCATTTTTTATGTTCCATTATATATTGTCCTATAATCTTTTACAGTGCAATATGATTTGGCCTTTCATTCATTTTCTTCTTGCCCACATTCATTATATAATGCCCATACACACATTACCACAGTGACTGTGCTTTAAACCTTGTCGAAGCATGCAGAGAAATTGGATGTAGATGGGGCTTATTTTTCGGGCTCTGAAGTGAAATTTTATTTGGGCTACATTGGGTTCTAACATTAAAGCCCCAAAGAAATTGGGCATTGAAGTGAAAAAATGAGAACCAAAACAACAAAAAGTGTAAGAAAACCTTTCTTCCAATAAATATGAAACATGTCTTCCAATTAAAATAAAAACCTTTCTTCCAATCAATATTGACAGTACAACACAACAATTTGAAGAATCACTGCTCACAATAACCATCTCATTAAAGTAAAATAAAAACAGCTCCGCAACATCATTAAACCTCATAAATAAATGATCAAATTCCTATCACCAACTTGTATACTTCATGTCTTGTGTTGTATATATCATCTGCTTTAGAAACATTCAAATCTAAGAGGGTTTCCAATTTCCATCCCATTTTACATTAAGGATTTAAAAGAACAAATTAAATAAAAAAAGTAGAAGAGGGATGAAATCAAAAGAGGGAGAGGGAGAGAGAGAGAGAGAGATGCTATCACCAACTTGTATACTTCATGTCTTGTGTTGTATATATCATCTGCTTTAGAAACATTCAAATCTAAGAGGGTTTCCAATTTCCATCCCATTTTACATTAAGGATTTAAAAGAACAAATTAAATAAAAAAAGTAGAAGAGGGATGAAATCAAAAAAGGGAGAGAGAGAGAGAGATGTCGTGTCACTATCCTTAGATATGAGATCTGCTTGTTTGTTGGTCCTGCGGTGCTTGATATGAGTATTTTTTTTTTATTTTTAAACTTAGATCTGTGGTATGTGATGTAGATCTACTTGCTTGTTAGTTGGGGCCAATGGTGATGACCAGTGGGGGTAGTGGTTGTCATGCTGTGGATTCACAAGATCCGAATCCATGAATAAGAAATTGAACTGAATAATCAAGGGAATACCTGTATAATGAAAGAAATAACTAAAAATAATGGGGGAAATAACACAAAGGGACAAGATAGAAACCCATAATCCCCACTTTGTTTCTGTGCAGTCATATCATGAATCTAAATCACCAACATGCATTCTATATTCAAATTCTACATGTGATCCTAAATATATAGCATGTTATGAAATGATAACACATTCATCATAATTAAGTGCCCAATGGGCTACAACTAAAGAGGGCCTAGCCATTACAAAAAGAATAGCACTCGGCCTGTCACGACCCCATCCCTCCCTAAACAGGTCATTATTACCGGCCAGTAGTTCCCAACTACCGAAAGCCTATCAAGACAAGACTGGACCAGTAACATTGGGACTTATGTGGAATCATTATGTGGACTTATGTGGATTGATAACAAATTAATTAACTTAGCTACACTAAAAAAAATTTGAAATTTATGTGCAATTAGGGTTTAACTTGGGTCGGGCTTGGGAAAATAACGTCGGGTTACAATTTGGGTTTGGGCGGGCTTGGGTTGCTCTCAGCACAACTTGGGTTGGGGTTGGATAACCTCTCAACCCGCTCGTACCCGCCCGTACCGGCCTGAGTTGCACCCCTAAGAATACCATACATACATCCTAAACTCAAATTAGGGGAAGAGAGAAAACCCTACCTCAGGAGCAAGAAATCATGACCCCAGGAATGAAAAGATGGTGCAAACAAATTCTGCTTAGATGTTTTTGTAGCCCTCGACGCGTACAACAACTTTAAGAAAGCAGACTCTATGGTCCTCAAATCTTGAGGTATACGAATATGTTCGTGGTTGTATAGACATAGAGATATAAGAGAGAGAAGAGAGAAAGTGAGATGGAACAATGTTCTAGAAAAAAAAAAAAAAAAACCAAGGGCTCGTTTGGTTTGTTTTTCAGAAAAAATTTTGAAAAAAATTCTCTACAAACAAATTTTCAAGAGTAATCAAATCAAACAATTTTTTTAAAAAAAAATCTCAAAATTTTGTTTGGTTACCTACTTTCCAAAATCACTCACTCTCTTATACATATCAAATCAATCACTTTTTTTAAAATTCTCTCTCCCAAAATAATTTTCCAAAATCATTTCTGAAAAAAGGCAAACCAAACAAGTTTTCGTACTTTTTATCTCAAAAACTACTCTACAAACACAAACCAAACACACCCCAAGTCTTTCTTAATGACATTATCCTCTTCATGATCGTAAACAGTCGGTAACAGTTAGTTTTGGTAAGGCTTGTTTTTCTTCTTTCTACCGTGCCTTATCTTATCTCCATGCATACTTTATAAGGATGATTGTATTGACCCAATTGGGTGCATGCTAAGCAAGATGAGTTGGATGCTCGTGGAAAAAAGACTATTACTTGGGGGTTGGTTCCTATGCGTTCAAGTACGAATCTTGTTGGGTGTAAATGGGTTCATAAAGTAATAAATCTCACTTCAATAGTTCTTTGGAGCATTACAAGGATCGTTTAGTTGCCTAGGATTTTTCTCAGGAGTATGAGATTGATTATGAGGAGACTTTTGCTCCTATTACTAAGATGATCACTGTTCGTACCTTAATTTCTATTGATGCAGTTTGTCAGTGGCCTCTTTTTCAGCTAAATGTTAAGAATGTCTTCCTCAATGGCTGGCTTAATGAGGAAGTCTATATGCATCCACTTCTTGGTTTGTCTCATCCTCTAGGGTATGTTTGTCACATGTGTCGTAGTCTATATGGTTTAAAGCGGTCTCTTCATGCTTGGCACGAGCACTTTTAGTCCACTTTCACGCAGATTGGTTTTTTCTCCAGTGCTCATGATTATACCCTTTTTCTTCATACTTCTTCTGCCGGGATGGTTTTTTTTATTGCTTTATGTAGATGACATGATTATTACCAAGTCTAACTCTTCTGTTATTTTTGAGGTGAAGCACCATTTGTTGCAAGCTTTTGACATGAAGGATCTTGGTCCTTTGTGCTATTTTCTTGATATTGAGGTTGCTTCCTCGTCCAAGGGTTATCTTTTGTCTCAATCCAAGGATGCTCATGAGATTCTTCATCATGTACAAATTACTGATGAGAAGGTGGTTGGCACCCTTATTGAGTTGCCTGTTAAGTTCTTTCCTTCTAATAGGTTTCCCCTTGATGATCCTTTTATGTATTGTGAGTTCGTTGGTTATCTAGTCTATTTGATTGTGACACACCCAAATATTGCTTATGTTGTACATGTGGCTAGCCAGTTTGTTTATGCTCCTCACTCTACTCATTTCGCCACTTTACTTCACATTCTCCCTATGTTTGTGCCACTATCTTTCAGGGCATTTGTTTCGTGGAATTGGACTCCATCTCTAATAGATTTTCTAGTTCATCGTTTGGTTAGAAAAATAAAGGTCAGACTAATAGTTAAATACACATCATTTTTAGCCAAATAGTCCAGGGATTGTTTAACTCGGGACTAGTAGGCCATTACATTACAATCCCCCTACTCCAATCCGTTCAAACAAACACCCCCAGGTTTATTGTTGTATTCTCTTTCAACATTGACTCTCCGTGCCTATGCTAATGCCGATTAGACTGGTGATGCTTCTGTTCGCAAGTCTACCTTTGGTGGATGTGTTTTTCTTGGTGATTCTCTTATTTCTTGTCGAAGTAAGAAACAGTCTATTATTGCTTGATTGACCATGGAGGCTGAATATCGTACTATGGCTCATGCTACTACTGAGATAGTTTGGCTTCGTTAGCTTTTTTTTGACCTAGGTATCCCTACCTCCTGTCCTACACCTCTTTGCCTCGATAATAAGAGTGCTATCTAGATTACGCACAATTATGTTTTCCATGAGCATACAAAGCACATTGAAATTGATTGTCACCTTGTTTATTAATACTTTTAGTCGGGGACTATTGCTCTTCCTATTGTTTCTTCCTCATAGCTTGCTAACTCCACTAAGGCTCACACTTTTGCTTGCTTTTGGTTTTTGTTGGACAAACTCTCGATGCTCTCGGGGCTTGCCTCCTAAGTTTGAGGGTAATTTTATATATATTGGTTTAATCAACAGTAGAGCCAGAATTCCTTAATTGTGGAAGCCAGAATAAGGCATGGGGTAGATTTCATAGAGATGAATCACGGCAGGTTGAGTTTAATGATTAAATTATTATTTAAATATAAATTAATATAGAATAATTATTCCAATAAAAAATTATAGGAGACTAGTTTAAATTCAATGGTCTTGTTTGGTACAATGTATTGGGGCTGTTTACATATATATATATGTTTTTTTTTTGTGTTGATAATATGTGTGTGAATGTTTGGTTTTGCTTACCAATTATGAGATAAATGTAGTTTAATTAAGTTGGAAAAAGCTAATTATTTGAAAGCTAGGGGTGGAATGTTTTTAACATTTTGATTATCAACTTTCAACTTATATTAGATGCACCAAACATGCCCTATATAATAATTATTTAAATATTATTCAATGTGCTTAAGCCCTTAAAGCTTTGTAAGTGATCTAGTTAGAAAAAATATGGGAATCCATATACGAAACTAAGTTTTTTCTCTAACAAAATTTAAGGAAATGTATTTTTGTAAAAATATGATTTCACACCAATCAAATAGACTATTCTCAGATTAATTTTTTTTAGGGTCATTAGAAGAGACATTTTGAAAAATAATCCTTATACAAAGTGAGAATTCTTTAACTGTTTTAGGATACGAGTAGGATTTACGAAAACTTTGGAGGGGCCACTAGGTTTGATGTAAAGGTATTTGATTTGTGGTTAATGTTAGAATGGTTCACCTTTGCTATCAGAAGTATCTGTCTAATGGCTGCCCTGTGTGTGCGTTGAAATTTCATTATAAGCTCCGTCAACCTTTAATCTGTCTTTACTGTAGGCACTCTCAATCATTTTTGAATTTGTTTTATTAGTCTAACATGGTGTACAAGTTTTTTTTTTTTCTTTTTTTTTGGGTATATTATTCATTCCTTCTTATGTATTACAACCGTGTCCATCTTCTCTGCACCCAATGGAAGCCATAAACTTATTTGCCTTCATCACATCTGAACTTGATAATTTGGTTCCACCCCCTTTCTTGGCAATTATGATTGTTTAGAAAATATCAGTATCATAATCACCATATTAATATATGGGAATCATGTACAGTTTAAATGATCTATCAAATTACACTAGTGAAATACTTTTACAACCTTAACTGTAAAGTGAGTTTTTCTGTTTCTTTTTTTTTTTTCCTGGTTAGGATGCCATGAGAAATGATGAACTTGAACTTGCAAGAGCGGTCTGATGGAAGCTAAACACAGAAATGCACTCAATGCATATAGCCCTCCATGTTTGCGGCCGTTGAACTTCACAGAAGAAGAAGATTCAAGCTCCACACAGCCACTGATATCCTTGACTTAGGAGAAGAATATCTGTCAATTTTTTTACTTTTTGGTTGGGACGGAACAAACAAACAATCTGTCTAAACACTTCCTTTCGTAAGTTCGGTCCTTTTTAATTGTGGAAGATGAGATGTGTACACTCATGCTCAGTCCACTCCAGGCTATATTCATTCTGTGATGTGAAACAAGTGTCTCGTACATTTTTTATGAGAGTGAGAAAGAGAGAGCAGCAGCTGCTCAGCTGACCCGAAGTTGCAGGCATGTTTGGCTTCCATGAATCCTTTGTGGAGATCATTGATGGGAAAAAAAATCATATTGATTTGATATTCGTAGGATCATGATTTCATGATATATATATATATATTTTTAATTTTTTGAGATTTCATCATATTTGTTATTTAGAAAACAAATGCAGTATTTTAAAAATTATACTTGCCTATCCTTTTAAAGACAAATATAGTAAAATTATGTGGCTATAAGATTATTGGATCAATTTAATTTTTTGGTAAATTTTATTTTACCTTCTTGTGGTTTGAGGTTAGAGTAATTTACCATCCTATGGTTCAAATATAGTCAGAAAGTTCTTATATGGTTTTGGATCAAAGTACAATCGTTAATATCGTTAATTATAGATGCAACATGACTATAATATCCTTAAATATTATATTTTTTTTTGTTATTTCCTTTCTTTTTTCTCTGTAATTTATAATGTTTAATATTAATTTAATTAAATCACAATTAATTATAAATTCTTAATTTTTTTATTCTAATTTTAATTTAATTATATTTTAAATCACAATTAATCCTAAATATTTAATTAATTATTTTAATTACTAACTTTTTAATCTAATTTTATTTTAATTATATTTTAGATCATAGTTAATCCTGAATTCTTAATTATTTATTATAATTCTTAACATGTTAATCTAATTTTAATTTAATTATATTTTATTTTAGTTCTTAATTATTATTTATTTAATTATATTTTAAATCAATTCTTAAATATATTTTATATCAATTGTTAATTTAATTTAATTTTGTTTTATTCTAATTAACATATTAATCTATTTTACGTTTGAAAAAAATAGGGGTAAAGTTGTCTTTTTATTGTATTAATTTTATTTTAATTTTTCAAAAAAATCAAATTCACTCTAAAAAATGGTGTGTAATACACATTCCGTTAGTTTGGATGAAAAAAAACTAACGGTAGCACTTTAGTCCAAAATTATATAGAGGCTTTCTGACTATATTTCAACCATAGAAGGGTAAGGCGCTCTAACTCTAAACCCTAAGGGATAAAATAAATTTATCCCTTATTTATTTATTTATTTTTATACAATATGCGAAACTCACTCAAATCACCACCTGATTGGGACTTATGGTCGATCCCAAGTCCAAATAGTTAAACGAAAACAATGGAGTCGAGAATCATTTCCATTAAGCTCCGTTTGTTTAGAAAGAAATGGATGATAGGAAGTGATGTGAAAGGGAAAAAATAAATAAAAAATTATTTTCTTGTATGCATTTGAACAAATGAAAATTCTTCCAAGAAAATGATGGGAAAAAAATATAATCTCCACATAATAGGGAGTTGTGGAGAGAAGTATTGGCAAAGAGGAAAACAAAATAAGTGTTGTGAAGTTTGGTGGAAAAATATAAATTTCCCTATATGTTTTGTGAGAAATCGTAAACCTAACTAACAAGCTAATTTGAGTTGTACAATAAATTTTAATTTTCATTATTTTTTAGGATTCTCTATCTAAACAAGTACAGGAAAAATTATTTTTTTTCTTTTTCTTTCTCTTTTTTATATTCTCTCTAAACCAAATTGAGACTTAGTTCCCATTAATTATCAAATAAATAACAAGACTTAAGACCCCAATAGTTTCCAAATAATGCATATCCTTATCTTTATCTTTATCCTTACTCTACATAAATCAAAAACTCTCCGTTGCTTGATGTTCTCCCTTCCTGCAACTGGCTTTGCAATAGGCTTTGGTGCTGGATCTGAACCGAATGAACCAGTAATAGACCTATCGTTGCCTTGATAAGTGTGGGAACAATTCTTTGCTAGGTGGCCTACTTTTCCACACTTGGAGCAAGCTCCAGAAAGTCGGCGACACACTCCCTGATGACGCTTTCCACATTTTGCACACGGTATCACATTGCCGCCTTGATTGAAATTACTGGATGTCCCCATATTTGGCTTTTTATTCATGGTGGCCACTAGACCCTCGTTCATCTCAAATCCTTTCCTTTTTCCTTTCCACCCCGAGAATTTATTTTGTGCAGCTATGTTTAAGGCCCTATATTGGACATCAACATACTTGGGCAATTTCAGAACATTGACCATTTCCAGAATGGATTCCTATAGTCCTTCTTCAAATTTTCTGGCCGCCTTGTATTCGGTATCCACCATGCATGGTGCATATCTAGCTAATGCGATGAATTGAACCTCGTACTCAGTCGTAGTTCGGTTACCTTGTCTCAATCTCTCAAATTTCGACACCTTTTGATCCTGAACACACTATGGAAAATACTTTTCGTAGAAGATCTCTAAAAATCAAGCCTAAATAATACCTCCATTCTCATCCCTTACCAACATCCACCATCTTCGCGCTTTTTCCTCTAAGGTGAAAGGTAGCAAGCAGAACCTTTGGTACATCAACACACGAAAAAACTTCAAATACCTTTTTAATTCCTAGAACCCATGCTTTAGCCTTTAATAGATCAAGTCCGCCTTCAAACGTCGGAGGCTTCATCTTTTTAAATTCTCTTGTAAGGGCTATGGTTCGATCCTCCATTAGATTGGCTTGAGTTGGTAGTTGTTCATGTTCTTGCCTTTGCGGTATTGCAGGTTCTTGTTGTGGTGGTTGCTGTTGTTATTGTTGCTGCTGATGTTGCTGTTGTTGTTGTTTCTTGTCTCAATGTCTTAACCAATCCTTCAAATAACCTTTCTAATCAGTCTATGCTTGTCGTGGATGATTCTGCTCCTTGATTAGCTCTTGTCCTCACCATGGTTCTATGCACATGAACATGGGTTATGATATTCAGAAAATAAATTCACATGTATACAAATATATTTTATGCTGATTGTATGCTTCATGAATGCACACCTTGTCATACACACTCACAATATGAATGCAATTCCTAAAATTCATTTTAAGGAATTCTATTGCTCATATGGACAAGGTGTGTAGGTAAAGGTTAACTCGTGCTTTGATACCACTCTGTCACCACCCCATCTGCTCCTATAGGATAGTGAGATGATTGGCCAATGATCTTTCATTACCAAAGGATTGACCTGACAAATCTCAAAATGGACTAAAATATAATGGGGCTTAACAACGGAATTTCCATAATTAATCCTTTAAGTCCATAGAGCAATGCATAAGTAGATATGAAATGAAACACACAGACTTCATTTATTAAACTCCTGAATAATTTACATCTTACAACAAGAACAAATGCTTACATACACAAAGTACAAAGGCTCATTAACTATTACACAACTTGTCAAAACTCGCCTTTTAAAAAGACAATAGTATCAAAAGAGAGAATAAAAGAAAAGACTTTCAAGACAGGTTACTCAAGTCCATGACCTTTATTAATGCTCCTCATCCTGATCACCTACATATATATATGTAAGGATGAGCCAAGCCCAGTGAATAATATCAAAGTAAAATGGTAAATGAATGAATCTTATCTTATTTGCAAGAGTCATTTCATATAGCATTTACAATTGTTCAAACATGTCATAAGAATAACTCATAACCAAAGCATGATACATCCATTAGAGCCTCTTAATAGAATAAGCGACCCAAATACCGGTTAGACAACGCAACACCTTCAAGTAGCTGATGAGATCTCATAAAGGCCATGGTCTATAATACTGTCCCCCAATGGCTTGGGACTATCTAAGGTGCCATTGCTAGATTTAATAAAATATAGGACATTCACTCATTCAAAGACAAAATAAGGATTTCAAAAAAGCATATCATATCATCAATGTTCTCAAAACTAGTTTTCAACATTACCACAATAATATTACTCACAGATGGCTCGTGCTCGGTATTATTTCTTTATGCTCTCGACCTACATAACACAAATACGAGCATTGATGACGTAAAAATAAAACGATTAAACGATTAAACTATTCTAACTTAAATTTTCTTTTCTAATCAACTGGATTTAAGTTAATTTCTAGTTGTGTTTGACTTTTATTTAGGTTCAAAACATGTATAAGGGTGTCCAAGGGGCAAAGAAATTGAAAAGAAAATGAAACGGACAAACCCTGATTTCCCACACTTGCGGCGGCTGGGGCACGTGCGGGCTGCACGTGAAATTATTTCAGTAGTGAAAATGGGCTCGGGTTGGCTTGCCATACGTAGGGGAATCATTTTTGCACATGCAAAAATGGCTAGGTTTGTGCACACCTCGGGTTCTTGAGTTCCTAATTTGATTTTCTTCACTCTCAATCCGTAAAACATGATTTCTAAGGTACAATAACAAATATATATGATGCACAATCTGTAGAAAAATATGTTTATGCATTGAATGCAAAATTTCAAGGATCAAAACATGGTTTTTCTCGAAAAATCCTTCAAAATTCATTTCCTTCCAAACTCTTTCTCTTTTCTTCATTTCTCATACTTCAAATCATAGTGTTCAATGTCCAAATCATGAGCTAATGGCTTAAAACCTACAAGAACTCATTTATATTCAAAAATAAGTTTAGCCAACTAAAAACAAATCCCAATCCATAAATTCATCAACCTAGCTTGTTTTCATAACTCTTCCATTTTTCTTCATTTAAATCCTTCCAAATCTTAGTCCAAATGAATTTCTAGCTAGATTAAAGTAGTAATACAAGATAGAGGGTTGAGTTTCTTACCTGTTGATGATTTTTCCTTGATTTTTCCTAACTCCAGTTGATTTCTCCTCTTTTTCTTCATTTTCTCCTTCTTTCTTCTTGTTCTTGTTCTTGTTCTTTACTAGTGTAGGAAAAATAAGAAATAATACATAGTGAAAATAAATGGATTCGAGCATACCTTTTATGCTCAAATCGAATCCATGGATCATGTGGATGAATCACGTGCTTCTATTGATATCTTCGAGCAATTCCCAGTAGTGGAGTAGAACTACTAGAGAAGTACCCATACTATTCACAGTACAAAGGCTATTATGTGTTTCTATGGAGAGAGAAAAATGAGAGAGACTAAGAGGAAGAGACTAGCAAATTACCCATATGGTTAAAATCCTACTCTCCCAAATATAATACGTATATTACATGGAAGAGTTATAACCACCCACAACTCTCTTTAAGAGATAAGATAGTGAGTTATACAATCTTATCCCTAGGATAAGTTAATCCAAGTCCACTTTGACTGGGTTTCTCCTTATGGGTCTTGCATCATGCCACGATGGGCGACCCAATTGGGTATAGGTCCTAAACTTGTGATGACCCCGACCTCCGTATTATTTTTAAATATTATTTCATTAAGCATATTTGCATGATTATGTGCTTAATTGAAGCTTATCTGTTTGTTTGTGAATTATCTATTTAAATGTCGACTTCAAATTCAAAATTGAAAGTCCAAATGGATTTAGAAACCAAAATTAACTAGTTCGATAGGTTAGTTGGAATATTTAGAACCATATGGTAAGTTTAATTAAAATTTGATTCAGATCAAAATAATTAGAATAAATTAATTCTAATTGATTAGACTTAAGCCCAATTGATTAGTCTTAATCCTATTTAATTAGTTAAGCCTTAATCCACCTATATATATGTGTGTGTGTGTGTGTTCGCGCTAATCAAGCTTAAGACTTCATTTCTACAACTCTTGAGATGAAAATTGAGAGAGGAAAAGAGAGACAACACTTGTGGAGAGAGAATGGGAATTCAAGAGAGTTTGAAAGGATTAAGCTAATCTAAGGCCAAATTCAAGCTCTAGGTAAGATCTTTACCCTTAATTCATGAGAATAATCCATGTAGGAAGATGAATTCACCAAGTTGTAGGACCATTTGCATGTAATTGAAAGAAATGAGCACGAATTATCAAGAGTTTAGTGAGTTTGAGCGAATTGTGTACATGTATGCTTATTTCTTCACTTTTGAACTTGGTTTTTTACAAATTCACACATGCATGGGACTTACGTGAGTTATTTCTTAAGGTTCTTCATGATTTGCACTCAACATCTCATATAAACATGTTTTAAAAAGAAGAGAGTTGGATTTCCTACACGCATGTCAAGAACATAATGTTTTGAGTTTTGTTTTGAAGAATTGGAAAGGGAATTGAGATTATGGTTTCATATTTTCCAACAATCCATGTTTTATAAAGTGTTTCTAAGCTTTTGAGACTAACCATACAAGTTTTGAACATGAAAGCAATGTTTTTGAACTTCAAACACAATTCTGGAAAACCCAGAATTCGTCCAGTTTGCTCAAGTGAAGAATCTGTCGCTCGAGCGAAAAATGAAGACATCCAACACTTTTGTAGACATTTGGCTGTTGGTTCGAGTGACCAAGTGTGCGCTTGAGGAAACCCACTTTTGTTCAGCACTTGGCTCGAGCAACCATCGAGCGTAAAATTCGAGCATCCAGTACTTTTCATAGATTGAGCTTCTAGGTAAGTGATTGTTTATGAATTCATGAGTTTGAACTTGTGATTTTGTGAATTAAAGGTTAATTGGTGATCAAGAACAAGAGTTGTACTCTAATTGATGAATTTGAAGTTAAAATGCACATGCATGTATAGGATCACCATGGTTTTGCATAATCAAGAATGTTTTTGTTGTGTTCCATGAGAATGAACACCATTTGCATTGATTGGAATAGAAATGGAGTCAAGAATTGACATGCATGCATGATTGATGAAGATATGAAGCTTAAATGCATGAATTTAATGTGTTGGAAGTAAGTTTGGTATAATTTGGCTTTGCATGTGATTGATTCATGGGAATTGAGTTTCAATATGTTGTAATTTGGTGTTTGTACCATGTTAATACATGATTATGTGAAGTTTGGACCGAAATCATGCATTTAGAGCCTTTGAATGTCGAGATGAAGCTCAAGAACTCAATCTGGAAAACCCATATTTTCGATGTACGCTCGAGCGGAGAAATCGAGCTTCCAGCATTTTCTGCAGACATGGTTCCCGCTCGAGCGGGGAAGTTGACGCTCGAGCGGGGAGCTATGTAGACAGACAGTCCGCTCGAGTGGCCGAGTTCACGCTCGAGCTGGAATTGAAGGCAACCAGTACTTTTGCAGACCTAAGGGTCCGCTCGAGCGGGGAAGTCCACGCTCGAGCGGGGACCCTATTTTCAGAAATCCTGTTTTTGCATTTTGTGTTCTGTTTTTCGTTCTCTTTCACTTGCAAGCACTCTTAGGCATATGTTAAGCATTGTAAATGAGTTAATGAGATAATAATAAAGCCTAAAGAGGAATGTGTGAATTAAAGAACGGATTGAAATGTTAGTGGCCCTTTTGTGCTCATGAAATGTGTAGGGTCAAGTTCCAGGGCAAATCCACAAGCCGTTCACTGTGAGTAATATCAATATTTGAAAGCTCATCAATGTCCAATTGTTTATTCCCTTATAAACTTTATGATTTGTTAATTGGGATTGTGGACCAAAGGTCGTTTTGATATAAATGAATGGACCGAAGGTCGTTTGATATAAATGAATGGACCGTTGGTCGTTTTGATATAAATGAATGGACCAAAGGTCGTTTGATGTAAATGAATGGACCAAAGGTCGTTTTGATATAAATGAATGGACCGAAGGTCGTTTGAAATAAATGAATGGACTGAAGGTCGTTTTGATGTAAATGAATGGACCGAAGGTCGTTTTGATGTAAATGAATGGACCAAAGGTCGTTTGATGTAAATGAATGGACCAGAAGGTCGTTTTGATGTAAAGAGTGGGCCGAAGGCTGTTTTGACATGAATGTATAGGCCGAAGGCCGTTTTGACGTAAATGAACGGGCCGAAGGCCGTTTTGACATAAATGATTGGGCTGAAGGCCGTTTTGTCATAATCGATGGGTCGAAGGCCAT
>NW_021028353.1:629053-653046 GCF_004153795.1 Camellia sinensis | reverse complement strand
GAATTTCGTATAGTTATATATCTGTTAAATAGAAATATGAATTGGGCCTAAGGCCGTTTGGAACATGTTGTTCTACATTGTTATGTAACTTCTGTATTTGATTTGATATTATTCACTGGGCTATCGCTCACGCTCATTCATGTGTTTGTAGGTGAGCCAAGAGAAGTCCAGACCCAGTCTCGGTGAAGTCTGTATGGAACAACTAACGTTTTGAGAGAGTCAGCCCTTGTGTCTCACGCACGAGACCCGTCTTCGCCCTTTTGTTATGTTTTTACATTTTGTCAGGTTGGCGAAGTTGAGATGAAAATTGAGAGAGGAAAAAAGCGACAACACTTGTAGAGAGAGAAGGGGAATTCAAGAGAGTTTGAAAGGATTAAGCTAATCTAAGGCCAAATTCAAGCTCTAGGTAAGATCTTTACCCTTAATTCATGAGAATAATCCATGTAGGAAGATGAATTCACCAAGTTGTAGGACCATTTGCATGAATTTGAAGGAAAAGAGTTAGAATCACCATGAGTATAGTGAATTTAAATGAATTGTTTACATGCATGCGTAATTCTCCATATTTGAACTTAGCTTTCTACAAATTCATACATACATGGGATTTACACAAGTTATTTCTTGAGATTCTCTATGATTTTACACTCAATATCTTATATAAACATGTTTTGTAAAGAAGAGAGTTGAGTTTCCTACATGCATGACAAGAACATAGTGTTTTGAACTTTATTTTGAAGAATTAAAAGAGAATTTGGGATAATGGCTTCATAATTTCCAAGTACTCATGCTTTATAAAGAGTTTCTAAGCTTTTGGGACTAACCATGCAAGCTTTGAACAAGAAAAGAGTGTTTTTGAACTTCAAACTCAATTCTGGAAAACCCAGAATTCACCTAGTTCGCTCTAGCGAAGGATCCTTGGCTTGAGCAAACATCATAGGCATCTAGTATTTTTGCAGATTTTTGGCAGTTGGCTCGAGCGACAAAGTGTGCGCTCGAGTGAACTCACCTTTGTTCAACACTTGGCTCGAGCGACCATCGAGCGCACATTTTGAGCAACCAGTACTTTTGTAGCCAAGCCACACTGCTTGAGTGACCAAGTGTGCGTTCGAGCGAAGACCTTATTTTCAACAAATTTTAACTAACACTTATAAGTGCATATTTGCATCCTCATGCCCTTTTAGGCATTCTTTTGTGTCAGTTAAATATCCTTAATCATGGAATAAGCTAGAAACATACATAAGATAATCAAATTAAGATACGTTATCTGTTTCGAACGTGTGCTTCAATGTGTATCTGTGTTGTGTGTTTTGTGTAGGTGGTCAACTGAGGTTTAGCATCAGTACCATCCCATTGTGAGTTGTATCTTTGTAAGATAAGTTGTTAAAGTGTATTTTGATTCACCGCAAGAATATTATTTTGAAATGCTATTTCGTAAGAATGAATGATTGTCTCTTTTGAAATGTAATTGTGGCATCTTTAGTGTAGCCCTCGCCTGGGGGATAACAATACCATGGCCCTTTGCTATAAGGCCCTTGCTAGGGGGAAACAATACTGCGGCCCTTCGTTAATAAGGCCTTCGCTTAGGGGAAACAATATTATGGCCCTTTGCTATATGTGCACAAAGAACTCTGATGTTGACCTAAGTGGTCCCTTTGCTTGACCTATATGGTTCCTTTGTTAGACCCATGTGTTCCCTTTGCTGCACTATTGGATGTACCACCCATGATTATAATTTGTGAACTGTGATATGACAAGTATTCAATTATGAATTGCTTCGAAACCCATGTGATATGATTTTGTATTACAATAGACATCATTTATTTAACCTCTTTATACTGGTATTACTCACTGGGCTTTAGCTCACCCCCTTCCCCTATATATATGTAGGTGAGCAAATGGAGCGTCAAGCTTAGAGCAACCTCGAGAGTCTACCCTTTTGTCAAGCCGCTTCGGAGTGCCTCTGTGATGGGGCGATCTTAGTCTCATGTGAAGCCAAGTTGTGTCAACCTTGTGAACCAAGTTATTTTTGTTTAGTTTTCCTTTGTTTTTGAAATCTTTTGTCCTTGTGTCTAAGATGTTATGATGTATCTTTGTGTTTTACCTATCAACAAGGCTAAAGTTTTAATTACTTATGGATTCTCATGTACGCACAGCTCGATGGACATGGTTGTATTTTTATTATTGCTTCCACAGTGCCTCGTTATTTTTTTTCAATTATCAGTTTTGTCTTTGAGACCGGAGGTAATTTGGGATTACTGGCCGGTCATGGCCTAAACCTTTCCAAACATCTTTTCCATGGGTTCGTATAGCTTATATCCGTTTCCAAGAGTGTAAGGGTTAGAACCTCGCTATCCTCACCATAGTCCTAATTATTGTAGAAATATTAGCTCATATATCTATCGTGTGCATTAGGATGGGTTTCTCTTCTCCTTACCCTTACTTTCTTTTCTCGTTCATTCTAGATTATCTTTGTTTTCCTTTGATTTTTTGTACTGTCATCACAACATTCACATGTTTAGCTTTAGATCATGCATCCGAGCGTAGATCATCATTTTTCATTAGATTGCATTGTTGCATTATTACATGTGGTGTATAAATTCGTTATATCACACGTCATCTTAGTAGCAATTGGGCTTATAGAATTCATTTTATGTGTGAATATTGCATTTGGTAGAAACTTGCATCTAGGATCATGCATATTTTCTAATTGCTTATTTTTTGTTGCACTTGGCTGGAGTACTTGATAAGTATTCTTACCATTTCCTTTGCATCTCATCACTTAGACTTGTATCTAGGATCATGCATTAATTTCTAACCCTTTACACTCATGGCATGGTTTAGAGGAGTACTAGGTGAGCCTTCTTATATTCTTATGCATCCTGTGTGTGTATTTCATGACCCCATCCCCCAGACAGGATAACAGTTACAACCGGCCAGTAGTGTCTGATTACCAAAGGCCTGACAAGACAAGACAAGACTAAACTATAACCTTGGGGCTTGTGCAAAATTACCTGTTCATTATATTGATCAAAATACATTCGGAGCATGTGCATAAGTATGATGAAAAGAAAACAAGGATGTCTCTTATTTATTTATCTCAATGTTTACAAGTCCAAACCAAAAAAAAAGAAAAAAAAAATGAAGAAGAAGAAGAAGAATATATCACCAAAGGATGTCCTTACAAAAACCAAAACATATAAACAAAACTCCTGTTTCAAGGTTACAACTTCCAAAAGAAGAAATTAAAAGAAAAGGGCTCTAGTGCGACTTTTCCTTGTGTCCTTTTTCTTCATCTTCATCTACATACATATAAGGGAGAGGGGTGAGCTATTTGCCGATGAATAGTAATAAAGTAAGGCAGTAAATGAATGAACATCAATGAGGTTTATAAATATAACATTGATACATAACTTGAACATATCTTTAACTTGAACAAGGAAAAACATATTTGATTTGCAAACGTTACATAGTGATGGACATCTCAAGGATTACAAGGTGCCTAACCGGCCCGGGTACTAGCTAAACGAAACAAGATGAGCTCAGCCATAATACATGATTAGATATTCCCCCAATTGTGGGACATGATCCAAGAATGCCATCTAGGTACATGATAAAAGAGTATAGAGTGTTCATTCATAACAAAACACATCACAACTTGTAAACATAATCAAGGTTTGCATTGAAAACATAATTACTTGAACATAGCATTACTAAATCACTACTCACAAATGGCTTGGTTAAACAAGAGGTTTCCTTCTTCCAATGCTTGACCTACACAAAACAATAACAAGATATTAAAGTATCTACTTAACTTGTATGACCATAACAAACTAAGTGTCTAAATTTCGCTTAACGTTTTACTAAACTTCTTTTGTCTATAAAATGCTTTTTCTAGGTTTAATCTAAGTGTTAAACATGTGCATAACAAGTTCCAAATGCATAAAAGAGGTGTTCTAAGCAATTGGGGCCTTTGATACAAGAAATTGGGCAAAAAAGGGAATTCTTGCAAGTGCGAAAATAGGGCCACATGTGCAGTTGGCTAGGGCACGTGCTTCATGCACGTGCAATTATTTCAGTCTTGGATTAGGGTTGAAGAAGGCTGGCTGCATGTGCGGCTGTGACTCCCACACGTGCAAAAGTGGCTCCGTGTGTGTTTTTGTTTTGTGTTCAAAAATGGCTTCTCTTTTCCCTTCCATTCCCTTTCTTTCTAAGGTGCAAAGACATGAATCTAGGCATCTAAACTTCTTGAAAAACATGAAGAAACATGCAATACAACCTTTTTTAAAAATGAAATTACCAAAACAAAACCAAATCTTCAAGTTCCTAGCCTTAGCTTCTTTTCAGTTCTTTTCTAAACTCCCTCTCTTTTTTCCTTCCAACATAGATTTAAGCATGTAAAACTCTTGAAAATTTAAAAAACATGTGGAGATAAGGGCTTATATGTATCAAGAACATCAAAACGTTAACCAAAGTGGTGAATTCCAAAGCTACATGCCTAATTCTTCACCATAACCTAACCTTCTTCATTCTTTCTCTCATTTGTTCCTTTCTAAACCAATTTAATCCTAGTTTCTTCTCAATTTTAAATGCTATGAGGGTTTAGTACAAGAATTGGGAGGAAATCTTACCTTAAAACTATTTGTTGAATGAATTTGAACTAGTTTCCTTTAGGTTCTTCCTTTTTCCTTTTCTTTCTCCCTTTATCTTTTTTCTTCTCCTTTCCTCTAGCCCTTTCTTTTTGTTTCCAGCAGATTTTCTTTCTTCTTTGGCTTATATCTTGTGAATCGTACAAGGTTGGGTAGGGCAAAAATGGTGGATCTTGGTTTAGCAAATTTTGCTTAGATAACTTAATTAACCAAGGTTTATATTAACTAATCTAGGTTTAACCTAATCATGCTTAACTTAATTAGTCCTAATTAACAAAACAACAAATAACATGAAATGAGCAAGTATATTTGACTAAAGGCTTTAAACTTCTCAATTAAGGTATACGTATCCTATGGTCTTCAAATTCTACTCCAAAACATTCCCTAACTTGAAGCATGAAACAAGCAATTCTCTAGACTTAATTCTTCAAAATATCTTCTCCTTCTCTCATGATTCCTATCAAGTTCTAGTTCAAGCAAGTAAGCATTTATCATATGATTAAAATACGTGAATGACATGATATGCATTATGTATGAAAGGTTGGTTGCCACAGTATAGCTGCTTCCTTATCATGTCTAGCATACTATCATGAGGCTATGTGCTTATGTGATAGAAACTCTGTGTTTGCCCACTGATTGGAGGTTTTATTGCCTAAGTTGGAATAGGTCTGTGATAACCCTGTTCCGTACTATGCTAATTAATCTTAAATATGATTGTGGTTATGTGTTTGATATGATTTTGAGTGCCATTTATACGATTATATGTGGTTTTGAATTTCTATCTGTTCACAGTAGGAAAATTTGTTCAACTTATTATTATGAACTGAAAATTTAAGGGCTTATCGGCCACAGAAACCGAAATTGGCTACGCCATTGTGATCAGCGTAATTTTTAGAGCCTACGGTGAAATTTAATTGAAAAATTATTCAGCTTAAAATAATTAGATTCAGAACGATTAAATTAAGCTCCATTGCTTAGCCATAATCAAACTTGATTAGGCCATCCTATATAAAGGACTATATTGTCAGGCCCCGGTGTCCCACATCGAGAATAGAGGGGGAGTTCCTGGGCTATAAAAGTAAAAACCTAGACCCTTATATAGCATCGAGGCCTTTTCCTGGGTGGTGAGATCCCTATTAGAACTCCTTAATTAAGCGTGCTTAGGCTAAAGTAGTTCTAGGATGGGTGACCCACTGGGAAGAACAAATCCGTGCGAGCATGGCCCAAAGCAGACAATATCGATGATATGTGAAGGGTTGGGGCGTTACTAATGGTATTAGAGCCGACTCTCCAGAGTACCGAGTGTGGGCCCCTGGCGTCTCTCGGTGTATGTGGGCGGGCTTGCGAGTTGGCAGGCTACTGCACGGGGACGTGTAGCCTTATGGGGGGTGGATTGTAAGGCCCCGGTGTCCCACATCGGGAATGGAGGGGGAGTTCCTGGGCTATAAAAGTAAAAACCTAGACCCTTATATAGCATCGAGACCTTTTCCCAGGTGGTGAGATCCCTATTAGAACTCCTTAATTAAGCGTGCTTAGGCTAAAGTAGTTTTAGGATGGGTGACCCACTGGGAAGAACAAATCCGTGCGAGCGTGGCCCAAAGCGGACAATATCGATGATATGTGAAGGGTTGGGGAGTTACAAATATAGCCTTATGTTATGGTTTTGAACTCATTTTCTCTCATTTGGCTAAGATTTCTCTAGAGAGAGAGGGAGAGGGCCGGTTCTAGAGAGAGAAGAGGAGGAGTTATGCATTTTGGCTCAAGGTTGTGAATTTGGGAAGCTACACTCAAGATTTAACTAGAAATTGTGAAGATTAAAGCTCTTAGGTGAGTAAATTCTTATAAGTTTGTGTTGTAATTTTGTGAATTCAAGGTTTGATGGTGATCAAGAACATAACATGAGTTGAATTTGATGATTATGAAATCATTGTAAACATGCATGTAAGAAATTGCCAAGAATTTGCATATTTGAGCATAAAGTGTATGATCCATGTTGAATTTTGATTGAAGTTCATGCTTTTGATCATCCTTTTATCATTTGAGTTGAGAATGGAGGTTATATCCCACATGCAAGCACAACTCATAGAGGTATGAGTTTTGAATGCATGAATTCAATGTGTTAGAAGTGAGTTTGGTACAATTTGGGTATGCATGTAATTGACTCATAGGATTTGAGCTTCATAATATAGTAAATTGGTGTTTATATCATGTTAGTAGATGTATATGAGAGTTGTGGGTCATAAAATGCAAGCTATGTCAATTTGAATGCAAGTTTGAAACTCAAAATGGTTGCTGGAAATTCCAAAATTTGGATGTCTGCTCGAGTGGGGAAGGTGCTGCTCGAGCGTGAAATGTTGGCTCCCAGAACTTTTGCAGACTTTGGTGTCCGCTCGAGCCGTGAGAGTCACGCTCGAGCGTCAGTCACATGTTTTGACTCTCAGCTCGAGCATCTAAAGTCATGCTCGAGCGTAAAAATGAGGCAACCAGTACTTTTGTAGACCAAAGGGGTTCGCTCGAGCGGGAAAACCTGCGCTCGAGCGGGAAGCCCTGTTTCAGAAATTTTGTAAAGTTGATTTAAGTTTTGTTTTTCATTCTCTTTCATTTCTAAGCATTCTTAGGCATGCATTGAACATTATAAATGAGTTAAAAGGATAAGAACAAAGCCTAAGAGGGATGTATGAATTAAGAATGGATTAAATCATTTGTGACCCATATATGTGTTATGTATTATGTAGGGTCGAGCACAAGGATGAATCCACCAGCAGATCGCTGTGAGTAATATCTTAGTAAAGATATTTTGAAGTATGTTATTTGTCCAATTGCTTATTTCTATATAAGTCTTGTAAGCTTGTTAATTTGAATTGTGGACAAATGTTTGTTATGCCATATGGTTGGGCCAAAGGCCGTTGGATACACTTGATTGGGCCGAAGGCCATTTGACATGAATGAATGGGCCGAAGGCCGTTTGACATGAATGATTGGGCCAAAGGCCGCTTGACACGAATGAATGGGCCGAAGGCTGTTGGACATAAATAATTGGGCCAAAGCCCATCGGGCATGAGTAATTCGGCCAAACGCTGTCGGACATGAATGATTGGGCCAAAGGCCGTTGGATATGAATGAATTGGGCCTGAGGCCATTTGATATGTTTGGATCGCTAGTCATTTGATATATTAGATAGAAATATGAATTGGGCCCAAGGCCGTCTGATGTATTTTGTTTTAAATACCATTCATGTATCTTCTTCGCTTGATATTATTCACTGGGCTTTCGCTCACTCTTATTCATGTGATTGTAGGTGAGCCAAGCAATATCCAAACCAAGCCCCAGTGAAGCAGGTGTGAAATAGTCAAGTTTTGAGGAGTCAGCCCATACGTCTCATGCACGAGACTTGTTTTCGCCCTTTTGATCTTTTATTATATTTTTGTTATGTTGGCAAGAACTTTGGATTACGGTTGTATATAGTCTTTTGATTGGCTAGCTATAACTTGAATGATCCTGTTGTGTAAAGCTATATGTTAACTTTCTTTGATGTGAGTTATTAACGAATATATGTGGAATGTTATGATGTGCCATGTAAGCACAGCTTTATGGACAAAAGTTTTAAGTTGCTTCCGTTTTGGCCCCTTAACTCTATTGAAACATATCTAATTTGGTCTGAGGCCATAGGTAATCTCTTGGTTACTGGCTGGTTATGGCCTTAACCCATGGGGGCGGGTTTGAGTCATGACAGAGTGGTATCAGAGCACGAGTTAATAACTTACATACTTGTCCAAATGAGCAATTAGCATCTAGAAAAGATCTAGGATGCATTCATGTGATAAGTATGAATTTGAAAGCATCGAGAATGTGTTTAAATGCTTCAAGATGAATGATTATATACTATATGTTGGTGATTTACTTGCATTGCAAATTATTTAAACATGCATTCTTTTTGGTATATGCATATTTGTGAAACTTTTATATAAAGAATAATGTAAGTCTAATCAGATGGTGAGAACAAGAGGTGATCAGATAGAGGAGTCTTTTATTGCCAGAATGGATAGGATGGAAAGATTGATTCAAGAAATGGCAAAAACATTGAGGCAACAACAGCAGTGGCAACAACAGTGGCAACAATCACACCCTCCTTCTTCTCCTCCTCCAGTACCACTTGTGCCAGACTTATAGAATGATGACCGAATAATAGCTCTCACCAAAGAGTTTAAGAAAATGAAACCGCCACAGTTCCATGGGGGATTAGATCCGTTGAAGGCTGAAGCATGGGTTCTCGGCATCGAAAAGCTATTTGAAGTGTTTCCTTGTTCAGAGACATAGAAAGTACTTCTAGCCACCTTTACTCTTGAAGACGAGGCAAGAAGGTGGTGGATGTTGATGCGTTAAAACAATAAGGATATTGGTTGGACACGGTTCTCGGAAGTATTCTATGATAAATACTTTCCACAATGTGTTCATGACAGGAAGGTGTCGGAATTCATGGAAGTTAAGCAGAACAACATGACAGTAGCTGCGTATGAGGCCAAATTTATTGAATTTTCCAGGTTTGCACTACATGTGGTTGACATCGACTAGAAGAAAGCGAGACATTTTGGAGGAGGGCTTCGAGATGATATCCTAGAGAGGGTAAATGTCCACAAGTTGGAAACCTATATTGAGGTGTGTAGACCACCCCGAACGTCACGGCTCCGCGCGCGAAGGCGCGAAATCATTTTGTTCATTCGCTACTACAGTCCGGACTCAATGTCACGGTTCTGAATCTAATCTTGCAAAGTGCAATGCAAGATCGAAAAATCACCAAATAGTCCAAATTCGGCAAATCGTTTTGGAAAACTGATTTTAATAAAGAAGTGCCAAACACGGACTGCTTTGCCAGATACAGAGTCGCCACCTAAATGTTTTATTTTGGAAAATTTAGGAAACCCTGACTCGTGCCTGAGGCCACGTGTCCGTCATCACCAAAGTTGTCTCGGCTCGGGAACTTGGGTACGAGAGGGAAAGGTCATGCAATGAGTACCCCCACTCGCCCGATCAAAAGATCGGCCTTTATTAACATGATATGTTGTTTTTGAAAACACATGTGTTCTTATTCCGGTTTATTAATCTATCATTACTATGTGATGCACACATCATACAAGTATAGACTAAATCGCCTAAGTTAGAACAAAACATCTCATGTTTGTTTGTTTGAAAATGGTTTGAAGGTGCTACTCACTAGTAGGCTAAGACGTGGATTTTCTACCCTCGAGTGGGCTTAGAAAACATGATTTTGCCACCTCAAGTGGGCTTAAAACTTGCATTTCGATGAATTGTTCCAATTCAAGCAATCCAACCTTCATCCATAGGCATTCATGCAATTAAACACTTAAGCAGTTAGCCTCATGGCAAGCATGCTATCATGGAAACACTCACACTCATGCAAGGATGCTAAAGCGTAACACTCACAGTGCACTCCGAGCCAAAAAAGAAGCTAGTTAGTAATCAATGCATGATCCTAGCTATGTTAAGAAATGCCTAATGCAACACATGCAAAAATGCAACTAAAAATAGGCTCAGCTATCTAGAATGGCATGTGAAATGCAACTTGATAATCATGTATTCAAATCGGTATTGAAATACAATGCAGTTTGTATGATGCGCCGAGCCCGGTGCATGCAAGACAAATAAATGATGCACGCATGCAAGCATAAGTATGCTAATTGAAATATGCCCTAAACTAACCATCAAAAGCTGATAAGTAAAAAGGAGAAAGAAATGGGGTTGGAAGACATGCATCACACACACGCACACTTATTACAACAGTTGGCCCTCTCGACGGAGGGTCCGAATAAAAGCTAAGCTAGCTAAACTAAGCTACTTATTTACAAACCAACTAATTAACTAACTTAGCTAATTAATTATTACAAAACAAATTGAAGCAAATAACTATTCTAAGTTAACAAAAGCACTGAAATGGCCTCGTGATGAGGGATGCATGCATGCTCGGTCGGCTTCGCTCGGAAATCCACTGCCGTGCCTCATGATGCCTCTGCTTGCACTGTTTTGGACTTCTGAAAATTGTGCCAATCTCCAAAACACTTCTGATCCACCTCATGGACATACTGAGAGGTCATCGGCCAGGGGGTATGCCCATCGGCCAAAGGATGATGGTCATCGACCAATTTTGAGGCTATCGACTAGATATTTATAGCCGATCGGCACACTGGATAGCCGATTGGCCATCTCTTCCTGCAAACTCTCCTTTTTACTACAACAGAGCACAAACAGAGGCATGGCAATGTATTTGCAAGAAAATGTGTGTGCAACTACACCCCTTATCATGTCTAAGGCTCAAAGGTGTGTAGTGCTCGACTCTCGAGCCATCAATCACGCATCTCGATGCATGATAGCCAAAGTGGCCGAGTTGCACAAGTCAATGGCAAATGAATGCACAAAAACACATAAATGCCTTAACCTCTATCATGCATGCTCAAAAGGGTCGGCGATCGAGGATTGAGGCAGGTTTCATCACTTCAAGTATGAAACGTCCCTCGTTCCTCGTGTTTGGACTAACACTATACCCAAACAAAATGCAATGCAATGCATGCACAACTTAACAAAGCTAATGGCATGCAAACGATGCTAACGCAATATGAGCATGCAAGTACCATGCAATGCAACATGATTGGCTTATCAAAGCCAAAGGCATGCCAACTCAATGCAATGCGACCTAAGCATGCAAACTAAGCTAATGCAACATGAGCATGCCAACAACTATGTAAATAAAAGGTATGCAAACAACATGTAATGCAAACAAGCATGTAAGATGGACTTAAACTAGATATGGACAGACCTCAGCCATGCGCAAAACAGTGGCCAAAATGTTGAAATGATGGCATGAAATGCAAGACAATGCATGCACATGCTCTAGTCCACCAACTAAGCATAAAAGCATAACTCTCAAAAGTGCTCAAGGAGTGACAAATATAAGAGTGTAGCAACACTATAAGCACTGAAATAAGTTATGAAATGATGCCAAATCATTCAATCAATACAAGCATGGCATGCTAGAGTCCTTAAAGAATAAAGCTACCAAAGAGAACTACAAAGGAGGCATGCAATACATGGTACAAAGGTATAAACCAATCATGGACAGAGTTCAAATAGGTCTAAGCAAAGACCAAAATATGCCAAGATTGAGGCACAAATGCCGAGGCATGCATGCATACACACTAAGCCACAAACAAAGTAACAAATGCACAACCCTTAGAGGCACTCAAAGGGTGAATGAAGTGGGAACATGGCAATGCTACATGCTCTGAAATGTCGTGTGGAATGAGGCAAAATCATGTACATGATACAAATGAAGCATGCTATGGTGCCCAAAGCTTAAGGCTAGCAAGGCACTTGCACTACAACTATGCAAAACATGAAGCATATGGCAAGGGCAACCCAAAACAGTCCTAGAACATGTTAAAATGAGTCTAAAACATGTATGGAAGGAAGCCAAAATATGTTAGCATGAAGGGCATAAGCCATGATGGATGCAAGGCAAATAAGGTGGATTACACTACACCTATCAAGACTAAGCATGAGATGGCTTTGCCAACAAAAATCAAAGTTATATCATGGCAAAATAACCCCAAATACACATTGAAATGATAGCTCGCAAGCTTAGGCATGAAGGCATACGCAAAGGCTCATGTTCAAGGCATAAAGGACCAACCCTTCAACGCATTGAAAGAGTGAAAGATGTGAGTGCATGGCAATGAAACATGCTCTAAAATCACATAACAAATGATGCAAAATCATTCAAATAAGTCAAGCAATGCATGCTAGTGGACTTGATGCACAAAGCTAACAAGCTAGAATGAACCATAGTTATACAAATCATGGCATGCATGACCAAAACAACAAAAATCAGAGCTTAAGAATGCTAAAATATGACCAAAAGCTTCTTAGAGTTAAGCCAAAATCATGCTAGATTGACATGTTAAAGCATGATACACATTAGGCTAATTCATGGAATTGCACTACAAGTGCATGGAGCATGCAAGGGCTAACCAAACCAAACCTTAATTGAGGTATGACATGTCAAAACATCACCAACAACATGCTGAAATAGAATCAAATCATACTAGAAAGGCATGCTACTTTGTAAGCCTAACAAGGCTAGCATAGAGGATTTACACTACAAGTGTAATAAGCATGCAAGAGGTGACCAAGATAGCCAAAAACAGAGTTATGATAGGTCTGATAAGTCACAAAATTGAGCCTAAACAAAGCCATAAAGAAGTAAAAACACATGCTCATTTGGTTGGCCATCAACACTAGCAAGCAAGACAAGAGGAGAGGGGACCACCCTCTCCTATTTTGGCCCTCAAAATAGGGTTTTTACCACTGAAAATCCTCTGGATTTTAGTGGTTCTAAGGCCAAAGTGAAGTTGTTTGAAAAGTCTTAGAAGATGGCTCAAAAGCTATACAAGCTAAGGAACAAAAGGGAGAGACAACCCCCTAACACAAAATAGGCCTAAACCATCACTTTTAGGACTGAAAAATAGAGTTTTCTTTAGTTCAAAACCAAGCAAAAAATAGTTTACAAAGGTGGTAAAACAAGCATGCAAAGCAAAGGTTTAAAGGAGCAAGTGTTTACCCTTGAAGAACCTTGAAGGACAGCAGCAAAACCAGCCAAAATCTGAGCCAAACAACCTTCAATCAGCCCAAAAATAGGTTCCAAGGGACCTCAAGCCAATGGTGATCAACTCTTCTTAAGGGTTGACAGGTTGAAGATGGTTGTATGCAAGCCTTCTAGCACAAATGCTCAAGAGAGGATTGTAGAGAGAGAGGTTCTAGTGTGAGAAGCTCCCAAACCTTTTGCCAAAAATATTCTCTAAATGTTCTAACCCTTGAATATGAGATATAAGGCTTCATTATATAGCAAAATATCAAGCATGGTCAAAAATATCTGAGCTAGGACAGGTGGCACAAGTTGGAAACAGCTGGAGGAGAAATATCTGCGAATTCTGGGCTTTCTGGACATTTTTGGCCGATCGGCCGACATTTTTGGCTGATAAGGTTCACTTTTGGCCAACCTATAGCTGCTGAGATCAAATTGTGGCCGATGCACTTCCATAGAGGCTGATGGCAAAAATCAATTCTGGTCCTTGATTTGAAGAAAGCCTAACTCTTTCATCTGGACTCCTTTTCGGGTCATTCTTGAGCCTAAACTATAGCCTTGGAAGTCTTCTTTCCAATTATGCAAGCGTCACATCAAAATTCCACATGTGCTAAGAGATATCCCTCTTTTAGTGAAGGCTGCTCAGTTTCAGTCCAACTGGAATGATGCCCAACTTCAACCAATCATATCTCCCCCATCCAGACTCAGCTTTAGGAAATTCTTAAGTGAAAAATGAAGCCCAGGAAGTAAGCTTTCCAATGGTGGTGGCCTCATATTTGAAATCCAAGTATTCAAAAGGATAGGCCTGATTTAGCGAGGGTTGCTCGACTCTCTCTTAACGATTCATGCCTAACTCCTTTCCGAACTAGGTTTCTTCCCTCTCCTCTTCTTTTTTTCAAATCCAAACCCCTAAGCAAGGTGTTTTGAAAGATTTTTCAAAGATTTCATCTCTTTTTTATTCATTTCCACTTTGTCCTTGCTCGGTTTACAGAAAAGCGAAACATTTAACGAAATGCGAGCCTCGGAACATCTTAGAAACTTCTTTTCAAAAATATTTTGAAAGAGAGAGGGTTTTAAAGTCTAAAAACCATTCAAAATAGTTTTAGTCCAAAAATGGGGTGTGAGGCTAGGATTTAACTCTCCTCTTGCCGAAGAAATCAAACTTTTGCATAGTATAGCCTGCATCACTAAGTAAGCAATCAGCGACACCCAAGTCTTAAGGGCAGTAAAAAATGGGGTGTCTACAGTTGCTCCTCTTTGACAGAGCTCGAAGTCATAAAGTGACGTGAGTGAATGTCAAAGTCCAGAGATGACCCATTTTTGACAAGGCTGAAGACTTGGACAAGCAAACAAAATACAGATAAATAAATGGTTGCGCCCGTAGGCTGTCTACGTATCCCTTTGCAAGGAATCAAACCAGCGTAGTTCAGGGGCAGGATGCAAAATGATATTTGAGAGGGAGTTTTTATGTGCATTAGGGCCGAGCTAGGCCAAGGCGTGGTAATGGGCCGCTCTGTAAAAAGGGTTGAGTAAAAGGGCCTTGTAGTTAGCTCAGTCCAAAGAGGGTCTTGTAGTTAGCTCGGTCACCCCGGTCGGAGTGGTAATTAGCTCGGCCACAGTGTTTGGAACCGAGGCATTATGGCTTCTTATGGTGGACCTTGCTCTGGTTAGCACGGCTAGAGCTTGCTATAGTTAGCTCGGTCTCAATGGACAAAACCGAGGTATAAGTGAACAAAAGCCGAGCTATGAGTTGCATGTGAAGGTACTGGATTGAGTAAGACAAAGAGATATATTGTTAACTCGGTTATATTGTCATTTCACCGAGGTAAAACCATCTCACTTAGTTTAAGTAGTGAGGGGGGTGTTGTAGGATAAGCATTATCTTTCAGGAGTGTGATTCCTAGGAGGACTCTACATGGAAGAATAAGAGTCTTACTAGGATTGTGCTATGCGGAACCTATAAAAGCTCATAACATAACCTATGTAGAGGTAACGCAACTTTGATTCTCGGAATACACAGAGCTTTTGTCTATTTGTCTAATTTGTTGACTTAGGCATCGGAGAGGTATCCGGCGCACACCCGCCGGCTAGCTCACGTTTGTGTTTTTAGGGAGTAAAACGACGATGTTTGGAGGAGCGCAGACTTGATCAACAGGATTATATGAGAAGATTATTTCGTGCTCGTACAATTGGCACCGTCTATGGGAATTCCAGAAAGAACAAAACCTCTTGATCAAGCTTTCCTATAAAATTGGAAGCAATGGTGCACAATGAAGACTTGCCGTAATTAGCCATTGATGGGCAAACCTCGGAGGGGGGTGGAAGGTGCGAAGATTTGCCTTCGATCCCTCTCATGGCGGATTTAGAACCCCAGGGACAGAACCCCCAGAGGGATACAAGGGGGAGGCAAGCTAACAGCCCCCGTCGCTCTCCAAGTCTTGAAAGACAGAGGCGGAGGATTGACCCTCAAGTCCTGGAGGATCGCGTGACGGAATAGGACGAGTTAATAAGGAAGATGGCGGCAGACATGGAGTCAATGAAGTGCCAGATAAAAGGAAAATGGGTGGCGATAGGAGAGGGGCGCAAAGGCAACACGCCTCCTCGCCACTCGGAAGATCGTGGTAGGCATACCATGCCATCGCAAGCAGAAAGTAGGAGCCTTAGAACAGGCGACACTCAATCAAGGACTTCCAGGACTCGTTACTCCAGGCCTGAGAGGTCATATACTGAAGGAAGCACCTATTGGCCCTCGCACACGTACCAGACGTCATCCAGGCACACGGAGTTGCCTAGATCATCTGACTTTCGGATTGTGCTTGAGGAAAGGGCACGATAGAAGGAGGATACCAGGGCGCGTGACCCGCGTAGAGTTTCAGCCCTTCAACGGTTGGCCCCTCGGACGCATGGGAGCGTTGAGGTAGGAATGCCAATACCGCACCTTGCTTACGAACCAACAGACAAAGCATTAGCAAGGTTACAGAGCTCGCCGTTCATTCCGGCAATTGAGAACGCACCCCTACCTTCAGGCTTCCACCAGCCCAAATTCACCACTTATGAGGGGAAGACAGGCCCCTACATGCACCTAAGCCACTTTCGCCAGGTTATGGCAGTATACCGGTGGAATGAGGCCTTAATGTGTATCCTGTTCCCATCCAGCCTTGGCGACCTAGGTTTAACCTGGTTCGAAAGGCTACCAGAAGGCAGCATCGCCTTATGGGCACAGTTGGCAGAGGCGTTCGTGACTAGATTCAGGACGAACACCAAGACACTAGTGGAGATCAACCAACTACTCTCCATTGACATGGGCGAAAAAGAGACATTGAGGTCCTACAACAGTCGCTACTGGGAGACCTTCAACCAGATTGGGGATTGCCCTACGAACCTCGCCATTGCACAATACAAACGGGGCCTGCCAGTCGGTAACAAATTGAGGGACTCAATTACTATGACGCTGCCCCTCACGATGGAGGCTTTAATGGAGAGAGTGCACCAACATATTCGCGTGGAGGAAGATAGCGCCCGTGCTAAGACAAAACCTGGCACAACAATAATGCCAGATAAAAAGACTACAGCAAAAGTCAACACGGTAGAACGATCAAGTAGGAATGGGTGAGGCAGGCGGGCCAACAGAGAGGACCCAGACAAAAGGTGGTTAAGAGTTTGCATCGCCATTACCACGGTGTTCAAAAAACCGATCTACCGAATTCTCAGTGAAATACGTAATGAACCTTTCGTCAGATGGCCAACAAAATTGGGAAAGGCACAAAAAGACTATGATGAGAGGTCCTGGTGCACCTTCCATGATGAAAAGGGGCACCGCACTAAAAATTGGACGCTGTTGAGGCAGCATTTGGAGGAGTTAGTGGCAGCTGGGCTCCTAGACCAGTACATAGAAGGAGGAACACAGCCAGCCCCGCAGAGCCACAACAACCTAAATGGGATGCCAGTCGACGCTCCACCTCAAGGCGTGATTAACGTAATACATGGAGTATTCGAGCCTGAGCGGATATGTGAGCTCAGGGGAATGATCAAAAAGGCTGAGCACTTAAGGGAGGCATTAAGTGCACAACCTGCCATCAAAAAGGGGAGAATAGAGGCCATAAATGTTATATCTTTTTCAGACAAAGATTTAGCGAGGATATATTGCCCTCATAATGATGCACTGGTCGTCACTCTACGCGTCAAGAATTTCGACATCAAACGGATTTTGATCGACTAAGGAAGCTCATGTGAGATAATGTATTACGAAACCTTCAAACAACTAAAACTGGAGGATAAAGACTTGGCACTTGCAACATCTCCCCTGATTGGATTCAACTCAATGCCAGTGTGGCTAGTGGGCAAGATAATCCTCCCAGTCAAAGCAGGAACCATGACAAAACAGGTGGAATTTTGGGTTTTGAAAGTCCCTTCCACCTACAACATAATCTTGGGAAGGACATGATTGCACGCCATGCGATTGGTAGCCTCAACCTACCATCAAGTATTGCGGTTCCCCAACGAAGCTGGAGTAATTGAAGAGGCCTTTGGAGACCAGATTATGTCAAAACAGTGCTTCGTCACAGTAAACGGCAGCCGCTCTGCCAAACGGTATGTACAGATGGTGGAGGAGCCTGAGAGCAATGAACTATTTGCGGATGTGGGCAAGGCAGCTGAATAGAAGGCAGTGGAAGACTTGGTACAGGTAAGGATAGATGAAAAAGATCCAGAAAAGTTCTTTTTGCTTGGCTTGTCTTTGTCCAGCATTGAGAGAATAGAGGTCATGGAATTCTTAACCTCTAACATCGAAGTGTTTGCCTGGACACCGTATGACATGCCTGGCATTGACCCAAACTTCATCTGTCACCAACTGAACGTCCACCCACCTGCCAGACCAGTCATTCAGCGCACTCGCAGATCGGCACTCCACCACGTCGAGATAGTGGCGGAAGAAGTGGGAAACTTGCTGGAGGCAGGAGCTATCAGAGAAGTGCACTATCCCAGGTGGATCTCCAATACCGTAGTAGTGCCAAAAAAGAATGGAAAATGGCGTGTCTGTGTGGACTACAAAACAGTCAACAAGGCATGCCCAAAGGACAACTTTCCACTACCATGGATAGACCAACTGTAGACCTGACGGCAGGCCACAATTGACTTAGCTTCCTTGATGCGTATAGAGGTTACCATCAGATCGCTATGTATGAACCAGATTAGGAGGTCACATTCTTTACAACGCCTAGAGGATTGTACTGTTACAAGGTCATGCCCTTTGGCCTAAAAAACGCAGGGGCAACATTCTAACGGATGATCACCAAGATGTTTGAACCATTATTAGGCAGAACAATGGAAGCTTACATAGATGACATGGTGGCCAAAAGAAAGAATGAGAATGACCCTCTCAGGGACCTAGATGAGATGTTTCAGATTCTGAAGAAGAACAAGTTGCGCCTAAATGCATCCAAGTGTGCATTCGGCGTAGGATCAGGTAAATTCCTAGGCTTTCTGGTGACCAACCGAGGTATAGAAATAGACCCCTCTCAGATCAAAGCAATCTAGGATCTTGAGAGGCCCAACACAGTTAAGGAGGTGCAGCATCTCACTGGCCTAGCAGCCGCCCTTAACCGGTTCATAAGTCGGTCGTCAGACAGATGTCGACCATTTTTCCAAGCATTAAAGGCCAAGTTTGAGTGGGATGAAGAATGCGACCGCGCCCTAGAAAGCCTGAAAGAGTACATGTCTTCTCCACCATTGCTAGTAACCCCAGCACCTGGAGAAGAGCTCTTTTTGTACCTAGCAGTTTCACAGCACGCAGTCAGCGCAGTGTTGGTCTGTGTGGAAGGAATCCAACATCTGTCCATTTTTTATGTTAGCAAAACCTTGCTGGGCACAGAAACCAGTACCTGCCTTTGGAAAAACTGGCCTTTGCCTTGATGATGGCCTCAAGGAAGCTGTCGCATTATTTCCACGCCAACACCATAATCGTGCTAACAGCTTTTCCATTAAAAGCTTTGTTTGAGAGAGCGAACTCTTCTGGGCAAATCTTGAAGTGGGCAGTAGAATTGGGACAATTTGATATGAAGTTTCAACCCAGAACTGTGATAAAAGCTTAAGCCTTAGCAGATTTTGTGGCAGAGTTCACACCAGGAAGTCATCACATCTGCCCAGTTGACTTGATTGGTACAGCAGAAAAGGGGATGGAAAGTGCCGCAGGAAACATTTAACCCCTATAACAAGATACCCAGCCACATCCCAAGGCATACCGGATTGAAGAAAGAGAGGAAGAGGCAAACCATGCTTTACCCAGCAAAGACTCATCAACAAGTAAAACCTTGGTACAATCAGATAGTGAGGGGCAAACAGTCGGTGTGGACTTTGAAGAAGACATCAGCAACACGCATGACCCCAAGACATCATCCGACCCCTCCACTTGCTGGAAGCTTTTCATTGGAGAGATGTGGAAGTTCTTTGTGGATAGAGCATCCAATAGGCACGGTGCAGGACTTGGCATAGTCCTCATCTCACCAGATAGCCTAGTAGTGGAACAACCAGTCAACCTTGGCTTCCCAGCATTAAACAATGAGGCGGAGTATGAAGCACTTTTAGCAGGCCTAAAATCAGCACTCTACATGAAGGCAACCGAGCTAATAGTGTACAGTGACTCTCAACTGGTAGTAAACCAGATTTTAGGTGACTACGAGGCAAAAGATTAGAGGATGGCTAAGTACCAAGAGTTAGTCAGAAAAGAAATCATGAAATTCGAAGTAGTGCGGATAGAGCAGATCGGCCGAGAAGAAAACAGTAGAGCAGACGAACTAGCAGGCTTTGCGTCGATGGCGGATACATCCATCCCACATCCATTACTGATCGACTTCCTACCAAGACCAAGCATTGAAGAACCTGAAGCAGCTGAACTATGTTGCGCCGAACTAGGCCCTTCATGGATGGATTCCATTATAGTATTCTTAAAAGACGGCGTCTTACCCGAAGAGAAGAAAGAGGCCAACAAAATAAGAGCAAAATCACAGTGATTTTGGCTCTCTCCATCAATGGCCTTGTACAAGAAATCCTTCACAGGACCTTACCTAAAATGTGTTCATCCCAGCAAGGTCGAAGCATTCTTGTTCAAGATACACGAGGGCGTATGCGGAAGCCACTAAGGAGGAAGATCATTGGCCTACAGAGCAATTTCATAAGGATATTGGTGGCCTTACATGCAAGCGGATTCGGAGAAGTACGTCAAAAAGTGCGAGAAATGTCAGAAGTTTGCACACCAAATACATCAACCAGCCAGAGAGCTTCTACCATTGACTAGCCCATGGCCCTTCACAATGTGGGGCTTGGACATAGTAGGACCACTTCCAACGGCACCCGGCAATAGAAAGTTCTTTCTTGCAGCAACAGACTACTTCACAAAGTGAGTGGAAGCAGAAGCACTCGCCTCAATAAAAGAGAAAGATGTGAAGAAGTTCGTATGGCAGAATATCATCACTCGGTTCGGCATACCCAAGGCTCTAATATCTGACAACGACACTCAGTTCGATGGCAAAATTTTTAGAGGCTTTTGTGAAGAGTACAAGATAGAATTCTATAATTCTACACCAGCATACCCCCAAGCAAATGGCCAGGCGGAAGCATCAAACAAAGTCGTCTTAGATGGACCGAAGAAAAGGCTAGAGAAAGCAAAAGGCAAGTGGGTTGAGGAGCTCCCTCATGTTTTATGGGCTTACCGTACCACACCTCGGCAGTCTACTGGAGAAACACCTTTTTCTTTGGCCTATGGCATGGAAGCCGTAATCCCACTGGAAGTTGGCCTCCTCACTATTAGAAGTGAAAATTTCAACCCAGAATTAAATGGAGAAGCCATAGCCTTGGAACTTGACCTTGTAGAAGAAAGAAGAGAAAGAGCACTGGTTCACATCGCCTCGTACCAGCAAGAGTTATCCAGAAAATATAACAAGACGGTACATCCGAGGCAATTCAAGATTGGAGATTGAGTGCTGCGCAAAGTAATGGGAAATACCCTGGTACCCGGAGATGGCAAGTTAGGGCCTAATTGGGAAGGACCTTACAAAGTGGTTGGATTAGCAGGAAAGTGGGCATACCACTTGGAAGATGGAGACAACAAGGCCATTCCCAGGCCATGGAACACTGGCAATCTCAAACTATTTTATTTTTAGCTTTTCTTTAGAGTACTTGTAATTTTTCTTTTTTCAATAAAACAAGTAGTTTCCTTTTCAGCATAATGGTTTTCTTTTGTAAAAGTTGTTTTAGTGAGCTAGGGGCAATGAAAGTAGTGTTGGCCGGAATAACCAACACTTCGCTCTAGGTTGGCAGGAATAACCAACTTTGAGCTCTCTTCAGCCGAGATCAGGATCTAGGCTGAAGATGTTGGTTGGAAAAACCAACACTTACTTCTCCTAAGCCAAGATAAGGATCTGGGCTGTAGGAAGTTTGGCAGGAATAAACCAAACACTTCGCTCTAGGTTGGAAGGAATAACCAACTTTGAGCTCTCTTCAGCTGAGATCAGGATCTAGGCTGAAGAGGTTAGCTGGAAAAACCAACACTTACTTCTCCTAAGCCGAGATAAGGATCTAGACTGCAGGAAGTTTGGCAGGAATAACCAAACACTTCACTCTAGGTTGGTAGGAAAAACTAACTTTGGGCTCTCTTCAGCCGAGATCAGGATCTAGACTGAAGAGGTTGGCTAGAAAAACTAACACTTTCTTCTCTTCAGCAGAGATCAGGATCTAGGCTGAAGAGGTTGGTAGGAAAAACCAACATTTATTGCTCTTCAGCCGAGATAAGGATCTAGGCTGAAGAGGTTAGCTGGAAAAACCAACACTTTCTTCTTTTCAGCCGAGATCAGGATCTAGGCTGAAGAAGTTGGCAGGAAAAACCAACATTTATTGCTCTTCAGCTGAGATAAGGATCTAGGCTGAAGAGATTGGCAGGAATAACTAACTTTGAGTACTCTTTAGCCGAGATAAGGATCTAGGCTGAAGAGGTTGACCGGTATGACCAAACCGATTACAAGGTCAGGACCGAGATAGGTATTTCGGCCAAAAAATGTTATGCTGAATACAAATTACAGTTGAAAAATAAGTGCAGGTATGGAACAGACCGAACAAAAAGAAGAAGATTTTCATTCAAAATCCAATCAGAAGTACAAAAGGTGGGGCCTTAGCCCGGTTACAAACTTTTTTGTTAAACAAGGAAAAGAAAAATCAGGAGAAAAGGTCTTCCAAGTCGGCGTCCAAATCAACCCGGGCTTCACCCAGAGGTAGCTCGGTTGTGGCAAGCACACCTTGGTTGAGCTCGGTCGAAGGCACCACGATAGTCACAATAGGTGAAGGTGGGATGGAGACCATTGGAGTGGGAGAGGTAGACTGGCGACCGGGCTGGGCGTTGTCTTCAGGAGCAGGATCCTTGTCGTCCTCCCCTTCTTGAAGAAATTTTTGCTGAATTGCAGTAGCATACTCCACCATGTAGCTCGGTATGAAATGTAGAGGAGGGTTTTGGAAGACCTTGGTCTCTTGGCCATGACCGAGCTTGGCCACAGCCGCCTTCCATCCACATTTGAAAAATATATCTTTGGTGGCTTCGCATTGCTGGATATAAGTGGCCTCCCCCTCCTTGTAACCCCGGTCTTCAGCGTCTTCCACGCTCTTCTCCAACCGGGTGATCTCAGCATTCTTCTTTCTCTCGAGCTTGGCCAGCTCGCGCAGATATTTGTCTTTCAACTCGGCCGTAGCCTTTTGCTTATCTGCTTCAGCCGAGCTGACAAGATCGGTAAGGCAGGCCATCTCGGTATGTAGCTCGGCCATTTTCTTCTTGGACTCTTCTAGCTCGACTGATTTAGCATTGGCCTCTGCCACGGCCTAACTTGTTGTCTTGCGCAGTTCTAACACATGCTTGTGAGCGATGTGGTTTTTTTGCATGGCCTGTGAAAGGGCGGTAAGAAACTTTTAGTAAAATCGAGCAAACAGATGTACAAATTAGAAAGACAAGCATAGGGAGAACTTACCAGCACCATTGATTTTGTTTCCGAGCGAATGGCCTTCAGCTCGGTGAGGTGGTCGTGGTGTTCCATGTCGGCTGGCAGGCAAACGCTCTTGGCGAGGTTAAAAGCCAACGAATGGTTTTTCTCTACGACCACCGAATCAGTGCTAGTAATAGCGCGGTTCTTGTAGGTGATCTTTGGTACCCACTCAGAGGAGCTAGCTCAGTCTGAGCGCTCAGGTTATGGGCTCGGTGGTGTGGTTTGGGGAAGCACGGTTTCATCCTCGTTAACAAGGCGTGGCTCGATTGTGGAAGTCCGAGCATGCTTGCTTGGCCGAGATGATGAAGGCTGAGCAGTTGGAAGGGCTACCACGGCCTCTTGTGTTTGGTCGGCTTGTGGTACCTCGGCTTGATTTGCTTCGGTGATAAGGGCCCTAACTACTCTCCTCTTGGCTATCTCTTGTTCCGCAGTTAACGGGATCAGATTGATTTGAGGTAGTGTTGGATCTGGTTCTGGTGAGGGTTCCAGGAGGAAATCTGTCACCCTGGTCTTCCGTCCGCTACTGTATCTGTATGTCAGCTCGAAATTGAGTAGCTGGGCGCAACCTTGTTCGCGATATCGTAGCGCAGCGCGAAGTGCGTATAGGTTAGGGTAACTATACTGCGACTTTAGATAGTTCAAGTCTGCATAAAGGAAAAAGACAACGGTTAGTAC
>NW_021028353.1:587684-619739 GCF_004153795.1 Camellia sinensis | reverse complement strand
AGAGTGCTCAAGGAGTGACAAATATAAGAGTGTAGCAACACTATAAGCACTGAAATAAGGTATGAAATGATGCCAAATCATTCAATCAATACAAGCATGACATGCTAGGGTCCTTAAAGCATAAAGCTACCAAAGAGGACTACAAATGAGGCATGCAATACATGGTACAAAGGCATGAACCAATCATGGACAGAGTTCAAATAGGTCTAAACAAAGACCAAAATATGCTAAGATTGAGGCACAAATGCCTAGGCATGCATGCATACACACTAAGCCACAAACAAGGTAACAAATGCACAACCCTTAGAGGCACTCAAAGGGTGAATGAAGTGGGAACATGGCAATGCTACATGCTCTGAAATGTCATGTGGAATGAGGCCAAATCATGTACATGATACAAATGAAGCATGCTATGGTGCCCAAAGCTTAAGGCTAGCAAGGCACTTGCACTACAACTATGCAAAACATAAAGCATATGACAAGGGAAACCCAAAACAGTCCTAGAACATGTTAAAATGAGTCTAAAACATGTGTGGAAGGAAGCCAAAATATGCTAGCATGAAGGGCATAAGGCATGATGGATGCAAGGCAAATAAGGTGGATTACACTACACCTATCAAGACCAAGCATGAGATGGCTTCGCCAACAAAAATCAGAGTTACATCATGGAAAAATAACCCCAAATACACATTGAAATGATAGCTCGCAAGCTTAGGCATGAAGGCATACGCAAAGGCTCATGTTCAAGGCATAAAGGACCAACCCATCAACGCATTGAGAGAGTGAAAAATGTGAGTGAATGGCAATGAAACATGCTCTAAAATCACATAACAAATGATTCCAAATCATTCAAATAGGTCAATCAATGCATGCTAGTGGACTTGATGCTCAAAGCTAACAAGTTAGAATGAACCATAGCTATACAAATCATGGCATGCATGACCAAAAAAACAAAAATTAGAGCTTAAGCATGCTAAAACATGACCAAAAGCTTCTTATAGTTAAGCCAAAATCATGCTAGAATGACATGTTAAAGCATAATACACATTAGGCTAATTCATGGAATTGCACTACAAGTGTATGGAGCATGAAAGGGCCAACAAAACCAAACCTTAACAGAGGTATGACATGGTAAAATATCACCAAAAACATGCTGAAATAGAATCAAATCATGCTAGAAAGGCATGCTACTTTGTAAGCCTAACAAGGCTAGCAAAGAGGATTTACACTACAAGTGCAATAAGCATGCAAGAGGTGACCAAGACAGCCAAAAATAGAGTTATGACAGGTCTGATAAGTCACAAAAATGTGCCCAAACAAAGCCATAAAGGTGTAAAAACACATGCTCATTTGGTTGGCCATCAACACTAGCAAGCAAGACAAGAGGAGAGGGGACCACCCTCTCCTATTTGGGCCCTCAAAATAGGGTTTTTACCACTGAAAATCCTCTAGATTTCAGTGGTTCTAACGCCAAAAAGAAGTTGTTTGAAAAGTCTTAGAAGATGGCTCAAAAGCTATACAAGCTAAGGAACAAAAGGGAGAGACAACCCCCTAACACAAAATAGGCCTAAACCATCACTTTTAGGACTGAAAAATAGAGTTTTCTTTAGTTCAAAATCAAGCCAAAAATAGTTTACAAAGGTGGTAAAACAAGCATGTAAAGCAAAGGTTTAAAGGAGCAAGTGTTTACCCTTGAAGAACCTTGAAGGACAACAACAAAACCAGCCAAAATCTGAGCCAAACAACCTTCAATCAGCCCAAAAATAGGTTCCAAGGGACCTCAAGCCAATGGTGATAAACTCTTCTTAAGGGTTGATAGGTTGAAGATGGTTGTATGCAAGCCTTCTAGCACAAATGCTCAAGAGAGGATTGTAGAGAGAGAGGTTCTAGTGCGAGAAGCTCCCAAACCTTTTGCCAAAAATGTTCTCTAAATGTTCTAACCCTTGAATATGAGATATAAGGCTTCATTATATAGAAAAATATCAAGCTTGGTTGAAAATATCTGAGCTAGGACAGGTGGCACAAGTTGGAAGCAGCTAGAGGAGAAATATCTGCGAATTCTGGGCTTTCTGGACATTTTTGGCCGATCGGCCGACATTTTTGGCCGATAAGGTTCACTTCTGGCTGACCTATAGCTGCTGAGGTCAAATTGTGGCCGATGCACTTCCATAGAGGCCAATGGCAAAAATCAATCCTGGTCCCTGACTTGAAGAAAGCCTAACTCTTTCATACGGACTCCTTTTCAGGTCATTCTTGAGCCTAAACTGTAACCCCAGAAGTATTATTTCCAATTATACAATCCTTACATCAAAATTCAATGTGTTCTAAGAGATATCCCTCTTTTAGTGAAGGCCGCTCAGTTTCAGTCCAACCGGAATGATGCCCAACTTCAACCAATCATATCTCCCCCATCCGGACTCGGCTTTAGGAGATTCTTAAGTGAAACATGATGCCCCGGAAGTAAGCTTTCCAATGGTGGTGGCCTCATATATGGAATCTGAGTATTCAAAAGGATAGGCCTGATTTAGCGAGCGTTGCTCGACTCTCTTTTAACGATTCATGCCCAACTCCTTCCCCAACTAGGTTTCTTCCCTCTCCTCTTCTTTTCTTCAAATCTAAACCCGTAAGCAAGGTGTTTTGAAAGATTTTTCAAGGATTTCATCTCTCTTTCATTCATTTCCACTTTGTCCTCGCTCAGTTTACCGAAAAGCGTATCATTTAACGAAATGCGAGCCTCGGAACATCGTAAAAACTTCTTTTCAAAAATATTTTGAAAGAGAGAGGGTTTTAAAGTCTAAAAACCATTCAAAATAGTTTTAGTCCAAAAATGGGGTGTGAGGCCAAATTCACTGAATTGGCCAGGTTTGCACCACATGTGGTTGACACCGACTACAAGAAAGCGAGACATTTTGAAGGAGGGCTTCGAGATGATATCATAGAGAGGGTAAATGTTCTCAAGCTGGAAACTTATATTGAGGTGCTGGACCGAGCCATAATATCAGAGGCTAACATAGCCAGATAGACCCAATCAACAACAGATTGGAAGTGTAGTAAAAGGCAAGGCTTCTTTTTGAAGATGAAATTTTCAAAGAAGCAGAATACGGGATCCTCAAGTACTTCAAATTCTTCCCGAGATACATCTCCAATGTGCAATATTTGTAGTAAAAGGCATCGTGGGGTTTGTTACTGTGTGTCAGGAGCTTGTTTTAAGTGTGAAAAAATGGGGCATATGGCCAGAGAATGTAATCAGAACAGTGAAAAGTTAGTTGCTAGCTCCACTGCATCGATCGCAAAACCGGGAAATACTATGAGATCTATTACCACCGGGGATACCGTGAGGCAAGGGAGAGTTTTTGTGCTTGTTCTGGGTGATACACGGAATGCTGCAGCTGTTGTCTCAGGTATTATCTCTATATGTAATCAGGATGCTTTTGTACTAATTGACTTCGGATCAATACGCTCTTTCGTAACTTGTGCATTTGCATCTAGACTGAGAAGACCTCTAGAATTATTGCCATACTTATTATGTGTATCTGCTCCATTCGGGGAATCTGTATTGTGTGAATCTATATATCGTTTTTGTGACATGCATATTGGGAATGCTATTCTGTATGTGGATTTGTTGCCCTTGAAGTTTAGACACTTTGATATAATTCTGGGCATGGATTGGTTAACTAAATATTGTGCCACCATTGATTGTATAACAAAACGAGTTGTGTTTAAACCATCGGAACATGAAGAAATTGTGTTTGTGGATAACGGGGTAGTGCCGCCACCTTATTTGATATCTGCAATGAAAGCATGTAAATTAATCAGGAAAGGATGCCAGGGTTATTTGTGTTGTGTGCTAACTGAGCAATCTGAGAATATTGAATTGAACAGTGTCCCTATTGTTAGAGAATTTCCAGATGTGTTTCCAAATGAATTACCAGGGGAATTGGTGGATAGGGAGATAGAGTTTACTATTGAAATTGTGCCAGGCACCCAGCCTGTCTCTAAAACCCCTTACAGGATGGCTACTGCCGAAATGAAAGAACCGAAAGAACAGTTGCAAGACCTACTCGACAAAGGGTTTATTTGACCTAGTACTTCACCATGGGGTGCACCAGTGTTATTTGTGAAAAAGAAAGATAGAACCTTGCGCTTGTGTATTGACTATCAAGAATTGAACAAGGTAACAATAAAGAATAAATATCCCTTACCCTGTATTGATGACCTGTTTGACCAGTTGCGGGGATCACAAGTGTTTTCCAAGAATGATTTGAGATCCAGGTATCACCAGTTGAAAGTGAAAGTGGAAGATGTTGAGAAAATTGCGTTTCGAACAAGGTATGGCCATTATGAATTTCTTATTATGCCATTTGGGGTAACTAATGCCCCTGCAGCATTTATGGACCTAATGAACCGAATTTTTAAGACCTACCTTGATGAATTTGTTGTGGTTTTTTTTGATGATATTTTGATATACTCCAAGAATAGGCTTGAACATGAACAACATCTGAGGACTATTTTGCAAACACTTAGGGAGAAGAAATTATTTTCCAAACTAAAGAAATATGAGTTTTGGCTGGATGAAGTTATCTTTTTAGGGCATGTGATCAACAAGGAGGGAATTTCAGTGGACCCGCAGAAAGTAGGCAATTGTGAATTGGCCTATACCGACGAATGTAACAGAGGTCCGCAGTTTCATAGGCTTAGCTAGGTACTACAGGAGATTTGTGAAGGACTTTTCAAAAATAGCTGTGCCTCTTACCCAACTGACACGCAAAGGGCAACCGTTTGAATGGAATGATGAAAGAGAATCTGCCTTTCATGAATTAAAAACGAGGTTGACCACTGCACCAGTTTTGACACTACCATCAGGTACGGAAAACTTTGTGATTTACAGTGATGCATCTTATAAAGGTTTGGGTTGTGTATTAATGCAGAATGGAAGGGTGATTGCTTAAGTCTCCCGACAGTTGAGGCCACATGAGAAGAACTACCCAACACATGATTTAGAGTTGGCCGTAGTTGTATTTGCTCTAAAAATCTAGAGGCACTATTTGTATGGAGCAAAATGTGAAGTCTACATAGATCACAAGAGTCTGAAATACTTCTTTACATAGAAAGAGTTAAATATGTGGCAGAGAAGATGGCTTGAATTGATAAAAGACTATGACCTTGAGATTCAGTACCACCTTGGGAAAGCCAATACAGTTGCTGATGCCTTGAGCATAAAATTGATGGGGGGTTTAGCTTGTTTACTTACTGAACAGAAGGAGATCTTGCAAGATTTTGAGAAATCCAGGATTGAAGTGACATTGTGTGAATAGGGTGGATTGATAGCCGCCATTTCAGCTGAACCAACAATAATTACTGAAACTAAACAGAGGCAAAAAGAGGATGAATTTCTAAAGAAAGTGAACGATGAATTTGAGACAAGTCCGAAAGCAGAGTTCAGCATTGAGAGTGAAGTGTTGAGATTTCGAAACCGGATATGTGTCCCAGATGTTTCGGAACTAAAGAAGAGAATTCTAGATGAAGCCCATAAGTTAGTATTCGCTATGCATCCGGGTAATAATAAAATGTATCGAGATTTGAAACAAAGCTATTGGTGGCCCAAAATAAAGAAAAAAATTGCGGAGTATGTGTCCAAGTGCCTTTAATGTCAGCAGGTTAAGGCTGAACATCAGAAACCAGGCGGTCTACTTCAACCTCTCCCTATTCTAGACCATCGGCTGCAACACCGTATATTGAGGACCTCTATGGTCCAGACCATCAGGATGATCCGACACACTTTCGGCCTCCCATTATTGGAGGCCTTTTTCCTTTAGATTTGGCTGAGCATGACCCAACAATACAGAGAATTGCCAAGTTAGAGAAAGTTTTTAAGAAATCCCAAGGTGTAGCTTGACTTTCCGTGCTCCTTTTGGTGAATAGCCCTACAGTTTGGACTCCACTTGTGGTTCTGAATTTGATTTCACAAGTGCAATGTGAAATAGTGAAAACACAAAAAGAGTCCAAATCGGGAAATTCTTTTTGGAAAATTGATGTTTGAATCAAATGCCAAAAATGGACTGCTTTGCCAGATTTCAGAGTCGCCACCTAAATATTTTTGGGAAATTTAGGAAACCCAAGACTCGTGCCAAAGGCCATTAGTCCGTCATCATCAAAGTGTCTCGGCTCGGGAATTTAAGTATGAGAGGAGAATGTCATGAATTGAGCACCCCACTCGCCCGATCAAAGATCGGCCTCTACTAATCATGATGTGATTCTTATTTACATTATATGCTTTTGTTCCGATTATTTAGCTATTTTACTATGTGACGCACACACAAATATAGACTAATTTGCAAGAATTGGAACATTTGATTTCATGTTTTGTTTTGAAATTGTTTTGTGAATTTGTCACTTGAAAAAGTGGGCTAAAATGGACATTTAATCAAACCATCCTAGTTTAGGCATCTAGCCTTCATCCACAAGCATTCAAGCAGTTATATCATTTAAGCAATTAGTCTCATGGTATTATGCTTTGGACATGGCAACAACCACATTCATGCAATATGCTAAAGCGATAAAAACTCACTTAGCACTCCGAGCCAAAAAAAGATGAAAGAGTTAGCAAAAGATGCATGTTCCTAATTTATGCCATATGATTAATGCAACACACACATTATGTATTTTATAGACTTGGCTATGAACATGGCATATGATTTCATTCAAGACATGCGAGAGAGCATGTATTCAAGTAAATGAATTTGGACATTGATATCGGGTTAGCATGATGAGCTGAACCTTATATGCATGCAAGACAAATGGACGTGAAACATAAGAATGCTAATGAAACGTGATTCCCTATACTAACCATCGTAAACAAGTAAGTAAAAGGGAGAAAGATGTGGGGTTGGAAGACATACACATTATTACAACATTGTCCTCGTGCAAGAGCGTGCGAATAAAAGTCCGAAAAGTCTGAATTAAACTAATCATTACAAAACCAAACCAAATGAATAAAATAAACAAGGCTAATTAACTAGCTAACTACGCTATTACAACAAGGATAACCAAGGTAAGTAAAGTAGCTCTCTAAGCTAAGTAACTACAACAATTACAAAGGGACAATAATAATTACAACATGTTAATGATGAGATTAAGGACAATAAAAAATATAAATTAATTACAATAATGATCATAATGTGAGCAAGGATGTGCAAGGGTGGCATGCATGCATATGCATGATGTTCAAGAACAGTTCTATCTACCCCTAACTTGCTCTGTTTCATCTTAGCCACTGTCCTCTATTTTCTACAAAAATACACTGCTGACCACACATTGATGCCCGGCCGGGCCTATAGAAGGCCAGCCGTGCCTTAACTTTGTGCAAAACTCTGTTTTGTGTTCTGGAATGAAAATAGTGCAAATAGAGTTGTTCAAGCTCTATTTGTCCCTTTCTTCCTTCTCTGTCATAGGAAAGCCTCGAGAGAAGGTTAGAATTATTTCCAAAGCCATCAATGAGCAAATTGATTGCTTGATGATTCCGGATGCAATTTTGGACAAAAATCAATGAATGTAATGAATATGACCACTCCCCCCTCTTGTCATAGAGTGACCTCAAAGAGGGAAGTAAGGACGCTTCAAGAATCATCAAAATGCCATGAATTAGCACATGATCACTCTTGACTCGATAAACTTGGCATAACGTCCAACCAAGCCTAAGCAAGATGACTTATTTTCTTTACTTGTGTTGGTTGCTTTTAAACCAATTCTTTTAGTCATTTCCATTCTTTAGTCCATTTGTCTGAAATGATGATTAAGTCCTCTAAAATGAGACTCGTCAAACGGGAGGTAATTCTCAACATGAAAGAGAGATTACGCCGTTGACAATGAATTTCTGTAGAGATTAATCCATTAAGTGTGAATCTCTAGTTCATGTGTTGAATAACCATCAATCGATTGAATCAACTCTCAAATGAAAGAAAGGAGTGACAAGTTGTTTATTTAAAATGGGGTTCTTAAAAACGAGAATGAGTTGAAGAAAAGCTAAATTCAATACACAATAAGCTATATAAGTAAACTTATGAGACAACAACTAAACTAAACAAAGCACAAGCTATTCAAACAAGTTAGAACAGCCCCAAAACAGCCATGAATAAGCCAAATCAGTGGCTAAAAAGGAAGTTAGAACAGCCCCAAAACAGCCATGAATAAGCCAAATCAGTGGCTAAAAAGGTGATAAAAGAGCTCAAAAGCTAAAAAAAGGGTAAAGGCAATAAAGCTATGTAAACAAAAAACAAGGAGAGGTGGCCAACCCCTCCAATTTCAAGACGTCAAACCATGTTTTTTGGCCTTAGTTCAACCCTGAAAATCAGTTCAAAAATCAAAGAAAAAAAGAGTGTAAAGGAGCTAAGGGTTGAGCCATGAAAATAGGTGCAAGTAAGGGTGTTAACCTTACCACCTTTGGTAGCTTATCCAAACCTAAGTTCCAACTCTTAAAATGGGTGTAAAGTAGCCGAAGAATACGAGAAATAGGTAGAAATGAAGTAAGCAAAAACAAGAACAAAAGTTACAAGCTTATACCTCTCACAAGGGAGTAAGCTTTGGTTGATGATCAAACTCACTCTTGACACACTCTCAAGCTCGAATTATGCTCCCTAAGGGTCAACCAAGGCTCTAAGATGATGAGTCAAGGTTGTGTATGGTGTATATAAATGATACAAGGAAGATAGGTTAACTCAAAGATAGCTTGCAATGGAAGAAGGAGGAAGAAGAAGCTCTCTTTATGTGTATATGCTCTTTCTTAATTGTGTAACCCCCAAAACAGAGGTATATGGCCGTATTTATAGAATTTGAGCTCAAAAGATGATAAATATCTTCAAAAATGGACAGTTGGCGGCCTCCCCGCCTAGAATAGTGTTTATCACTATTGAAGCCCGACCGACCCTCAATAGCTACGACCGGCCCTCACTGAGGCATGGTCGGGCCTCAATGACTTCCCCTGTTTTTCTGTTGTAGCCTCAACAAAGGATGGCACAAGGTGTGAAAATGGATTTCTTGGGTGTAATCATTGGGAGTAGGGAAGGTTTGGGGTTGTTTTGAAGCTTAAATAAGGCTCCTTCGTTGAGACCTCGAATCACGCATAATACCACTTTCATCATCGAGTGTACTAAGCAAAGCGCTCGAGCCTTGCGGGTGGTCAAAAATGGGGTGTCTACACAAGGTATCAACTCCATCCCGGACGTAGAAAATGGGGACACAGAAACATCAATAAAGCTACCTAAGAGGTTCAAGATGCCATACATTGACCATTACTAGAGACCCTATTGTTCATATCTACTTGTTTTCTAACGTCCTAAAGTCCATGGGGTTAACCCAAGCACAAAAACTCTCTCCATTCGGGAGAACCCTATCGGGAGCAGCAACTACTTGGTACGCTAAGTTAGAAGACAATGTGAAAAAGAATTGGGAGGAGTTGGCTGAAGCCTTCGTGACTTAGTATTCCTACAATACGTAGATTAAGGTTACTAGTCATGAACAAGAAATAACCCAATAAGAGGCCAAGGAGAATTTCAGTGATTTTATAACTCACTGGAGAATCAAGGCCGCTTTGATGACTACCCGACCTATGGAAAAGGATCAAGTCCGTGTAGTTGTTAGGAATCTACAAACATGACTCATGTAACAAATGATGGTTGTGGGTGCTGTGCCTTTTTCAAGTCTAAGGAATTGCTTCCTACATCAACTTGTTTTGACCAACAAAGAGTCGTCACTTAATTTTTAAAGGGAAATTAAGAAACTTTAACAATGAAAACTAAGTTATGACCCAGTTTGCCATATCCAGAAAATTTCTAGGTTCGGGAGCTTAGGTATAAAAGGGGAAGGCCATTTTCATAGAAGCATTCCCTTTTGCCCAATACGAAGATTTGCCTTTACTCACTTCCTATTTTATGATTTTAGTGGCTAATTATTCACAAACTTCATTATTCGACCTAAAATCCTTAATGGGATGGAGATTTATGATCTGGAATTGGGCCGAGGTAACGGCCGAGCAAGCTGAGAGCCTAATGGTGCATCGGGCCGAGATGACCGGCGATTTGCCCGGAGATGGGCTTCCAGGAGTTGGGCCGGGCAGGAGTTGGGCCAAGTATGTGCCGCCCCAGACCGTAAAGAAGCTGCTCGGCAAGGCAGTGCTCGGTTGGACCGAGCTGCTTGATTAGGCGATGGTGGAGCCAGTCAAGCTGAGTGACCGACGCCTAGAAAGGCGTGGTCAGCCGAGGTAATCGTTTGATCGATAGGAAGGCCGACCACAGGAGGTGCCTGGGCTCGGCTTTGCCGAGATGCCGCCTAGCCCGGTCCTCCTTGGGGTTAGCTAGTGAAGTGCTTGGGTATGAAGCACAGCACGGCCGTGGTTAGAGCAGCTCGACTGCCGAGCTCCAGCTGAGAAGGTAGGCAGTTGAGATTAGGTGATGTTCAGCAAGGTTTACGCTGACAGATGGGATAGCGGAGCCACGTGTCAGGAGATGACTGGGAGTGGATATGGGGCGCAAAGGGTATATAAGCATGTTTGCGCCCCCCATACGCGAACAGACGAACACTTTGTAAGGAACTACTACACTTAAACACTCTCTCGCTCTCTCCTCTCCCTAAGGTGTGTGCTAATTAGATCGTCGGAGGGGTTTTCCGGCCACACACCGCTGGGTAGCTCACCCTCATTGTGCTTTCAGGTGATCGGACAGAAACGGAGCTTGGAAGAAAGGAATACGGGCTTGCCTGAATATTTGCTCCCCGTACAATCAAAGAGAAAGACGTGAAACGGTTTGTCTAGCAGAACGTAGTCACGCGGTTTGGCGTCCCTAAGATCTTGATCTCTGACAACGGCACCCAGTTTGACGGTCGCTTATTCAGAGGATTTTGTGAAGATTTGAAGATTGAATTCTACAACTCCACTCCGGCTTACCCGCAATCCAATGGTTAGGTCGAGGCGTCGAACAAGACTATACTGGATGGATTGAAGAAATGGCTGGAGAAGGCAAAGGGAAAATGGGCCGAGGAATTACCCAGCGTCCTTTGGGCATACCGAACAACCCCGCGGCGATATACCGAGGAAACTTCATTTGCTTTGGCTTATGGCATGGAGGTGGTCATACCTTTGGAAGTTGGAATGCCCACCCTTAGAAGCGAGAGTTTTGAGCCGGAGCTGAACGCCGAGGCTATTGCCTTGGAGCTGGACCTAGTGGAAGAGCGTCGGGAGAAGGCCCTCATCCATGTGGCCGCCTACCAACAAGAGCTCTCAAAGAAGTACAACAAGACGGTGCACCCCAGACCGTTCAAAGTTGGTGATTGGGTTTTGAGGAAAGTTATGGGCAACACCCTGGTGCCAGGTGAAGGCAAACTAGGGGCAAATTGGGAAGGACCCTACAAGATCACCGGTCTGGCAGGCAAGGGGGCTTACCACTTGGAGGATCTAGAGGGAAGAGCAATACCCCGGCCATGGAATGCAGCCGACCTGAAACTGTATTATTTCTAAGCTTTTGCTTTCTTTTCTTGTGCAAAGGAATTTTTTGGCTTGCACTTCAGAATGTAATTCTTTTTGTCAATATATAGAAGGAATTTTTCTTTAGCACTTGGACTGTTGTTTTAATGTAAAAACCGAGATGATTTACTCCAGTTGGAAAAGTTGGTGTTTTGTCCAACTTCGGATTCCCAATCGAGATGTTTTACTCCGGTTGGAAGAGTTGGTGTTCTGCCCAACTTCGGATTCTCGACCGAGATGATTTACTTTGGTTGGAAGAGTTGGTGTTTTGTCCAACTTCGGATTCCCAACCGAGATGTTTTACTCCGGTTGGAAGAGTTGGTGTTTTGTCCAACTTCGGATTCCCAACAGAGATGTTTTACTCTGGTTGGAAGAGTTGGTGTTCTGCCCAACTTCGGATTCCCGACCGAGATGATTTACTCCGGTTGGAAGAGTTGGTGTTTTGTCCAACTTCGGATTCCTGACCGAGATGATTTACTCCGGTTGGAAGAGTTGGTGTTTTGTCCAACTTCGGATTCCCAACCGAGATGATTAACTCCGGTTGGAAGAGTTGGTGTTTTGCCCAACTTATGATTCCCGACCGAGTTGATTTATTTCGGTTGAAAAAGTTGGTGAGTTCAAATTGGGTGTTATGTTCAATTTTACAATTTATACCGAGATGTTAATTCCGGTCCAGCTAGTTGATGATATATTCAACTTTGTAGTATAAACTGAGATGTTTTGCTGAAGACGGAATTGATGACAACCGTGCAAACACTTGGCAAAATTAGAGTTTTTCATTGATAGAAAGTCAATACAAAAGGTGGGGCCAGAGCCCAGTTACATCAGAAACGCAGAAAGCAAACATACAAAAAAAAAGAAAACTAAACTAAGGGGGAGAGATTGGTAAACTCGTCCTCGGCGGCCTTAAGGTTGATGGTTGGACTTTTGTCTTGGGCACCGGGCTCGTCATGGCCGGGCTAATCCTGTACCTCGGCCTCCTCTGCCTCTGCATCTGTCTCGGCGTCTCCCTCTTCAAGCCCTACCTCGGCCTCAGCTTGCAACGCGCTGAAGACGTCGTTTGCGTAAGGCACGAGGTAGACCGGTAGGAAAGCAGGAAGAGGATTGGCAAATACGTCGGTGTCAGAGCCCTGGCCGAGATGCTCGCAGGCAGATTTCCAGCCAGCTTTGAAGTAAATGTCTTGTGTTGCAAAGACTTGTTTCTTATAGCTCTCCTCGGCATCGTTGAAGCCGGCGTTGTTAGCATCCCGGCAGTCTTTCTTCCGCCACTTTTTGAGCGCGTTTAGCTCGGTCTGGAGCTCATCCTGTTTTTTCTCGGCCGCACCCAGCTTACCGAGCAGTCTGTTGTTGTTTGCATTAGCCATCTCAAGTGAAGACTTTGCCCGGCCGAGCTCGGCTTGGAGGCTCTGGACTTGGCTGGCTGTGTCATTAGCCTTTTGCTGAAGTCTATGGATGCGCTCCATTACTAGGTGTTGTTTCTGAATGGCCTGCAAGAAGCAAAGTTGATTAGAGAAGGAACCAGGAAAACACTTGTGAAAATTTCAGAGGCACATTGACTTACCCTAGCCATAGACTTCACTGATGATTTTACCAACCGAGTGTCAGGGACGTGGTCGCTGCCGACCACGTCGCTCGGTAGAAGAAGAGCTTTGGTAAGATCGAAGGCAAGCAAATGCTCTTTATCGCCCTTGATCGAAGCCGTGGCCGGGATGTCTTGACCCCGGTGCTTCAGCTGTGGACGCCAGGTCGGCACTGGGATAGGAGTGTCAGATGGATGCTCGGTAGTCAGCTCGGCGACAAGCTCGGCAGATGGGTCTGCGCGAGCTCTTTTACCAGCACGGCGAGGAGCAGGTTCTCGGCTGGACTGCCCGATCGCTGGAGAGGCAAGAGCGACCACGGCGCTGCTGGATTGACCAGCGGCTGGCGGGCGGGTGACAACACTCCGCATCTCGGCAGACGTCGCGGTTAGCAAGTTCTTGATGCGACTCCTTTTCGCCATCTCCTCGGCTTCAAATAACCGGATAAATGGGACGTCTGGCAGAGTTGGATCTCGGGGAGGAGTTGGAGCGTGGAGAAAGTCTGTAACTTTACTCCGGCGTGGTGCTGGGTATCTGTATGTGGGCACGTAGCCGAGCAATTCGTTGCAATCTCGGTGGCTGTAGCGGAGCACGGTCCGGATTGCTTCTGCGTTGGGGTATTGGTAGTTTGCTTGCAAGGCTTGGATTGCTGCAAGAGGAACAGAGAAATGGTTAAGTGCAGAATAATAAAAGTGAATTGACCGAGCAAAAGTAAACCGACTTACATGTGGAACCGAAATTCTTGCTTATAAACCAGCCCGGTACCTCGGCTGTTTCATAATTACCCGTCACCCAGAAGAAATCGTCATCGTGGAGGTCCTTGTCCGGGGTACCGGTCACTATCTTTTCTTTTCCCGGCCTGATCTTAAGGTAATAAGCGAGTCCATCGCCGGTGTGCCCAAGAGTGTACTGACGCAATATCTCAGCTAAGCCTAAGTTTGTGCCTAGCTGGTTGTTAAGTTCATGCACACCATTTATTATTCGGTAGGTATTGGTGGACACTTGTGTGGGTGTAAGCCCGGTTTGGTGGAGAAACTCGGTGATCAATGGGTTGAGTGGAAAACGAAGACCTCCTTCGACGATGGATAGCACGGTGAAAGGGCACTCCTCTCTGCCCCAAGGTGTTGTCTTAATCTCTACTAGCTCAAGGTGGACATCGGCCGGGATGCCGTACTCCTCCCTGAACGCGGCTAGGGCAGCCGGAGGATCCACGAGAAACCGAAATTTCCCCATGAACGATTGGCTAAATTAGCTTGGCCGAGGAAGTTTGGCACTGACTAGTGATTGTTGGCTGCTCGGTATTTGGGAGCCTCAGGAATGGTCAATGGTCCCCTTGGACTCTGCAGGAAAATGAGGGCAAGTGTAAGAGGGAGCGCGGTCGCGCAAAGCGAGCTTGGCTATAGCTCGGTCTTCTAGAAGTGCCAAACCACCTCGGTTGTGAAGTTAACCAAGGAGCTCGGCCGCCCAAGTAGACCAGATTTTAGCTCGGTTGAGCGGCCAAGGCCTTTTGTTATCCCGGTTAGTGTTGCGGTTGATTCTAACAGGTTATTTGCACGGTCGATATGGTTTTTGGATCAAACGAAGACCTGGAGCTCGGTCCGCCCCAGTTCTTCAAAGTTCATCAGGGAAAATAAAGAACACCAAGAACAGTGGGAGGTTTGGGACGGTTTCTATGGCCTATGCCCTAAGAACTAAGTTTTAGTGCCCTAATGTGTGAAATATTAAAGAAGATAGCAATAAAAGAGGGGTTGAAGGTCTTACCAGTGAAGGGCAATTACTTTTCCTTCGAGCACAAACGCAAAGAATGGCAAGCGAGGCTTGGAGGAAGATGCTAGAACTCTGGTGAGTCGGATTGTAGAAAGACAGTAGGAGGAAAATGAGGAAGAAGGGTCTTGTATGTATAGATAGAAGAACCGCCAAAAATTCAAATTCTGGCGGACGGCTGGTTTGGCTGCTCGAGGTCCAATGGAAGCCTGCCACGTGTCCCCATTTATGACGGCGTCAGAACTGAAGAGACAGGTTGAGGAGTTGAGGAGTCAACCGGGCTATTTTTGAAGAAGAGGACACCAACCGAGGAGTAAAAGTGGGAAAGTTTGCTAACCGGAACGTCAACTAGCCTGGTCGCCATTCCGCATTCTGAGGACCGAGGAAGATTTATCCCGGTTGAAATATGTAATCCCAGTCATGCTTTTGCGGACGGAATTAAGGGGCAATTGAGAGGGAGATTTATGATCTGGAATTGGGCTGAGGTAACGGCCGAGCAGGCTGAGAGCCTAATGGTGCATCGGGCCGAGATGACCGGCGATCCGCCCGGAGATGGGCTGCCAGGAGTTGGGCCGGGCAGGAGTTGGGCCAAGTATGTGCCGCCCCAGACCGTAAAGAAGCTGCTCGGCAAGGCAGTGCTCGGTTGGACCGAGCTGCTTGATCAGGCGATGGTGGAGCCAGTCAAGCTGAGTGACCGAAGGCGTGGTCAGCCGAGGTAATCGTTTGATTGACAGGAAGGCCGACCACAGGAGGTGCCCGGGCTCGGCTTTGCCGAGATGCCGCCTGGACCGGTCCTCCTTGGGCTTAGCCAGTGAAGTGCTTGGGTATAAAGCACAACACGGCCGTGGTTAGAGCAGCTCGACTGCCGAGCTCCAGCTGAGAAGGTAGGCAGTTGAGATTATGTGATGTTCAGCAAGGTTTACGCTGACAGATGGGATAGCGGAGCCACCTGTCAGGAGATGACTGGGAGTGGATATGGGGCGCAGAGGGTATATAAGCATGTCTGCGCCCCCTATACGCGAACAGACGAACACTTTGTAAGGAACTCCTACACTCAAACACTCTCTCGCTCTCTCCTCTCCCTAAGGTGTGTGCTAATTAGATCGTCGGAGGGGTTTTCTGGCCACACACCGCCGGGTAGCTCACCCTCATTGTGCTTTCAGGTGATCGGACAGAAATGGAGCTTGGAAGAAAGGAATACGGGCTTGCCTGAATATTTGCTCCCCGTACACTTAACTAACCTAAAACTACATGATTTGAATAAAAATGAATAGCATATATTTTAGATTGAATGAATAAAGCTATATTTTCATAAAAAGTGATTTTTCATTAAAAAAAAAGTGGCGTTTTGATAATCCATGGCTTTAAACATAAACTAAAAAACACAATATTCATAAAAACATACAAAACATACAATTTTGCATAGAAAAGAAATTAACGTAATTAAAAAACAATGCAAGAAGCACACATATGCCAAGAGGATATAGAAGACTTACCCTGATGCCTAGTTGTAGATGCGTGCCGAGGGCCTTATGCTACAGTTCGAACTCAAATGTCATGGTTCTTAATCTGATCTCACAATGTGCGATGTGAGATTGATAAATCACCAAAGAGTTCAAATCTGGCAAATCGTTTTGGAAAATTGATTTTTGTAAAGAAGTGCCAAACATGGATTGCTTTGCCAGATACAGAGTCGCCACCTAAATAACCCTGACTCGTGCCTAAGACCACGTGTCCGTCATCACCAAAGTTGCCTCGGCACGGGAACTTGGGTACGATTGGGAAAGGTCATGCAATGAGCACCCCCGCTCGCCCGATCAAAGATCGGCCACTACTAAACATGATATCTTGTTTTTGAAAACACATGCGTTCTTATTCCGGTTAATTAGCTAGAATTACTATGTGATGCGCACAGCATACAAGTATAGATTAGATCGTCTAAGTTGGAACAAAATATCTCATGTTTGTTTGTTTGAAAATGGTTTGAAAGTGCTACTCGCAAGTAGGCTAAGACGTGGATTTGCCACCCTCGATTGGGCTTAAAACTCGTATTTCGATGAATTGTTCCAATTCAAGTAATCCAACCTTCACCCACAGGCATTCAAGCAGTTATATCATATAAGTAAATAGCCTCATGGCAAGCATGCTATCATGGCAACACTCACACTCATGCAAGATGCTAAAGCATAAAAGCTTACCGAGTACTCCGAGCCAAAACAACAACTAGTTAGTAATCAATGCATGATCCTAGCTCATGTTAAGATGGCTAATGCAACGCATGCAAAATACAACTAGAAATAGGCTCGGCTATTCTAAAATGGCATATGAGATGCAACTTGATAATCATGTATTCAAATCGGTATTGAAATACAATGCAGTTAGTATGATGCGCCGAGCCCGGTGCATGCAATACAAATGAATGAATGCAAAAATGCGAAGCATAAGTATGCTAATTGAAACATGCCCTAAACTAACCATCAAAAGTAGGTAAGTAAAAGGGAAAAAGACGTGGGGTTGGAAGACAATCACACACGCACGCACACTTATTACAAAATTCGCCCTCTTGACGGAGGGTCCGAATAAATAATACAAATTGACTAATTAACTAACTACCGTAGCTAATTAATTATTACACAACACTTAACTAATTAACCAAATTAATTAAGCTACTGAATCAATAAAGAGGCCTTGGGAAGAGGGACAAATGCATGCATGCTTGGCTCCGCTCGGAAATCTATCGCCATGCTCATGCTGCCTCTGTTTACACTGCTCTGCACCTCTAAAAACTGCACAAGTCTCAAGGATGCTTCTGAATCACCTTCTGGGTGCTGTGAGAGGCCATCGGCCAAGTGGAGAGGCCATCGGCCAAGTGGAAAGGCCATCGGCCAAGGGGAACTGGTCATCGACCAATTAGGGGGCTATCGGCCATAAATTTGTAGCCGACCGGCCATCTCTTCCTGCAGAATGCTGTTTTACTGCAGCAGAGGACAAACAGAGCATGGCAATGCATTTACAAGACAATGTATGCACGACCACCCCCCTTATCATGTCACGGGCACAAGGGAGTATAGTCCTCGACCCTCAGGTCACTAATCACGCATTTCCATGCATGATGGCCAAAGAAGTCGAACGTGCAATTAATATAAAATGAAATGCACACTACACATAAGGAGCCCCAACCTCTATCATGCTTGATCAAGAGACAAGGGATACATGCATAATGCTATGCATCCTAAGCATAAAAGCAAGCTAATGCAACATGAGCATGCAAACAAGCAATGTGCAATAGGCATACAACCTAAACAAGTAAACATGCAAGGCATGTAACAACAATGCCAATGACAAACATGCAGCAACATGTGATGCAAACATGTGACAACATGTAAAAGGGACAAGTATATTTAGACCAATGTAATACATGCATGATGAACTTAACAAAGTAGCATAATCATGTAAGCATTGCAATGTGATAGGCATGCAACAATATCAATAATAAGCATGCAACAACATGTAATGAGACTAGCATGCAAATATGCAAAGCAACTTAACAAAAAGTATGCCAAATGCAATATAACTCAAGCATGCAACAACATGTGATAGGCCAAGTATGCAACAACATGCAAGGCAAGCATGAAACAACATGTGAAAATGGACTTAAACTAATATGGATAGTTCTCAAACATGCCCAAATCAGTGGCCAAAATGCTAAGAAATGAGGGACAAAAGCATATACAAACATGCATGCTAATTGGCCTATCACCTAGGCATGAAGACACAACTCTTAAGCACACTTAAAAGAGACAAATATAGACATGTGACAAATATGTTAAGCTCTGGAATCATGTTAAGAAAGGTGCCAAACCAATCAAACAATGCAAGCAAAGCATGCAAGAAAGCTTAAAGCTTGAAGCTAGCCGAAGGGTTCAAACCATGGCTATACAAAGCAAGCTCCAAAAGGCCAATAGGACCTAAAACAGTCCTAAGGTAGGTCCAAATGAGCCTAAAACATGTGAGGAATGAGGCCAAAACATGCTAGAACACAACACCAAAACATGAGGCATGCAAAGCCACAAATGAGGTGTTACACTACACCTATCAAAACCAAACACGGTATGATTTAAGCAACCAAAATCAGAGTTATGGCATGTTAGAATGAGCCCAAAAAAAACCATGTAGATGGCATCCCAAAGGCCTAAGCGTGGAAGCATGCAGTATGATCCAATCATGAGGCATAAAACATTAACTCTTTAAAATATTAAAGGAGTGATAAGTGCAAGTGTACAAGCATAGAACATGGACTGAAATAACATAACAAGTGATGCCAATCACTGAAATGGCCCAAGTAAAGCATGCTAGTGACTTGGACACTCAAAGCTAACAAGCTAGATTACATGGTGGCTATACAAAACAATGCAAGCATGACCAAGACAAGGAAAAACAAAGCTCTAGCATGGTAAAACAAGGCTAAAAGCTTCATGGAGTTAAGCCAAAACATGCAAGCATGGTAGTCTAAATGCTAGATACATGTTAAGGCAAATGTGGGGATTGCAAGGCAAGTACATGGTGCATGCAAGAGACCACTAAACCAACTTGAAATAGAGGTATATTATGGCAAAACAAAGCCTAATACACACAGAAACAAAGCTAGAGCAAGCTAAGCATACAAGCCACCAACATAAGCCATTTATGCAAGCATTTAAGACAATAAGGAGAGGGGATGACCCTCTCATATTTAAGGCACCAAAACCACCTCTCCACCACTGAAAATTCTCTGGATTTCAGTGGTAGAGAGGCCATGCAAAGCTTAGAACAAAGGCCAAAATGGATGGCCTAAAACAAGGCCTAACAAGGGGTAAACAACCCCAAACCAAGAAGAGACCTTAAACAAAGGTCTAAAGAAATCAAAAGCAAAACTTTTATTAGTTAATAGCTAAGCTTAAAACAATAAGCAAGAAGGGCTAAAAGCTTAAGCAAGAAAGGGGTATCTAAAGTAAGAATGCTCACCCTTGAAGAACAACTTCAAGAACACAACTCCAGCAATCTTCTTGGATCGAAAACAGCCCAAGAACTCCAAAACCAACTCCTTAGCACCTCAGCAACCAAGGATGGTGTACTAGTGTGTGTTTGTGTACAATAGTAAGACAAAATCACACTTTTGAGCACAAATACACACACAAATATAGAGAGAGATATATAGAGAGAGGGATATATGAACTCTATATATATTTTGCTGAACCTCTGAGAAGGGAGGAGGAGCTCCCTTCTTATAGAAATCCAATTTGCAAAGCTTCTTGGAGAAGCCAAGCAAGTGGCAAATCCCTCCATACACGTGTATGGAGGGTGGGGGGATTGTGCATGCCAGCTGGCACAAAATATCTGCCAAAAGTAGATGGAAAGGGTTTGGTCGGAAAATATGGGTGATTGACCAACAAAGGTGGCCGACCGACCAAATATAGTGCCGATCAGCCAAAACTTTTGACCGATGGCACGAAAAAGGGGCTGATGGCTTCATGCCTTGGCCGATGGGTTGAGAGGATGGCCAACAAGCCACCCTCTTCCCTCAGAATCAAAAACAAAAGTCCTTGGTCCACAACCAAGCACAAAATAGACAAGTTGAGAGATCTTGAGGCAAGGCGTGCTGCCGAGACCTCTGAGAACTCAAAATGAACACGAACATGGATTATCATCGAGTGTTCAAGTGATGACGTCCAAGTCTTGAGGACGGTCAAAAATGGGGTGTCTATAGTTGCCCCTCTTTGACAGAACTCAAAAGTCATAAAAATGACGGGAGTGAATGTCAAAGCCCAGAGACGACCCATTTTTGACAAGGCCGAAGACTTAGACAAGCATGCAGGATAACACAGATATGTGCCCGCTGGCCGGGGCAAAATGCAAATGACATGCACGATGTCAAACATAACTTATGATCATGCAAAGAGAGCCGTAACGAAGCATAACATGCAACAGTTTAAGCAAGCAAATAAGAATCAAACTACATTTCATGCAGAAAGGATGTAAGAGAATTATACAATTCTCGCTACGTCTCACGCGGAGAATACTATACCTGTCTGGTTCGTCTGGTCGTGCCAGCTTCAAATGAACCGTACATACAATATCGTGCCTGAAAAAGAAAGAAAACTTAACAGGTACAATATTGTTAGAAACATGCATAGCAATGCAAGTGAAAAGTGCGTGACAACGCGGGTGAAGGGGTGCATGACGATGCAACCTAAGTGCGATGCATAATAATGCAATTTGAAACAAGCATGACAATGCAAGGGGGGTACGCGCGACAACGCAAGCCGAGTGGGATGCATAACAATGCAATTTGAAACAAGCATAACAATGCAAGGAGGGCGTGCGCGACAACGCAAGCCGAGTGGGATGCATAACAATGCAATTTGAAACAAGCATAACAATGCAAGGAGGGCATGCGCGACAACGCAAGCCGAGTGGGATGCATAACAATGCAATTTGAAACAAGCATAACAATGCAAGGAGGGCATAAACACATGTAAGTAAAGCATATGCGACAATGCAAGCAATGTGTGTAACAAGGAATGAACACATGTAAGTAAAGCATACGTGGCGACGTATACAATGTGTGTAACAATGCAGGAAAGGCATAAACACATGTAAGTAAAGCATACGCGACAACGCATACAATGTGTGTAACAGGAAAGACCCATGTTCAGCATACGTATGGTGAAGGTATGTCACTCGCGATGTTGAGATGCAACTTCAAAACAAGACGAGGCATTGTTCAATGCAAGACGCGTAACGAGCGCGCTTATTAAAGTCATAACAAAGCATTGTAATACAACACATTTAATGTGATTTGCAGAATGCGCAAGATACAAATGGATACGAGAAAGGATACACCTTGCGCGCACCGAGCATCGCACACAGACGACATGGCTCGAGATCAACACGAAGGCCGGTTAAGCTTCAAAAGTGCATTTTCTTGCACTGCCTTGAGTAATGAAGGTCACAAACCACATAATTGACCCAAACAAAGGGTATGGGAGATGCATCGACCACAAGGGGAGGCCACTAGCTATCAATCGGCCACAAAATAAGCTCATCGGTCAAATATTTAGTCGATCGGCTAACAATTTGGCCGGCCGGCCAAAAATGGCAGTTTCGGGGGCAGTTTTGTCCTTTGGCCATGGTTCTTTAAATATGGGGTTCTAAACCTCATATTTTCACTTCTCCAAGCTCGAAAATCCTTCCTCTTTCTCTCTAGGTGATTTTCCCGCCTTTGATCCGTGTTTTTCTCTTCTTTCTGAGCCCTTTTCGTTGTTCGATTCGCGAAACCCTTCCCGTTTCGCACCCTTTGAACCGAACAAATCTCGATTTTCGGTGTTTCTTTCTTGGTTTCCACTACTTGGGGTTTGTTTTCCCCTGAGTTTACTTGGTTTTCATGCCTTTTCCACACTCTGACCTTTTCTCCCATTTTTCACCCTCTCGGGGTTGACTTTTGGGTTGAGTTTTCACATTCTTGCCCATTTCTGACATTCTCGGCCATTTTCACGCTCCTTTTGAGATGGCAGATGACATTCCACGTGGTGGGACTCCCCCGGAGATGGACGTGGACCCCAAGGTCGAGCTCCTACCTCTCCGCATCCGGCCCTTCGATCTGGCGACTTACAGGTCGGCGATACACATGTTGCCTCCCGATGGCATCCGGCAGTTCAGGAGTTATGCACGGGGTGCGTTTCCAATTCAAGTAATCCAACCTTCACCCACAGGCATTCAAGCAGTTACATCATATAAGCAAATAGCCTCATGGCAAGCATGCTATCATGGCAACACTCACACTCATGCAAGATGCTAAAGCATAAAAGCTTACCGAGTACTCCGTGCCAAAACAATAACTAGTTAGTAATCAATGCATGATCCTAGTTCATGTTTAGATGGCTAATGCAACGCATGCAAAATGCAATTAGAAATAGGCTCGGCTATTCTAAAATGGCATATGAGATGCAACTTGATAATCATGTATTCAAATCGGTATTGAAATACAATGCAGTTAGCATGATGCGCCGAGCCCGGTACATGCAATACAAATGAATGAATGCAAACATGTGAAGCATAAGTATGCTACTTGAAACATGCCCTAAACTAACCATCAAAAGCAGGTAAGTAAAAGGGAGAAAGACGTGGGGTTGGAAGACATTCACACACGCACGCACACTTATTACAAAATTCACCTTGTTGACGGAGGGTTCGAATAAATAATACAAATTGACTAATTAACTAACTACCCCAGCTAATTAATTATTACACAATACTTAACTAATTAAACAAATTAATTAAGCTACTAAAGCAGTAAAGAGGCCTCGGGAAGAGGGACAAATGCATGCATACTCCGCTCCACTCGTAAATCTATCGCCATGCTCATGCTGCCTCTGTTTACACTGCTCTGCACCTCTGAAAATTGCACAAGTCTCAAGGATGCTTCTGAATCACCTTCTGGGTGCTGTGAGAGGCCATCGGCCAAGTGGAAAGGCCAACGGCCAAGGGGAATTGGTCATCGACCAATAATAGGGCTATCGACCATAAATTTGTAGCCGACGGGCACTGAAGATGGCCGACTGGCCATCTCTTCCTGCAGAATGCTGTTTTGCTGCAGCAGAGGACAAACAGAGCATGGCAATGCATTTACAAGACAATGTATGCACGACCAAACCCCCTATCATGTCACGGGCTCAAGGGAATATAGTCCTCGACCCTCGGACCACCAATCACGCATTTCCATGCATGATGGCCAAAGAAGTCGAACGTGCAATTAATATCAAATGAAATGCACTCGACACATAAGGGGCCCCAACCTCTATCATGCTTGATCAAGAGGCAAAGGATGCATGCATAGTGGTATGCATCCTAAGTATAAAAGCAAGCTAATGCAACATGAGCATGCAAACAAGCAATGTGCAATAGGCATACAACCTAAATAAGTAAACATGCAAGGTATGTAACAACAATGCCAGTGACAAGCATGCAGCAACATGTGATGCAAACATGTGACAACATGTAAAATGGACAAGTATATTTAGACCAATGTAATACATGCATGATGAACTTAACAAAGTAGCATAATCATGTAAGCATTGCAATGTGATAGGCATGCAACAACAATATCAATGATAAGCATGCAACAACATGTAATGGGACTAGCATGCAAATATGCAAAGCAACTTAACAAAAAGTATGCCAAATGCAATATAACTCAAGCATGCAACAACATGCGATAGGCCAAGTATGCAACAACATGCAAGGCAAGCATGCAACAACATGTGAAAATGGACTTAAACTAATATGGACAGTTCTCAAACATGCCCAAATCAGTGGCCAAAATGCTAAGAAATGAAGGACAAAAGCATATACAAACATGCATGCTAATTGGCCTATCACCTAGGCATGAAGACACAACTCTTAAGCACACTTAAAAGAGACAAATATAGACATGTGACAAATATGTTAAGCTCTGGAATCATGTTAGGAAAGGTGCCAAACCAATCAAACAAGGCAAGAAAAGCATGCAAGAAAGCTTAAAGCTTGAAGCTGGCCGAAGGGTTCAAACCATGGCTATACAAAGCAAGCCCCAAAGGGCCAATAGGACCTAAAACAGTCCTATGGCAGGTCCAAATGAGCCTAAAACATGTGAGGAATGAGGCCAAAACATGCTTGAACACAACACCGAAACATGCTAGAACACAACACCAAAACACGAGGCATGCAAAGCCACAAAAGAGGTGTTACACTACACCTATCAAAACCAAACACGGTATGATTTAAGCAACCAAAATCAGAGTTATGGCATGTTAGAATGAGCCTAAAAAAAAACCACTTAGATGGCATCCCAAAGGCCTAAGCATGGAAGCATGCACTATGATCCAATCATGAGGCATAAAACATCGACTCTTTTAAACATTAAAGGAGTGATAAGTGCAAGTGTACAAGCATAGAACATGGACTGAAATAACATAACAAGTGATTCCAAATCACTGAAATGGCCCAAGTAAAGCATGCTAGTGACTTGGACACTCAAAGCTAACAAGCTAGATTACATGGTGGCTATACAAAACAATGCAAGCATGACCAAGACAAGGCAAAACAGAGCTCTAGCATGGTAAAACAAGGCTAAAAGCTTCATGGAGTTAAGCCAAAACATGCAAGCATGATAGTCTAAATGCTAGATACATGTTAAGGCAAATGAGGGGATTGCAAGGCAAGTACATGGTGCATGCAAGAGACCACTAAACCAACTTGAAACAGAGGTATATTATGGCAAAACAAAGCCTAATACACACTGAAACAAAGCTAAAGCAAGCTAAGCATACAAGCCACCAACATAAGCCATTTATGCAAGCATTTAAGACAACAAGGAGAGGGGATGACCCTCTCCTATTTAAGGCACCAAAATCACCTCTCCACCACTAAAAATCCATTGGATTTCAGTGGTAGAGAGGCCATGCAAAGCTTAGAACAAAGGTCAAAATGGATGGCCTAAAACAAGGCCTAACAAGGCCTTGGAAGGGGTAAACAACCCCAAACCAAGAAGAGACCTTAAACAAAGTCTAAAGCAAGCAAAAATAGAACTTTTATCAGTTAATAGCTAAGCTTAAAACAATAAGCAAGAAGGGATACAAGCTTAAGCAAGAAAGGGGTATCTAAAGCAAGAATGCTCACCATTGAAGAACAACTTCAAGAACACAACTCCAGCAATCTTCTTGGATCGAAAACAGCCCAAGAACTCCAAAACCAACTCCTTAGCATCTCAGCAACCAAGGATGGTGTACTAGTGTGTGTTTGTGTACAATAGTAAGACAAAATCACACTTTTGAGCACAAATACACACACAAATATAGAGAGAGATATAGAGAGAGGGATATATGAACTTTATATATATTTTGCTGAACCTCTGAGAAGGGAGGATGAGCTCCCTTCTTATAGAAATCCAATTTGCAAAGCTTCTTGGAGAAGCCAAGCAAGAGGCAAATCCCTCCATACACGTGTATTGAGAGGGGGGGATTGTGCATGCCAGCTGGCACAAAATATCTGCCAAAAGCAGATGGAAAGGGTTCGGCCAGAAAATATGGCCGATTGACCAACAAAGGTGGCCGACCGACCAAATATAGTGCCGATCGACCAAAACTTTTGGCCGATGGCACGAAAAAGGGGCCGATGGCTTCATGCCTTGGCCGATGGGTTGAGAGGATGGCCAACAAGCCACCCTCTTCCCTCAGAATCAAAAACACAAGTCCTTGGTCCACAACCAAGCACAAAACAGACAAGTTGAGATATCTTGAGGCAAGGTGCGCGGCCGAGACCTCCGGGAACTCAAAACGAACACGAACATAGATGATCATCGAGTGTTCAAGCGATGACGTCGAAGTCTTGAGGACGGTCAAAAATGGGGTGTCTACACCAGTTATGCGTCTTACATCCATGCATAAAATAAATATGTCCTAATCATGCAACTAACATATGAAAACATGAACCTAAACTTGGTTTGAGGCTATGAATGATGCTTATGCACAAAATACAACTAAAGAGTAAAAAGTACAAATATAAACTAACTACATGATATATTAAACCGGGCCATGCATGCTCATTTTATGATCAAAATAAACTTAAAAACATGTTGTTCTAATGGGGTGAGAAAAATATACAAATAACGAGGAAGAGAGTAAATAGAACAACTAAAATATATAAACTACATGATCATTATGCCAAAAGAACTACCCTACATGCTTACATATTGAGAAAACAAGAGGAAAAGGGTATTGAAATTAATAGGGAAGTCGAGAATACTAGATGGTTTGCTTAAACTAAAGAGTAATCCAAGAGACGGGAAGAAAACCAAGATTTTTTGGCTTGCAAGCCTCTCTCAAGCTTTGGTTCCAAGTTAGGGTTCAAGCACTTCAGTCCTTAGGTGTTGCAGAGGTTTAGAGTTGCTATGAGGGTGAAACAATTCATGGCTAAGGCTAGGGGATAGGAGAATAGGGTGTTTTTATTCTCTAAAGTTCAGAAAATGGCTCAAAATCTTCACCCCTATGAAAGGGAGGGGTAGGGGTCTCTTTTATAGGCAAGAAGGGAGGTTTTGGAACCCTTTCTAGGGTTCCATCGCTTTCTCCCTCCGCCTCCCACCAAAAATGCTCCCAAATTGAGTTTCTAAAAATAACTCTATCATTGTAGACACCCCATTTTTGACTGTCCTCATGACTTGGACATCATCGCTTGCACACCCAATGATGATTATGGTTATCAAGTGCTCGAGGTCCTCAGCGGAATGCCATAGCTTTGAGCCTTTCAAACCCTGCACCCTTGTTGCCTTGTTTCTAAACCAGAACCTTGGATCTTCAAGCCTGCAACCATTTGTGATGTACCAACCCCTGCAGTGGGCAGGCCACAGCTTTTGGTTGTCGGCCACTGGTGTGGCCTGCCGGCCACCAGTGGTGGACGGCCAGTCGCCAATGTCTTTTACAGATATTTTGTGACAGTTGTGCCAGCTGTTTGCACAGATATATGCATCTGCTCCCATGTGTATGGTGGGATGTTCTTGAGGGAAATTCATGTTTCTCTATATATAGGAGACCTCCCTCTCTTGTTTTAAGGTTAGAAAAATTTTGGAGCAAAATTTTTCATCTCTCTACAATTCTCTCCCTCTCTAACAAATTTCTCAACCTTTGCCTATACACTCTTAACCAAACCTCTCCGTCTTTGAGTTGAGGTATCTTTGAGGCTTGTTTGAGCTCTTGACGGTGTGTTTACCTTGGTTTATTGCTTGGAATTGATTTCCTTTTCAAGAGGTATAAGGCCTTGCCTCTGTACTTGCTTTATTTGTTATTTTTCTTACAACTTTCCAGTTGTTTTTGGGCTATAAAAACTCTATATTTTTGAGCTGAAACTTGGGTTTTAAGGTCACTAAAGGTTGAGGGGTGGTTCACCCTTCTCTACACCTTGCTCTCAAGGTCTTTACCCTTGTGTTTCCCACCTTTGCACTATCTTTTTTTGAGATTTTAAAAACTGATTTTCAGGGCTATTTCAGTGGCTAAAATCATGGTTTGAAGTCCAAAATTGGAGGGGTTAACCTCCCCTCATTGTGTCTTACTTACTAGCCTAGCATGCTCCATGTTTTAGCTTATTATTCTAGCTCTATTTGTCTTAATTCCAGCATGTTTTAGGACTTATTTAGGACTGTTTTAGGACTCTTTCTAAGTGCTTGTTTCATTTGAGCTTTGTTTGGCATATTTGTAGTGTAATTGTCCTCATGAGTTTGGTGTTTTAGGCCTTAGACACCATCTTATTTGAGTTGATTACATTTATTTATGGCTTTCCATACTTGTGATCACTCTTAATCACCTCTGCAACCTCCTTTCTTTCTTGGCTTTTGTTTTTCTTTGAACGTGGTTTCAAACTACTTGTTTGTTTAAGCATGAGATTGAGATGCCATGCTTAATGGTTTAATCCCTTTGGGGTTTATTACCAATGGTATGATGTCTCTTTCATGCCCAAAGGAACTCTTGGTTTGAACCCTCTCTCTATTAGAGGACTTAACTTCACCTTTTGGACTTAATTGACTAAATAATGGATGGTAATCTAAAATGAAGTAATAAAATTGAGGCTAAAAATGTGCAAGATAATAACTTGGTTTGGGTTCAATCGGACGTTAATTGAACCCTTGAGTGTTGAATCGTTTTGTACTTATTAGTGATGAAAACAATTCAAGATTCATTGTCAACTACTTCCTTTCATCTTTCATGATAGGGAGGTGGTTTTGAGAGTCTTGTTTCATTGCTTTTATTGAACTTGCACACCTTGGTTCATGAGCCATCATGCAATGAAATTGCATCCATTGATGGTTTGTGAACCAAGCTTACAACTCCTTTGATTTGTTCATAATAAGGAGGGGTAAATTGTGCAAACAAATCCTTGAAAATACACTATCTCTAAACTATTTGCTTTCTGTTGTAGTAGGGAAGTTCTGTTAGTAGTGGCCGGTAGGCCATCATCAGTGGATGGCAGGCCCCCTGCTGGCCACCAGTGCAAAATTCAGCAGTGTACGCCCTTAGCAGAACAGAGTTGGTCTGGAGGTGGAAATCAGTGTAAGTGATCTACTGTGCAACAGAGGCATTCAGCAGCAGAAACAATGCCTTTTTCCGGTGAAAACCACATTCATGCATGAGTCCTCTATTGATCCTTAGGATCTGCGTTGTAACAATATTAGTGTTGTGCTTGAAGTAGTGGCTTTGTAAATTAATTAGTTAGAATAGCTAATTCGTCTCATGTTGTAATTATTTTAATTAGCTAGATTAGTTAATTAATTAGTTCATTCATTTTGTAATAATTAGTTAAGTATTTTAGCTAATTTAATTTGTTTTGTAATAATTAGCTTAGCTTTAATTAGTTAGCTAGTTAGTTTATTCATTCAGACTCTCCTTCGGAAGGGCGTAATCTTGTGATAATGTGTATGTCTTCCAACCCCACGTCTTTCTCCCTTTTATTTACTAGCTTATGATGGTTAGTTTAGGGTATCATATTTTGTTTAGCATGTCTCATGTTTGCATCCACTTGTATTGCATGTACTGAGGCTCGGCGCATCATTCTAACTTGCGTTGTTAGTTTAACGCTTCTTTGAATACGTGCTTAGACCGCACGCTATTTAATTGATTCATATGCCATATTAGTAGCCGAGCCTATTAGTTGCATTTTTACATGAGTTGCATTAGTCATTTTGCATAGTTAGGATCATGCATTGTTCTAACTCTCTTATCTTTTTTGGCTTGGAGTACTAGGTGAGCCTTTACTCGTTTAGCATATTGAATGTGTGTGATTGTCACCATGTCTAGCATGCTTGCCATGAGGTTAAGTGCTTAAATGATAAATTGCTTGAATGCCTGTGGATGAAGGCTAATTGCTTGAATTGGAATAATTTAAGTAATATTTATATGTGATCACTTTTTCAAGTGGCATATTCGAAACAATTTTCAAAACAAAAATGAATTGAGATGTTCGAATTCTTGCAAATTAGTCTATACTTGTGTGCGTGCGCATCACATAGTAATGCTAGCCTAATAAATCGGGACAAGAGCATATAATGTAGATAAGATTCATATCATGATTAGTAGAGGCCGATCTTTGATCGGACGAGTAGGGGTGCTCAATTTATGACCTTCCTCTCTCGTACCTAAGTTCTCGAGCCGAGACAATCTTGGTGATGACGAATAGATGGCCTTTGGCACGAGTCATGGATTTCCCAGATTTCCCAAAAATATTTAGGTGCTAACTCTGTATCTGGCAAAGCAGTCCATTTTTGGCATTTTTTATTCAAAATCGATTTTTCAAAAGATTTGCCGGATTGGGACTCTTTGGTGTTTATCTATTTCACATTGTACTTCTGAGATCAGATTCAGAACTGCGGGAGTCCGATACTGTAAGGCTTATTCATCTTCTAAAAGGGGGCGCGAAAAAGTCGAGCCACAGTCACGCTTGGATGTGCGCACGTGCAATAATTGTGTGCACGCACAGATAAGGTAAACACGCACGAGGCATGTGCGCATGCGCCCTTTGCAATGGTACACGTGTAATCCCTACATGCATTCCATGCTCTTAGCTTGCTTGTGGCCTAAGTAAGTCCTTATTGTCTTTTGATCAATGTTTTTGATAAAACCAGTCACTAATTTTGAAAAACAAGTTTGATCAAAGGAAAATTGGGCTTTCCTCTCTTTCTTGGGGTTAAGAAATTGGTTTTGGGGTAAAAATGAGTTCAGGGGTAATGGTCATTTTTGCAAAAAGTAAATTTTTGGCTGGAACAGGTTTACACAGTAACTCCAAATATCCTTAAACATTCTAAAGATGAAGTAAATGCCATTTCATCATCGGAAGGCTTACAAGCACCCGAAATCTTAGGGTCAGTCCAAATGGGGTGTCTACAATAGTCCTTCCATTATTCAACTTCAAGGACTTGCATGAATCAATGTTTAGATTGAGGATGCCCTTAACCAAGGACTAATAGTGGAAGGAACAAATTTAGTGAAGAAGTTGACGTTCGTAGTACCAATGCAGGCAACACTAATACCAAAGCTGCCGAACTCAACTCAATGACCACTCGCAACAACACCGCCAATCTATTTGCTAATACCATCTAACAGAACACTAACCAATCCCTAGGCTAGAATTGAGTCTTTTATCCCTTGTATGTTAGTCTTACCTGAGCTATGAAATTCCTTCTGGACAAGGGGCATCTCAAGCCCCTTGATCCTCAACCACTTCCTGACCTACTACCAGCCAGACATGACCCTGTAGACACCCCATTTTTGACCATCCTTGAGACTTGGACGTCATCATTTGTGCACACGATGATTGTGATTGCATGTGTTCGTTTCGAGTGCTCGAAGTCCTCGGCGGAGTACCTTGCTTTTGAGCCCTAAAACCGTGTCCGTTTTGTACCTTGTTTTGGACCAAAACTTTAGCTTTTCACACCCACAACTTCAGTTCTTCAAACCTGAACATCTTGGGACCAGGAGGCCACCTCTGGAGCCTTGCCGGCCCCCTTGTGTGCCTTGCCGGCCACCACTGTGCCTTGTCGAGCAGTGGTGTGGCCTGTCGGCCACCTTAGTGGCTTGCCAACCACTGATGCCTTTTTTTCAGATATTTTCTTGACAGCTGTTCCAGCTGTTGGCACAATGGGCTTGATCACCATACACGTGTATGAACTGATTTAACTCAGTTGAAAGCTTGTTTTTCCATAAATATGGGACCTTCTCCCCCATTGTAAAAGGTTAGAAAATTTTGGAGCAAAATTCTCTCTCTACAAAATTCTCTCTCTCTTGAAATTTTGTGTTTAGTTACTTAGTGTCTCTACACTTTTGTCTATCAACCCTTGACCAAAGTTGCTTCTTTTTGGGCTGAGGTTACTTAGGACCCTCTGTGAGCTTTAGAAGGTGGTTGTGGCTTGCTTTGTTGCTGAGATCACTTTTTCAAGTGATACATATTCGAAAAAAGTTTCAAAACAAACATGAATCAAATTGTTCTAATTTTTGCAAATTAGTCTATACTTGTGTGCGTGCGCATCACATAGTAATGCTAGCCTAATAAATCGGGACAAGAGCATATAATGTAGATAAGATTCATATCATGATTAGTAGAGGCCGATCTTTGATCGGACGAGTAGGGGTGCTCAATTTATGACCT
>NW_021028353.1:565669-583140 GCF_004153795.1 Camellia sinensis | reverse complement strand
GCTGCGCCAACTTTGACCTTTTCAGACAAGGAACTATCGCCGGAAAGCTCTGCACACAACAAGCCTCTATACATATCAGTAGAGTGCTGAGAAAAGTGGATACCAGTGGTATTGGTCGACACCGGGTTAGCAATCAATGTCTGTCCTTGTTGCACGGCTTATGCTATTGGCCTGAAACTGACCGATTTTGTACCTACAGCCCAGGTGATCTGGGCAAATGAGAATACAAGTGGAGAGGTGATGGGAACAGTCCAGATTAGAGTATAGGTCGGCCCAGCTCAACAGGACATCGAGTTCCATGTCTTGGATATTCCGGCCACTTTTAACTTACTACTTGGGCGACCCTGGCTGCACCAAGTGAAAGCTGTCTCTTCCACCCTTCACCAAATGTTGAAGTACCCCCATGGGAAAGGGTGGCCATAGTCTTCGAGAATTCATCTATACATCCTCCGCCAGAGGTCACTACACCTGTGCTGGAGATTGTGCATGGCGAAGAGGATGTTTTCCTTTCGGGGTTTACCTTGGCTGAGGCCCGGGTAGTGCAGAATATCTTGGCCATCGATGAGGGCTTGTATATCAGCGCCCAATTTGTATACTTCATGAACAAGCTCCAACACATGCCAGGAATGGGGGTGGGAAGGAGTGGCCAGAAAGGTGTTACTGCATTGGCTGATGTGCCACATAACCTGCATATCTTTGGTCTTGGCTATATGCCCACCAAAGAAGACTGGGTGAGGAAAAGGAAAGAGATGGCAGGAAGAGCCAGAGATAAGCAGATCGGGAAGTGCTACGAGCTTGTGCATCAGCCAATCTGGGGAACCCTGAATCTTTATTTTGTTCGAGAGGGAGAAGACTTCCTATTTTGTGGTTTCCTTGAACCCTGGTTCAACTCTGAGAGGCAGCAGGTTCCTGGCTTTGAGATTTTCTTTGACTTGCAACTGTAAGACAGTGATACGGAAGAAATAGCTGGACCAACTGCTGAAGCGGCGAAGAGCACATAAAGTGATTCCGATAGTAACGAGTATGAAGTAGGAGCAGTACTGGCATGTCTCCTTTCAGATCCTCTGATCGACTCAGAGAGCTTGGGGGATAACTTGACCGTTTCCAAGATCGGGGACCAACTGGGTGTGAACCCTTCTAGGAGTATCTTGGATGCATCTGATGCACCATCCCTCATTTGGTAGCTGGAGGAGGGCTACCTATCTAGCAGTTCTGAGTTGGGTAGTGAACCAGAATCTGGTTCCACAGAGTCTGTGGAGTCAGAATTAGATTCCGGTTCTTCTGAGTTTGGGTCCAGTATTCCTGGGGTTAATAACCCAGATGCTGAGGTTTTGTCCAAGTCGCCATTTTCTTTTTCCTTTGAGTCAGTTGTAACTGAGGAACTGGATTAGGTTGACCTTGTGAATGAGAATGCCACTGCAGATTTTGAATATTTCTTTGTGCCGCTTATTTATTGCATTGATCATGACTTTCAAAGTTTTAATGAAAACGATGAGGAAGAAATTCCTCTGGTTTTGAAAAATTTGATTAATCGAGAGGAGGAGAGGTTTGCAAAACCCCTTGCTGATGAAATCATTGCTTTTAATGTGGGTACTGAGAAGGATCCGCGTTTGGTCCAGATCGGGTCCACGTTGTCTTCGGAGGAGCGCGAGCGCTTAGTCGGTTTATTAAAAGATTTCAAAGATGTTTTCACGTGGCCCAATGAAGACATGCCTGGAATCGATCCTGAGCTTGTACAACATCAGATCCCTCTCGACCCCGAGGCCCGACCCATCAAACAGAAGTTGCAGAGAATACACCCGGATTGGGCTTTGAAGATTAAGGAGGAGGTCACCAAGAAGATAGACGCATGGTTCTTGCTAGTATCTGAGTATCCAACTTAGTTGGCCAACATTGTTCTAGTGCCAAAGAAAGATGACAGAATTTGAGTGTGTGTGGACTTCAGGGATCTGAATAGAGCTAGTCCGAAGGACGACTTTCCTTTACCGCACATCGATGAATTGGTGGACTTCACCGCAGGCCATGCATTGCTCTCCTTCATAGATGGATTTTTCAGGTATAACCAGATTCTGATGGCACCTGAAGATAGAGAGAAAATTGCTTTCACTACGCTGTGGGGAACCCATTGCTATCGGGTGATGCTGTTTGGGCTGGAGAATGCCGGGGCTACCTATCAATGGGCTGCAACCACAATTCTGTATGATATGATCCATAAGGAGGTCGAGGTATATGTGGATGACATGATTTTCAAATCCAAGGAAAGAGAGGGCTACTACACCGTCTTGAAGAAATTTTTTTAACGGATCAGGGAATACAGACTGAGGTTGAATCTATAGAAGTGTACTTTTGGCGTAATAGCAGGGAAAATGTTGGGTTTCTTGATCACACCGAGGGGCATCGAGGTAGATCCTTCCAAAATCAAGGCCATCTTAGAAATGCCACCACCAAGGACTGAAAAAGAAGTGCAAGGCTTTCTAGGTAAAGTGTAATTCATAAGATGGTTAATTTCAAAATTAACTTTGACTTGTGAACCACTATTTGGTCTCCTGAAGAAAGGAAAGAAATTTCGATGGGATGATAGGTGTCAATTCGCTTTTGAGCAGATCAAGCAGTACCTTTAGAATCCACCTGTGTTGTCACCGCCGGAGCCGGGGAAGCCTTTGATTTTGTATCTGTCAGTAACGGACACAATGATGGGATGCATGCTTGCTCAGGAATCTAAGGATAGGGTGGAGAAAGCCATCTATTACCTAAGCAAGAAAATGCTGGATTATGAGACCAGTTACACTCCGTTGGAGAAAGCTTGCCTAGCCTTGGTATGGACTACGAGAAAGTTGAGGCACTACTTGTTAGCTCACTCCATAATCCTGGTTTCGAGATTAGATCCCATCAAATATCTTTTTGAGAAACCAGTGCTTATAGGTAGGCTAGCTCATTGGTTGCTGCTCCTTTCCGAATTTGATCTGAAGTATGTCACTCGCAAGTTGGTCAAGGGGAGAGCAGTAGCGGAGTTCCTGGCAGATCACCCAGTAGAAGGGGATGAAGCGGTAGAATACCTGTTCCCAGATGAAGCAATTCTACAAGTTGAGGAAGAGATTTGGACAATGTACTTTGACAGAGCGTCTAACCAGTATGATTATGGGATAGGAGTGTTGCTGATAGCACCTGACAATTTCTATATACCCTTAGCCTTCAAACTCCGGTTCGAAGTATCTAATAACGAAGAAGAATATGAGGCGTGTATCACTAGTTTTGAAGCTGCCCTAGAACTAGGGCAAAAAGTTTGGACGTCATTGAGGACTCGAACCTAGTTGTGTCTCAAGCAAAAAGAGACTGGAAGGTTAAAGAAAAGATGAAGATCTATTACCAAACCTTGGACGTTCTGATTCCTAGGTTTGAAAAGCTGACTTTCACGCATTTACGAAGAGAGAACAACAGGTTCATTGATGCCTTATCAACTCTATCTTCTATGATAGACATCCCGCTTGGAGTCCGGATGCGTCCAATCATTATTGAGCAGAGGTATACGCCGGCCTATGAGACTATCGCCGCAATAGATGAAGCGCAAGATCAAAACCCTTGGTTTTATGATATTTGGAACTTCTTGGAAAAAGAGGTTTATCCACCAGGGACAAATGCCAAAGATAAGAGGGCAATACGGCGGATGGTCATTCAATTTAGCATCTGCGGAGGCAAACTGTAGAAGAGAGATCATCTGGGAATGCACAAGTTGTGTGTCGACATAGAGGAATCAAAGCGCCTAATGGAGGCCATCCATGAGGGAGAGTGCGGAGCTCACATGAACGGAGTAATGTTAGTCTGGAAGATTCTCAGGCAAGGTTACTACTGGTCTACTATGGAGGAGGATTGTATCGGTTTCGTTCGGCGATGCCACAAATGCCAAATTCATGCAAATCGCATGAATATCCCATCATCGAAACTGTACAACATGACTTTGCCATGGCTTTTTTCAGTCTGGAGAATTGATGTCATTGGCCCAGTCACACCGAAAGGGTCAAATAGGCATGAATACATTCTAGTGGCAATTGATTGCTTTACAAAGTGGGTGAAAGCTCTGTCCTATATAGTGTTGAAAGCAGTACATGTGGCTAAGTTCATCCGAAATAAAATCATTTGCCATTATGGAGTCCCGAACAGGATCATTTCAGATAATGGTTCCCATTTAAAGAAAGAAGTGATCGACTTGTTGGAGAAATACAACGTGGCTTTTCATAAGTCATCTACTTACCAGCCATAAACCAACGAAGCTATTGAGGTCGCCAACAAGAACATCAAGCATATTCTGCAGAAGATGGTTGAGACCAACTAGGACTGGCCAGACAAATTGCCATTTGCATTCTGGGGCTATAGAACTTCAATCTGAATGTCTACAGGGGCAACTCCTTACTCTCTTATCTATGGGATGGCAGCTGCCCTGTCAATTGAAATAGGAGTCCCATCACTGCGAGTTATGGCTGAGTGTCAAATAGCAAAGGCGGACTGGCAACAGGAGCAGGTTCGAAAAAATAATGCTATTTGATGAGAGAAGGCAGAAAGCATTGTACCATGTTTAGGGTTATCAACACAGGATTTCCAGTGCTTTTAATAAGAAGGTTAAGTCTAGGAATCTCAAGGAAGGGGATCTGGTACTGAAAGACAATCGAGCCCCCATCCATGACCCTAGGGACAAGTTCAGGCCCAATTGGACTGGTCCTTACATCATCGAAACTATCTGGTTAGGTGGAGTTATTATTCTCATGGACCTGGATGGCCTAGAATTTTCCCAACCGATCAACATGGACAAGTTGAAGAAATACTATCCTTCAGAGGCTCGCTAGGCCAAAAACCTGGAAGGGCGACCTAGGCTTTAGAGCACGAAAAATTAGAAAAAAGAATAAATGAGCTCGCAAGGTTGAAAACCTTAAAGGGCGGCCTTGGCAAAACTTAGAGCGCAAAAGGAGAGTGTTAATACTCGAGTGAACCTGAACCAAACTATGTAAGGCTTGATTCCCATCTTCAAGATACATAGGCAACTTCATCCTGAAGTTCGGCCGTAAACACCTCCAGATCAACTGTCCTGTCCATGTGTTTGATCATGTCATCTTTGTCTATTCTTTATCTGAATGTTCGGTTGTGATCTTCTTTGAGAACTGGTTACAGTGCTGAGCAGTGTTATTCCAACAAGGGGCAATTTGTGATCTTTGGATTTGAGGTTGTACATCTCGAGGATAGATTTTATGCGTGTCAGGTGGTGATCCTTATTGAAAATGGTTTTGAAAAGTTTTGATAAAAGTTTATTTTTGCTCAATTTTTACCTTTTACGACTTAGACCATTTTCGGACCAAAAGGAAAACTTTCAATGCTCACAACTTTAATTTCATTGATTTCAATACAAAGTTCTCTAACTTTCGATACAAATCAAAGTTGCTTTTATTATATTCATAAAACTTGAAAAGTAAGATCAAAACAAATAAACTAGGGGCATAGATGAGTCAGGTGTTCCTGTATCCCCTGCTCGTGCTCGTGGAAGCTTCTGATGTTAAAGTGGGCCCGAATTGTGCCTCATCTTCGAGCCAGGTCAAGCACTCACTAGAAAGTGTGTAGCTGAAACTAGGGGTAGGGGCCAGAAGCTCTCTCGTCCTTCAAGCAATGAGGTACCTAGCCAAATGTGAACCTCGGATGGGAATGAAATTGAGTACTCTACCCCCTCCTCTGGGCAAATATGATCATGTCCAAACTGACGCCTGAACCAGAACGGAAAGTAGAATACATAGCATGTTAGGCCAATCAGCTGAATGCTAGGTTTCCAAGTCATGCTGTAGCTTATTTCAGTTAGATTAAGCCAGGGGCAATGCCAAACAATGTCATCTGCGGACCTGTTGCACATATAGTGGCACCACCATCCTTCATTCGGGAAATCCACTAGTTGTTGGCGGAAAAAGTATGCTCAGGCTGAGTATGCTGGGTAAGAGTCCACCACCTTCAGCTTGTCCATTAGCCATATCTGGGGAGGGATGAAAGAAAAGTGAGATTAAAGAATAGAGAGATGTATGTTGAGAGAAAAATGAGAAAATGGCTTTGAGAGAAAAATAGAGCATGAGCACCGAGAGACATGAGAAACACCTATGAGATGGGTGGGAAACATTACTTGAAGAAGTAGTGGACTCCCCGCAAATTTGTTTGTCTCTCACCGATGGAAGGCGTCTAAGCCCATCAAAGTCTTGGCCAATGCTAAGCCAATGCAACTCTTTCCCTCTTTCAAACTTTGGGCCACTTTGATGAGTCGAATGCTAGAGCCTCCGAAACTGGGGGCAAGAAGGAAATGAGCTAACATGCACAAACAAAGGGTGTATTGTCGAAACCCAGCCAAAGAAGGTTGCCTCGGTCACCGGCTTCGAAAAATCGATGGATCAGTTTGGAAATGTCCAGCTCTTCGTTGTGAACCAAGGATCGGGCCTTGTGTAGAGTAAGCCCGCACATCCGTCCCAAAGCTTGGATGTGACCAAAACAGGGCTGGGGCAAGATTTCCTCATCGCGCTAGGACTCCATTAGCACTTGAAATTCTTCAATTGTCGGGCATATCTCTTGTCCCCCGAAGCTAAAGACATGTGTAATTGGGTTCCAACACCTAGCCGCGGCGTGAAGGAACGGAAAACAAAGCCGAGAACGACTCAGCGGGAAAAGTGCATTTATGCCAAAACCCCAGAAATTCACCTTTTTCGAGCCATCTAAAGTTGCAATCCAATTCGAGAGGTTTTGGGCAAGAAATGGCGCCATTTGTGGCAAAAACAACAGCCAAAATGAGTTCTGGAGAAGAAATGACGAAGGTGAAGCTTTTGTAGAAGATAAGGCAGCGAGTGGAAGCCAGCTGTCAACAATTGGGAGGTTTTGCACATTGGTGGCCGGCAGGCCACTACTGATGGCTGGCATGCCACTATTGGTGTCCAGCACATTCCATCCATGGTCGGCATGTGGTCAACAAGCTCTTTAAGTGGCCGACAGCTGTCTTGTCTGTTCTGCTGTCCACCTGTGTGCTGAGAATGCTGAAAACATGTGTTTTGTTATGTTCTTTATGCATTTTAAGGTCTTTTTTTGAGTCCTTTTAGTCTTAGCAAGTTTGTTGAGTTGTATTCGAGTTTTTTTGTTTTGTTTATCGAGTTATTTTGTTTTGCTTATCGAGTTGTTGCTATTTCAATTATCGAGTTGTATGTTGTGTTTAGAATTTCAGTTGTTGGTCGGTTTGTTACCTGATTAAGACTGTTGTGACAATACAAGTATTCGATTTTTAGTGTCAAATTCAATCTCCATTCCGTGTTAAGTGGTGCTCATGATGCAAAAAACAACACTTTTTCAAAGAAAAACTGGTTTTCATTCTGATCATGGTTGTTTTTTACAAAAGTACAGTACAAGTTTTTAAATCAAATAAAACCTGTCAGAAGCTGTACAATGTGCTAACACTACTAACAAAAAGAAACTATGCAAAAATACAAGAAAATCAGCGCCAACCATCTCAGGCTCGAGAGGCCGTCTTCGTCCTCTTCCTGGGTGGGGACTCAGAGTTGTCTCCATCAGCACCACTATTTGACTCAGATGCCGAGCCAGAACCGAAATCATCACCGCTCTCTGCCTCAGAGCCCAGCTTAGTATCACCTCCACTCTCAAATCTAGAGTCGTTGTCATCTCCACTCTCAGAGGACTCAGATTGTAGACTCATTGCCTCCTTAGAGCCACTGGTCTCGACATCGTCATCACTCAACATTGGCTCTGAAGGGCTCCTCCAGCCTCGACCATGACGTCCCTCTCTGTTGCATGCTGGGGCCTGTCTCTCCCTCCCCTCTGCTGCTGGAGGAGGTGGTGATGGTGTAGGCGCAGCTGCCACCACTGGTGCTCTCGGTAAGGCTGGAACCTAAAAGAAAAGGGGCAGTATTGACGCATCAGATACAAAGTATAGTTGCAAATGCAATATGATGAAAGTGGAAGAATGCAATGAGCCATATACAGTGCAAGTGCATTATAGTTTGTCGGTGCAGTATATAAGTATGATGTGACAAGGGGCAGAATATATACTATAGTATGAGTATCAGAGCTTCAGTGAGAATGATGTGCACAACAGTGTGGAGAATACTGAAACGCGGGCAGAGAATAGGGAAAATACCTGAATACCATAAAGACTGAGCAGTGCCTCCCTCCTCAGTATCATGCTCTCGAATGAGGCTACAAGCTCGAGCAATCCCTCAATGTATCTCGGGGGTGCCTGTAAATACATTGGGAATGATCAGTATCCGGAAGGAATGAATATTAGAAAGAGAATGGAAAATTGGAAAAGATGTGGTATATACCGGAGGTGCATCGCGAGCTCTGACGTATCTATGTCCGGCCTTCTCTAGCTCGATCAGAATCTGATAGGACATCCTGGCCGGCCTCTAACATGTCAGCGTGGTCGGGATCTCCGGCCAACCAGTAGCCTGTCCAGCGGGAAGAACCCCTCCAACGCTGGCCCTCATCCCTCGAGTCCTACCTGCCGCTCTATTTGCATGAGCACCTGTCAAGAGAGGCATAAGGTGTGTCTGGATAAATATTGCATAATCCCTCTCCCTGAGGAAGTAGTCGGTGTCCAGGCCCCCAGTGCACTGAATCATCTCCTGGGAAGTGAGGCTCTTTGTGGCCCTCATAGATGCCGGAGGCCGCATGGGAACTATTGGCTTGGGCAAACCTAAGGTCTGGCGCACGAATCGCTCGCCTAGAAACCAAGCTTGACAAACCAGGCCCTTTAACAGAAGTTGAAAACGACACTGGCATTGTGATATCCCTATTCCGTAAGATGTTAATTAGTCCTTAATTTGAGCATGAATATGTGTTTAATATGATTTTGTGTGCAATTATGTGAAAATATGTGGTTTTGAATTTCTATCTGTTCACCGTAGGAATATCTGTTTGATTATCTGCTTTGGAAATTAAATCGAAGGCCTTATCAGCCACAGAAATCGAAATTGGTCGCGCCATTGTGATTGGCATAATTTTTAGAGCCTACGGTGAAATTTAATTGGAAATTGATTTGGATCAAATTAATTGGATTAAATTAATGAATTAAGTGCCCAATTGTTTTATAATAAAATAATGTGTTGAGTGGGGGCCTTAATACACTCAATTTCTCTCCTTAGCTTCATTTGGACTTATCATAAACTCAAAGAAAAGAAGAGAGGGTCCGCTTAGTGAGAGAGAGAGTGTAGGAGATTGAGGTTTTGGTCTTGAGGCTTGGAGATTTTGGAGGATTACTCAAGAATTTACTATAGATTTGAAGAATTGAGCCTCTAGGTAAGTGGATTCATGATTATTAAGTTGTAATTTTGTGAATTCAAATTGGAATAATGGTCAAGAACATGAATTTGATTGAGCATGATGTAATTGAATTGGTTTTGTTGAATTAAGGGCCAATATGTACATGCATGTAAGAAATTGTTTTGAATTTGCATGTTTGAGCTTGAAATACATGATTCATGTAGAGTTTTGGTTGAAGCTCATGTTATGATCACCATTTGTATCATCTAAGTTGAGAATGAGAGTAATACATCACATGCATGTGCAATTTATGAGGATAGGAGCTTTGAATACATGAATGTGTTGTGATGAAAATGAGTTTGGTGCAATTTGAGCCATGCATGTGATTATTTTGTGAAATTGAGCTCCATTATGTTGTAATTTAGTGTTTGTACCATGTTAGTACCTGAATATGTGAAGTTTGAGATGAGATTATGAGTTTGAAACCTTTGGAGGTCGTTTTGAGCTCAAGAACACATCCTGGAAAAAAACCCAGAAATTTGATGTCCGCTCGAGTGGGGAAACTGCCGCTCGAGCGTGAACTTCGTGCTCCCAGTATTTTTATAGACATGGATGTCTGCTCGAGCGGGGAATCCCACGCTCGAGCGGGGAGCTATGTAGACAGACCTTCTGCTCGAGCGCCCGAGTTCACGCTCGGGCGTGAATTTGATGCAACCAGTACTTTCGCAGACCAATTGGGTCCGCTCGAGGGGGGAAGTCCACGCTCGAGCGGGGACCCTATTTTCTGAAATTTTGTATGCTCGTTCTGTGTTTCGTTTTCCGTTCTCTTTCACTTCTAAGTACTCTTAGGCATGCATTAAGCATTGTAATTGAGTTAAAGAGATAAGAATAAAGCCTAAAGAGGAAAATGTGAATTTAAGAACGGATTGAATTGTTGGTAACCCTTTTGTGTTCATGGACTGTGCAGGGTCGAGCTCCAGGGCAAACCAACCAACCGATCACTGTGAGTAATATCGATATTTGAACTTGTCATTGTCCAATTGCTTATTTTCCTTATCAGCCTTATAAGTTTGCCAGTTTGAATTATGGACAAATGTTTGATATGAGTAAAAGAATGGACCGAAGGCCGTTTTGAAATGAATGAATGGGCCGAAGGCCGTTTTGAAAAGAATGAATGGGCCGGAGGCCGTTTTGAAATGAATGAATGAATGAATGGGCCGAAGACCATTTTGAAATGAATGAATGGGCCGGAGGCCATTTTGAAATGAATGAATGAAAAGAATGGGCCGAAGGCCGTTTTGACAAGAATGAGTGGGCCGGAGGCCGTTTTGACACGAATGGATGGGCCGGAGGCCGCTTTGACGCGAATGGATAGGCCAAAGGCCAGTTTGTTATCTGAATGGGCCAAAGGCCGTTCTGACGCAAATGAAAGTTTGAATGGGCCAAAGGCCAGTTTGTTTGGAACTGTAGTCACTCGATTTAAATTGTGTATATATGTTAAATAGAATTACGAATTGGCCCAAGGCCGTTTGAAGCATGTTGTTCTACTTATTGCTTGTATAACCTCTGTATTTGATATTATTCACTGGGCTATCGTTCACGCTCATTCATGTGTTTGTAGGTGAGCCAAGAGAGGTCCAGACCCAGCCTCAGTGAAGTCTGTGTGGAACAACCGAGTTTTGGAGAGTTGGCCCTTGTGTCTTACGCACGAGACTTGTCTTCGCCTTTTTTCCATACTATGTTATTTTTGTCTTGTTGGTGAAGTCTTTGTATATGTTGTATATAGTCCTTACGGGTTGACTTAATTTTGGACGATCCTACTTGTACAGAACTTGATGGCACTATATTTTTGTTGTGAGTTATTAATGTTTATATGTCAAATTGTTTGAATGTGCCATGTAAGCACAGCTCTATGGACAAAGTTTCGAATTGCTTCCGTTTGGCCCCCAATGACTCTGTTAAAATACATTTGTTTTGGTTTGAGGTCGTAGATAATCTCATGATTACTGGCCAGTTATGTCCTTAACCCACGGGGGCAGGTTCGGGTCATGACAGGCATATTGGTCTCTAACTCCAGCTGGCATCAACGCCTAAGGCTGCCAAGCGATCTGTAACTAGGGGTTATACAGATAGTTAGTCATCATCAGTGGCTGATAAAGCAAAAATAATTGTGAATTTTGGGTTACCTCCCTCGCAGCTACTGATCGAAGTACCGACGGAAGAATGCGAAGGTCTCCCGGGTCCTCTGTAGGCATCTCCTGTCATATCGGTGAGAGTATGGCACAATAGGAGGTATCTCTACCTCTGGCTTTGGGGCAAGGGTCGGTAAATATGCATATACCCATAGCTACAAGGAAAAGGCAACAGTAAGTATACAGTGTACAAAAAGTACAAACATAGGATGTGGAAAGAAGACTATGCGTACAGTGTACAGAAAGTACAGATACAGAGTGTAGGAAATAGTATGTGTGTACAGCGTACAGAAAATACAAATGTAGAATGCAGAAAGCAGAATGTCTGTGTAGTATACAGAGAATGCAGAATGCAGTGTGTAGTGTACAGAAAGTTTAAAGCAGAAAGCACATAAATGGCGGGCATAATGTAAAATAGAAATGTAAAGCGTACCTCCCAAGCTCGCTAGTAGCCTCCGACATTGTCTCGCCTCCTGTGGGATGTCGAGCTCATATAGCCATACAATGTGGCTAGGCTAGCATTTTCCCAATCATAAGGTCGGACCTAAGATAAGTCCACTAGAGTGCTCAAGAGATATAACCCTACAGTGTTCCATTTGTTCGCAAACAAGGTGATGCCGAGCAAGAACATCAAAAAGCCTCGGGCATAATGCTCTGTGGACTCGCCTTTTTCCGTGCTCCTGCCTTTCGAAAAGGATTTGAAAGGAAAGGCCTCACAGTTTGAACTCTACCTGTGGTTCTGAATCTAGTCTCACAAGTGCAATGTAAAACTGATAATCACCAAAGAGTCCAATCCGGCAAACCTTTTTGGAAAATCGATTTTAAATAAAATAATGCCAAAATTGGACTACTTTGCCAAATGACAGAGTTGCCACCTAAATATTTTGTTTTGGGAAAATTTAGGAAACCCTGACATGTGCCAAAGGCCACGTGTCCATCATCACCAAAGTTACCTCGGCTCGAGAACTTAGGTATGAGAGGGGAAGGTCCTGAAATGAGCAACCCCGCTTGCCCGATCGAAGATCGGCCTCTACTAGCCATGATATGATGTTTTATAAACCTTATGTGTTCTTATTCCAGTTATTAGCTAACATTACAATGTGATGCGCACACATACAAGTATAGACTACATCGCAAGAATTGGAACATTTCAAGTTATGTTTGTTTGCGAAAATGGTTTGAACTTGCCACCCTCAAGTGGGCTTAAAGATGCGGATTTGCCACCAAACATAGTGGACTTAAACATGATTTTGCCACAACAAAGTGGGCTTAAAACACACATTCGTTGAATTGTTCCAATTTAAACAACAAGCCTTCATCCACAGGCATTAATGCAGTTAATCAAGTAAGCACATAACCTCCTGGCAAGCATATGAAACATGGCAGTATGGCAATCACACTCATGTAAGTATGCTAAAGTATAAAACTTAGCGAGTACTCAAAGCCAAAACAGAAACTAGTTAGAAAAAAACATGATCCTAACTATATTAAGTGTCTAATGCAACACATGCCATATGCAATTAATAGGCTCGGCTACTATATGGCATATGAATCTATTTGAACAACATGCGATTAAACACGTATTTTAAAGAAGTATTGAAATTGTGATGCAGTTTGAATGATGCGTTGAGCCTCGGTGCATGCAAGACAAATGAATGGATGCAAACATGCAAGCATAAGGTATGCTAATCAAAATATGTCCCTAATCTAACCATCGAAAGCGATTAAATAAATGGGAGAAAGACGTGAGGTTGAGAGACATACACACGCACGCACACTTATTACAACATTATGCCCTCGCGAAGGAGGGTCCGAATGAATAAGCTAAGCTAACTAACTACACTAATTAAGCTAACTATTACAACACAAAACTAATTAATTAACTTATTCTAAGCTAATTAATGACAACAAATCAGAATTGAATAACTAGTTACATTAACTAATTAAGTACAACACTTGAATTAACTATCTATTCTAAGCTAACTAAAGTAATTAAATGGCCTCGAAGGCGAGGAACGCATGCATGCTTGGTCGGCTTCCTCCCAAAAATCTACCGCCTTGCCATCGGATACCTCTGTTTACACTTGTTTGAACATCGGGGATTTTGCCAACTTCCGGAATGCCTTTGCTCCAACTCAGGAGCACACTTGTGCAATTTTTCATTAATGGCCAGTTAGCTACCAATGGTGGCCGGTCGGCTGATATTGGTGGCCGGTCAGCCACTGTTGGTGGCTGGTCGGCCACCCCTTTCCTGAACTTCTTCTTTTGCTGCAACAGAGAACAAACAAAGGCAAAACAGTGTATTCCCAAGGTTTGTGTGTATTGTTACTCCCTTTATCATTACACAAGCTGAAAGAAGTGTAACTTTTAGCCCTTAAACCATCAACTAAGCATTTTTCATGCATGATGGCTAAGGAACCAAACTTGTACAAGCTTAATGAGTGCAAAACAAGACTCATCAAAGCCACAACCCTATTATGTATGATCAAAGGTGATGGCAACCAAGAAAAATGACACATTTCATCACTTTTGAGTATGAAACGTCCCATTTTCTCCGTGTTCGAATTAACGTCCGATCCGAACACATGCAATGCAACACGAAGATGCTTTATCTTGCCACTTTTACTTGTTCATTTTGTTTACTCATTTTAGATTACCAATCCATTCTTTAATTGATTAAGTCCAAGGTGAGTGTCCTCTAGTGGAAGAGATGTCAACCATGAGATGGTTTAAGGCAAGAGAGAGGTCACGCCTTTGGTTAGTAGAAACCCTCAAAAGAGGATTAAAACCATTAAGCACAAGTCTTAATCTCAAGCTTAAACACAACCCTAATGCTAAACAACCCTCAAAGCAAATGAAAAAGTGAAAAAGTGAAAAAGTGAGGGAGATTGCAGATATTTCAGTGCTGAAATGGAGTGCAAAATGACACTAAAACATGCAAGCAACTCATGCAATGATGATCCAAGCATTAAAACACTAGGCTAGTGAAGGAAATTGCACTATAACCATGCAATACACTACTCATACAAGACAAGCAGCCCAAAATAGAGCCAAAGTAGTTCAAAACAGTAGCAAAAACATGTTGAGATCAAGTTACAAAATGCTAGAAAAATATGCTCACATGTTAAGCTATCTAGGCATGCAAACAAAACATAAGAAGGGAAGGATAACCCCTCCAATTTTGGACTTCAAAACAATGCTTTTACCACTGAAATAACTCTGATTTTCAGTGGTTAAAAGGTCCAAAAAGTTTGATTTAAAGGTGATGAAAGATGGCATAAAAATCTTAACAAGCAAAGAGACAAGAAGGGTGGACCACCCCCGAACTCCAAAAGGCCTTAAACCACCATTTTTAAACCATAAAAACGGAGTTTTTTGGAGTTCAAAACTAGCTCAAAAATAGTGTAAAAACATGGAAAAACAAGTATGGAAATTAAGCTTAAGTGAGGTAAGTGCAATACCTTTGAAGCAAAATGCAATTCAGCCACAAACTTGAGCTCAAATCCCCTTTCAAGGCTCAAACAAAACTCCAAGGGACCTCAGCTCAAAGGTGAGAGTGTTTGGTCAAGGGTTGATGTGCAAAAGTGTAGAGAAACTAGACTTTAAGGCACAAAATAAGAAGAGATAGAAAAATGTAGAGAGAGAGAGAGAACTTTGATCCAAAATTTTTCTAACCCTAAAAAATGGGGGAGGACACCCCCTATATATAGAAAAATAAGGTTCGAGCTTGAATTCATCCTACCATGCACGTGTATGGAGATGGATTTCAGTGAGCAACAGCTAGCATAGCTGGCAAACAAATATCTGAAAAAGGAGACAAATGGCCGTCGGCCACCAGCATAGCTAACCGGCGACCATTGATGGCCGACAGGAACAAGTCAAGGCCGACAGGCTATGGGGTTGGCCGATAGGCCACCCTCTCCTCCAGATTTGAAACAACAAGCTCTTGGTCCATAAGCAAGTACAAAGTAGATAAGGTTCAAACACTCCAAAGACAAGGTGCTTGACCAAGAACTTCGGACACTCAAAGCGAACACGAGCATACAAAATCATCAAGTATTCAACGATGACGTCTAAGTCTTGAGGACGGTCAAAAATGGGGTGTCTACAGTTGCCCCTCTTTGACAGAACTCAGAAGTCATGAAATGACAGGAGTGAATGTCAAAGCCCAGAGACGACCCATTTTGGATAAGGCCGAAGACTTGGACAAACAAACAAGCAAAACAAAGAATGGTTAAGCCCGCAGGCTGCCTACGTATCCCTTTGCAAGGAATCAATCTAGCATAGTTCTAAGGCAATATGAAAATGACATGCACGATGCGAGAATATAACTTATGATCATGCATTGTGGCGGTAATGAAACATTTAGATACAAGTGTCATGAAAAGAAATGCTACATTTAAACAAACCGAAACACGGTACAGCAGACTCAAACATGAACATAAGTAAGTAAATATGAACTAAACCACATTTCATGCAGAAAGGAGGTAAGAAAATTATGCAATCTTAACTACGCATCATGTAGGAAAGGCAAAGAATAACACAAATGTTGGGCGCACCCGAGGCGTCAAACAAGATTCCAATGCATTGCACACACAAGGAGAAATATGGTGTGAACACTGGGACACGTCCAAATGTTTCTAACGAAAAACGTCCTAACGCGTCGCACGCGAGAGGAGAAAAGGCAACGAGATCAGTGGGATGCGCCCAAATGTCTCTAACCAAAAATGTCCTAACGCATCGTATGCGAGAGGAGAAAAAGCAACGAGAACACTAGGACGCGCCCAAATGTCTCTAACCGAAGATGTCCTAACGCGTCGCACGCAGGAGGAGAAAAGGCAACGAGAACACTGGGATGCACCCAAATGTCTTTAATCAAAGACATCCTAACACGTCGCCTGTGGGATTAGAAAAGGCAACAAGAACACCAGGACGTGCCCAAATGTCTCTAACCGAAGATGAGTGGTGTGAACACCGGGCGTACTCGAATGTTTCTAACCGAAAATGTCCTAACGCGTCGCACGCGAAAGGAGAAAAGGAAACGAGAACACCGGGACGTGCCCAAATGTCTCTAATCAAAAAAGTCCTAACGCATCGCACGTGAGAGGAGAAAAGGAAACAAGAACACCAAGACGCGCCCAAATGTCTCCAACCCAAGATGTCCTAACACGTCGAACGCGGGAGGAGAAAAGGCAATGAGAACACCGGGAGGCGCCCAAATGTCTCTAACCGAAAGGAGTGGTGTAAACGCTAGAACACACCCGAATGCTTTTAACCAAATCAAGGTATTCGAAGGACAGGAATGATCTCACCTGGAATTCCTCTTAATGAACCGTACATACAATATCGTGCCTGCATAAGAAAGAAACTCAACAAGCATAACATAGCAAGAGTGCATGTTCTATGGAAGACGGATAACCATGACACAATGTTAGGGACATGTTTCATGTACAACATGCAAGGAACAAAACAGAAGCGTATTCTGTGCAATGAAAATTGGAGCATGTTCTATGTAACACCAACATGCATATTCCATGCAACAATAGCAAACATATGTCCTATGCAAAAGGTACAAACATTTTCTATGCAAATGTAAGAGCATGTACAATGCAATATAATGCAACATGCATATTCTGTGCAACATAACAACAATGCATATCTTATGCAAAGCATGTTACACACTAAAGTACAAAACGCATGTTCAATGCACAATTAAAAGTAGGCTCTATGCTAAAGTACAAAATGCATGACATACATACGCAATGAAGGAATGCGTAGCTTATGCAAGAATGAAAATGTTCTAATGGAATAGGTTCAAAAGGGAAACTCTCTGATATACCTCTCAAAAGAGTTGCAATATTCAAAAAGGATACACTTCGTCCAACAAGAGGCAAACAAAAAGGAGGCCAACTTTCCCCCACAAAATATCCCCCGGATATTGATATTTTCTGGGGGATAAAGCTCTATAGCTGTAAAGTGAACAGTGTGAGGATCATGGCC
>NW_021028353.1:544196-563234 GCF_004153795.1 Camellia sinensis | reverse complement strand
AATTAGAATTAGTTTTTGTTAATATTAATTGTTTGTGGATGTAATATTACTCTAGATAGTAGATAAAAATATATAAAAACATATTTTATTGATGTGTCCCCGCTATGTCCGTATTCTAATTTTTTTGAAATTGCCGTGTTCCATATCCACATGTATTTGTACTCATATCCATATCCGTGTCCGTGTTCATATCCGTGCTTCGTAGATAGACATAATTGTACATAATTACATGTATAACAAAAAAAAAAAAGAAAAAAAAAGAAAAAAAGTAGTCATTTGCAACATATTAAATGAACTAACCTCACGGCAGCACCAAATCCATAGGGTATTGCATAGAGTGTTGCAATGGTATTGAGACTGCTCATAAAAACAACCAAAATAAATTGTTGGAGTTGTTATACCAAACTCAATATCACAATTCCGTAACATTGGAGACCCACACTTTTAAATTCACAAATTCATTCACAATGATATGATAAGAGAATTGAGTCCTACATCATCAGTTATATAATAAATCACAAGTTGACACATATCATATACCACATCATTACGGACATAGTTGTGTGAAATTTTTTGAGACTCTCAAACATTTTTCTTCCTATTTATATTTTTGAATATTGAGAAATGTTGACGATATAAATAATAAACTTTGTCATTCTCTTTAACAGTTTAATCTTTTAGTTGAACTAGTATTGTGATAAAGAACATACCATACAGACAATACAGAAGTTTCAAGCTGTGGATTTGGTAAAAGCCCAGAAAGCAAGATAAGTAGCTCGAATGACCACGATTCAAGACTGCATTCATCACCATTTAGGAAAGGAAAAACCTCATAACTCTGTTTAACAAATTCACAAAAACAAATAACTTAAATAATTGAAAAAAATAAATAAAATAAAATTACCAAATCATAACAGCGGAGGGAATGGCAAAACTGAAGAACTCGCCAACTCCCCATAACACTTCCATGGAAATTGGGACCCGAGTTTTTTCACAAGAAGAAGAGTACTTCATGTACAATACGAGGAAGATCACGTTCAACCAAATCGAAATATCAATTGCTAATGCACCTCCAAGGTTATCCAATCCGGACTTAAACACTAGAACCCAACAAAGAGGTATGTGGAAAGCAAGAGTGGCACATGAGCTTATAAGCATGGGAAGTGTCAAACTTTGCATTTGGAAGTATCGAACAAGCGGTTGAAGAATCGCATAAGCAAAGAGGGCGGGAACAAGCCAAAGGGTCTTGGCCTATGAAAATGAGTATTCTTCCCATAAAAATCCATAATATGGAGAGAGGAAGACAAAATATGACTAGGGAGAAAATAGCAGCGTAAGTTTGAGTTCCAAGTTTTTGGTATTGTTGAGCTCCATATGCCTGCCCACATAGAGTTTCCAAAGCACAAGCCATCCCTAACTGTAAGACAAATTGAAAATCTAGTTAATTAGTTACAATATAAATTCAAGATTAAGGCTTTGTTTGGCATGTGCTAAAATAACATATGTTATTTTAGCACATTATCCTATCTAGATCACAATCATTTTATTTGGGTTACATCAGTTCAAACCCAACTCATATTTCACATTGTTTTTTATTTTTATTTTTATTTTTATGAAAAAAAAGAGTATACTTATCTAGTACATTCCAAACAATCCCTAAATCTGTATTAGGTTACTCAATTTGAATCATTTGTTTCTTTTCTTGTCATATCCACATAAATCTGTTGTATGTTTGTATATTTTTGTGGTCGTTCTAAGGACTAATCTAGAGGTCTAAGTGTTTGATGGTTGCAGATGAGACAGCTTCTTACCAAGTGTGATATCTAAGTTTGAATTTTACTGTTGCGCGAGGTACAACTTTTCCTTAGTTTTCCTCCTACCAATTGTAAAAATAAAAAATGGACTAATAACAATCTAAAGAAAACTTCAGTCATGTAAAATGAAGTTGGCCTATGATATTTTCAATATAGAATAAGGAGTTCATAAACATCTTTTATGAACATCACTGCCAGGCCAGGAATCACTGACAACGGTTTCCTAGCTTTTACTATGGCAACAAATTATTGTATGTGTGAAAATATGAAGTAACAATTATGTTTGTGTTGCATGTCAAGTAATTTTAAATTGACTAAAAAAATGAAAATATTTCAAAAATTATGTATAACCGATGTAAGATAAGTATTTTAAAAAAAAAAAAAAAAGTGGTTGTTAACATTAAATATAAAAAATAAAAATGGGGATTAAAGTGGGTTGGGAAAAATCCATGCCCATTAAAAAATGGGGAGGGTGGTACCCATGGGAAATAGGGAAAATTTATTATAGGGGAATGGGAATGGGGAATTAATATCCACCCCATTGTTCCCCATTGCCATTCCTATGTATGAAGCGTGAGAGATACCACTTGGTGGCCAAAAAGCAATTTTTTTTTTTTTTTTTGGTGGCCAAAAAAAAATTAATTTTTTTTTTTTTTTTTTTTTTTTCATATTCAAGTCTCTATTCCCGTCAAACAAACATAGACACTACAAGAAAATACATATATAAAAAAAAAAAGAAGCTTTACTATAGTCTTCGCTTAAAAAAGGACAAATTACATTTAAATGGAAACTAGGTAAAAGAATTACAAACTAATAGAAACCTTTTCAAAATTATAATAAAGTTGAGAAGTTAAAAATAAAAAATAAATTACAAACACATAAAATCAGATATTTGAAATATCAATTTGCTCCTTTCATCTTTTTGTTCGTGTTTCAACTTTAAAAAACTTGCCACCAAATTGTAATTAAAATCCTCAGTTCCCACTTATTTATTGTTTCCCCTGAACAATACTAGCTGAAAACTGCAACCTTTTCTATGTTTGGTATTTCATTTTGTGAAGTAAGGTATACTTGGTTCACTTGACCAAAATGTCCTCATCCATGGACAGGTGTCAGTTAGATGAGGTCACTGTGGATGCTGCCTATTTATTTAAAAATTATAGAAATTTTAAATTGAATAGTAGAGAAAATCATTGTAGAATATAGGCACCAAGCAAGTCTGTGCTCTGGTACAAATGGAAATTATAATTATACTCACTTGCACCAAAACAGAGACCTTATGTACATCTTTATATTTTTGCAATTACTTCCACTTCCTATAGTCTTATTTGAGAATCTCTAAATAACTAGCTTTTTATTTAAAAAAGTCAAAAGTAAAAAAATTGGGGAGGACTTAAAAAAAGTGGTGTGTAGACAAAATCATTTTAAAATAATGGAATTAGAAGCAGTTCATACATAAATTTATGTAAAAAAAATTTGTACTATCATCATTTTAAAATTATTTTTTCTACCCTAAACTTTTTTGAAAAGTAACCTTTTTTTCTCTTTTTTCTTTTTTTGTTGAAAATATTAACAATATTGTTTAAAGACAATTTACCATATGTACTTTGATAACCTTTGATGATGTAATGAGAGTTCCAAAACACTATAAAGATAATATGATAATTTTTCTATGAAAAATATAAAAAAATACTCACAAAACTTTCTTCATAACAAAAAAATAATTAACTAATTAATATTTAACAATTACTAAATGTATTAACATTTAAAATTTAAAAAAAGATAAATTATTAAAAACGTAATTCTCAAACCCCACCATATTGACAATCTTTTTTTTTTTTATCAGTAAAGAAAAATTTCATTAAAAGCATGAAATTAAAGGTACAGGAAGATGACATGCATTGAGAGAGATTCAGAAAGTACAGAATACTCCTACTACTGCTACTTGCATCCATACAACCAACCCCTTGGCCTCACGGTTTTTTTTTTTTTTTTTTTTTAAACAAAAAAGTTAAGAAGAACTTAACTAGAAAATAAAATACAAGACTTCCCACAAAATCAACCCACACAAACCGAACCCAAAAACCAACACCGAAATACCCAAGCTTAACAAACTATCTCCCATTGCTGCTGCACTCCCAATCCACCTGAGCTGCCAAGACCATCATCAGCCTCTTCTTCCACTCTGCTGATTACCCCTTGCTGGCTCACCTACCCTGGTACACCATCCTCCTTGCCTCTGTAACCATCTTTTGACTCCAAGCTAGCAACCTATTTGAAGGCCAACTTCTCTGCAAGCCCCTGAACAATAAACTCACACACCCCCGATAGGACACCCACCACCACTTCCATGGTCGAAACACCTCCTTATAGAACACCCAACTCCACTCCACTTCCGATTCAAACCTCCGAACACTCACAGCAACCGAACACACCTGATGACGAACAAAACCCGCTACCACTGCCAACTCCAGCTCCATGGTCGGACACCTCTATTCCGATCCAAACTCCGAACACACCCGCTGCAGAAGCTCCAAAGTTAACACCCAAAACAACGACGAAACCGCCAAGGCACCGCCATACATCTGAAAGAAGTTCACCCCTCAAATACCCACTCGAAAAGGAGCGCTCGAATGAAATCTTAGATCTGGATCGAAAATCTGGATCTAGATCTGAACTCTTAGATCTAAGATCTGGACCGAAACATCACCAAAGATCTGAACCAAAGATTCATCCCTCAACCTCCTACTCGCACAGGAACGCCCGAGTGAAACTCCTAGCCAGATTAGAACAACCGCTAATCCAAACCAAAACCGACCACCATCTACTCTGTTTTGACCCCTAAACCAAGCACCCCCTGGTGAAACAAAACAAAATAACCCCAATGGGAGCTGGACCAGCAGCACCGAAACACACCTAAGTGGGAAAATAATGTGGGAATCAAGTTATTATATGGAAAGACCAAAGAGGGAGCTGGACCAGCCGACCGCCATAGCCAAAAGCGGGGGGCCGGCCAGCCAAAAGTGAGGCCCGGAGTGGAGGTTTTTAGAGAGAGAGAGAGAGAGGGAAGTGCTTTTGTGTATGTTTGGCTCTCTCATTTTTAAAAAAGGGCACAGTACATGACAAATGACTGAAAGAGTGACTATGTTTGGAGAAAATGTGCCCAATTGCTTTGACAATAGTTTTAAAAAGTGTGTGTTTTCTTGGGTTCTAAGGTTTTGAATGATAAATTTGTTTATTTTAATCATTAACCAAGATTTTTAACTTCTTCATTATAATTATTATGGGGTTGAAATGTGTCTAACGTCAATTCCATGGAGATTCTTAACTAATCTTGTAAAGTGTGCTTTAAGAGATATTTTCAGTCAAGGAAGGATAAAATTGTGTGCAAGTAATCTCTCACCAAATCTTACGGAAAGAGTAATGTTAGGGATTTTAAATATTTTATTAATATTTTTAGACAGAATGAAAATATTGAACTCATGTACTATCTTTTTTCTTACTTTACTTTACTTCCTCTAATTTTTTTTCCTTTCCTTTTCTTTTCTTTGCTTTACTTTTTTTTTTTAAATATAATTTCCTCCGTTTTTCTACTAGGAGTTATTACCTTTTATATGAGCAGCGGAGTTTGTGAAATGAAACTATTAACTATAGGAGTGAAAATGTAATTTCTAGAACATCAAAAAATAAGATGTAATTGGACCGAATCTCAAGAGGTGTCTATGTAATTTACCCTTTCTCTAATTATTTTCACTTCTTTCTGCTTATTTATAATATTTGGGTGCAATCTGTATTTGGGAAGAAAGATCTATCTACAAGATTATCTATATAAAAAGTAATATTAATTAAAATTACTAATTTTATTTTTCTTTTAAAAAATAAATAATTTATTCTCAAAATCATATTTATTATTCATATTTTTCAAAGTAAATATGATTTGATCATATAATTATCAATACTTTATCAATTTAATGTTTTACATAAATTATCTTTGTGACATGATGTACTTCATATTATTAAAATAAATTATCCGGCAGACCAAACAAATTGCACAACACCCTATTGTAAAAATCTCATTAAAAAGAATAAAGATTAAGATGGCACAAAAGACTGAAAGAGTGACTTTCTAGGCTCTTAGAAAAATATACACCAGCTGCTCTAAATGTGACAGTAGGGAATTTTGGTGTTTCGACTAGAATAATGGTGCGTACACGCATGTTAATATGTGAAAACACGATAGGATAAGAGATTTCGATCTTTGCTTGAAGCCATGAAATTATATGGGTTGCAAGTTACATTAGATTATGAGAATATTTGGGAAATTGAGCCATTTGATGGTGTTAGGTCCCTATGTTGTCAAATCCGAAGACAAAACCTTGTGTTGATTCAAAAGTTTTTTTTTGTGTTTTTGTACTGTCCGCTCGAGCGGAGACTTTTAAGCTCGAGCGTAGATTAGCAGGTCTCAGTATTTTGACAGGGCAAGCACAAATACTGATGGGTGTGATTTTACACTCGAGCGGATTATCATACGCTCGAGCGCATCTCAGCTTATTCACACGCCGTTTTTGGTCAGTCCGCTCGAGCGGGCTTTGGTGAGCTCGAGCGGAGATCGCGGATCCAGATTTCTATTTAAAACTGTTAAGGGTGTTTTTGTGAAGTACGTTTTTCCTAGATCTGATCAAAACAAACTAGGGTTGTGCTTAAAGTTTTCTTTGGAGATTTTTGATAGTTTTCCTTGATGTTCTTGAGAGAGTTCTGAACTTATGCATTGAGATTCATACATCAAGGAGGTTGCTTCTTAAGGTACAAGAAAGTTCTCTTCGGTGGATTCCGAAGATTAAAGCGTAGAATTCAAAAGGCGTTTGATTCTACGTAGTCGTTAATTCGACAAGTGGAGTTGTGGTGTGGAATCAACTTCGGGATCAATTCCGTGACGAAGGTGTGGTGAAAAGAGTTACAGAAGATTCAGAGACAAATTGACTGGGTTGGGTAATTTGTATTGTATCTTTGTAATCTTTTTGTTCTTCAGTAGTGGATTGATAGTGGCGTTTTGCCCGTGGTTTTTGATTACAATTGAAGGTTCTTCAATTGTGGTTTTTTCCACGTAAAAAATCGTTTGTGTCGATTTATTGTTTATTCTCAAAAACAAACAAACTAAAATCACTCTCGTAAGTGTTTGATGATTTTAGGTTGAGAGTTTTTGAATTTATTGGGTTTTGGAATAAGTTAATCTTGATCTAATCACAAATCACGTAGGATTTTCAGATGGTCAATGAGGTATGTGGGACAATAGTGATTGAGATATTTCGTGATCGATAGCGTATGGAATTATAGTGATTGAGAGTTAGAAAATTGTTTAATATGCATAAGGTTGATGTGGTGAAGGACATAATGTATAAGCTGTAGAATCAAAGAATATGTTGGGAAGTTTGTGGTAAGAAGGGTCAATGAATGAATGCAAGAAGTGTTAAGTTGGAATTAATGTTCCTACGTATGCTCGAACGACTATTGGAGAGTTAGAATTCTTTTGTGGGGGTAATTGGAACTTGGCTTGAAATGCTAAGATAATTAGAATAGGGACACTTCAATGTATTAAGACCATTCTGTCGAGTGTTTGAGCTAATTGCGAGCAAATTGTTTGTATGCTTAGGTAGGAAACCATTCGTTTGTCGGAATCATTTCGTTATAAACTGAAATGATTGTTTGAGACTAATATTATGTATTAAGAATTTCCTTGTTATCCGAAGGATCTATTTTATTGGAAATGTTATACTATGGATATGATTTAATGCCCTCCATACAGATTCTTAGAATGTGTGATAAGAAAATGTTGTTAACATGCCTAAGCAAGTTCTTTGTGGCTTCTGAACGTAAATGACCCTCCTATGTGATGTATCAATAAGGCATGTAAGCTGTATGGGAAAATATTCGGGCTATGGAACTTGTGAACCAAGATTTGATTTCAATATTAAGGTTATATTAGATACTTAGCCTACGTTGAAGGCTCATGGATGTCAATAACCAAATATTTTGATTCATTGGAAACAAGGAAGTGTAATCATGAATATCATTTGAAATTGAGCTTTGATTATTTGGGAAACATGTGAATTATTTCGAGACGTGTGGATAGTAAAACAATAATATATGAGTGCTATGGACGATGTGTTTTGTTTTTGATGCTATGAAGTTGACTTAGAGACCCATCATTACATTGCACATTGTACAATAATTTTTGGTGACTAAACCAATTTGGGTTACTAACCCATAAATAAATGATTAAACCCCTGTCCTGAGAAAATCAAAATGATAAGGAAGTAACTTGAGAACAGAAATGGAATGAGACAAAGTTGGTGAATTATTTGCAATACAAGTGGCACAAGTTTGGAGGACCAAACTTCTTAAAGGGGAGAAGAATGTAATAACCTCATCGTTTAAGACTTTATATTTAATTAATGATGGAGATTTGAATTTTAATTGCCCACTATTTTGATTTAATTTGGGAATTATGAAAATTATGGAAACTGATTCGTATATGATTTTATCGAAGATTTATTTGAAAGTAGAAATTGACAGCCTGCTCAAGAAAGAATAAGTAGTGAGTCGAATTATTTTAATTTCAAATATCAGAACATATAAGAGTTTAATTAAATATTCGATTCAAATTTGTAAAAGTGAGATTTGATTAATTGGGTCCGAATTGGAGTTAATTACACTATGAGGAGTAGAAACTACGATTATTGCACATTAAATTTATTTATAAGATATTCAATTTGATTATGTAATTTATTGACGTAGACCTTGAATTTGACCTGAAATTGAGGGCCTTACTGATGGGAGAAATCACAATTGATGATGGAAATAAGTTTAATTTGATATTTGGAGCCTTTTGGGAGTTTGATTAAAAATCTGATTCGGACTGATAATTTAAATATAATTAATTGAGTTCTAATGAAAGTCAAATTAGGTTAATGAAATTTTGTAGGACTCGTGATTAGTCATGATTAGTTTAATTATGTTGTTGATGTGGAATTGCATGTCTAAGGATGAGAATTATAAGGATTTGAAGTTATATCCATTGATTGGAAAGAAAAAAAATCTATTGAAATTACAGCTTTAAACGGAAAATTGAGGGCCTTAGAGGTGCTAAAAAACAAAACCGATTACATATTTGTGATCAACATAATTTTTAGAGTCATCTAAAAAGTTTAATTGAAATTTGATTTCCGCTAAAACGCTAAATCATGTTTGGCTCTTGTTTATTTAGATGTTTGATTAGTCAAGATTTTTTAACTTCTTGGTCATAAAAGACAAAACGAAAAAAATTATATATATATATATATATTTGTGATGACCATGAAGATTTGTTTGCAGGTTGATAGATTAACAATTAATGTCGACTGCTTTTAAAAAGGACCCATAGTTTCGGAAATTACATCCCGAAGTTTAAACTATGCTTTTAATGGGCTATATTAACAAATTGTAACAAGTAAAAAAAATGGGTCATTTTGTAACAAGTAAAAAAAACCAACTTATTTGGTACTTCCCAAAACAACTATGGGTCTTTTGTGTGCGTGTGTGTGTTTTTTTTTGTTTTCATGTCAGTAGTTGGACTGTTTGAGAGCTTGTTTGGCATGTTGGATATTAGCACTATTTTTTATCTTTTTATTTTTTTTTAGTCATATCACCTCTTTACTTTTTTACACATCTTTTCATAAAAATTTAAAAAATATACTTATTTAAATTATTCTAAACAACCCTATCAAGATAAATCATTCAATGTTTTGTTAAACAAATTTATATGGTGCTTGAATTTGGTAGTTATTGGTTCACCACTTTTTGTTGGTGTTTTAAAGATATGGTACAGAGTATTGATCCGAGAACAACTAATAAAATTTCTCAAATAAATCCATCCATAACAGTGGTGGTTTACTTGTATGATTAATAATATCAATTCTATTGTTAAGTAGGGATGGCAAAATTTCTGGACCCAATTGTATTTGACAAAAATTGTTTTTAATTAAAAAGAAAAAGTTTGGAAGGGTACTAGTAGTAGAATTGGGCCAATTATAAAAATATACAAGTCAAAATTGCCAAGATTTCAAAAAAAAAAAAAAAAAAAAAACCATGTTCACAGTGTTCATCTTGGATGTGTCGTGGATTAGATACATGTAAGATGAATGGTACAACACATTTCACTTGCACATCTATATTTCTCAAAGGATAAATTACACCTATACTCTTTAAAATTTGGGTTTAATACATATTACCTTTTGACATTTGAAAAATTACACTAACCCTCTTGTCATTGTAATTATTTAGACAAAATGAAAATATTAAACTCATACACTCTCTCTTTTCTTACTTTATTTTACTTCCTCTAATTCTTTTCCTTTCATTTTCCTTGCTTTACCTTTTTTTTTTCCAATATAATTTCTTCTATTTTTCTATTAGGAGTTGTTAAATTTTATATAAGCCGGAAGTTTGTGAAATGAGACTATTAAATATAAAGGTGAAAATGTAATTTTCAAAACATCAAAGAATGAGATGTAATTAGATCAAATCTCAAGGGTGTCAATATAATTTACCCTTTCTCTAATTATTTTCACTTTTTTCCGCTTATTTATAATATTTGGTGCAATGTATATTTGGGTTAAAGGATCTATTTAGAAGATTATCTGTATAAAAAGTTATATTTCTTAAAATTAATAATTATATTTTTCTTTTAAAAAACAAATAATTTATTCTCAAAATCATATTCACAATTCATATTTTTGAAAGAAAATATGATTTGATCATATAATCATCAAGATTTTTTCAATTTAATTTTTTTTATAAATTATCTTTGTGACATGATATACTTCATATTATTAAAATAAATTATTCGTCGGGACAAACAAATTGCACAACACCCTATTGTGGCAATCTCATTAAAAAGAATAAAAATAAAAATGGCACAAAAGACTGAAAGAGTGACTTTCTAGGCTCTTAGAAAAATATACACCAGCTGTTCTAAATGTGACAATAGTTTTGAGTGAGTATTTTCTTGGCTCCCAAGGTTTTGATTTGAATGATAACTTTGTTTATTTAGATGTTTGATTAGTCAAGATTTTTTAACTTCTCGGTCATAAAAGACAAAATGAATATATATATATATATATATATTTGTGATGACCATGAAGATTTGTTTGCAGGTTGATAGATTAACAATTAATGTCGACTGCTTTTAAAAAGGAAAAGTGTCACATAAAAGTTTTGAAAATAATTGTCCTTTGCTATGTCTCTTGTGAAATGGAATCTCTCATCTAGACATTGAGACTTGCACAAGGCAAGGGATGGCCACGGGTGAGTTTGTATTCTCTATTCTTAGTTTGTATCACATCGGGAGTAGGATAAGGGGTTGATTAATTTTATAATTTAAAAAATAAAAATTATAATAATAGTATATTATAGATAGTGATTTATAATTAATGAAAATTAAAAAATGTAAGATAAGAAATAATTGAGTAAAAATGAATGTTAAATGTAATATTTTATATTTTAGTTTTACCATATTGAAAAAAAAAAATAAATATATATATATATATTATATACATGTACATACATTTGGTAAATATAAATGGAGCTAAGACGGGAGGAGTAAAGCCCATCCTTACTCTACTCTCTCATTGAGGGAGGAAAAACCTTTGCAAGGCATGACGGGAAAAATGGTCATTCCGTCACAAGGTTTACTAAAAACAATTAACTTTAGGAACACTTGTACAAAATGTAAATTTGGACATGGAATTTTAAAAAATGGGCTATATTAACAAATTGTGTAAAATTATATCCACTTATATGAAGCGCTCTTTTGGAAAGTAGCTTGTAAGCTAGTTTATTGACTTTATGACTTATTTGGGTCAAATCTCTTTATACTTTTTTAACGTCATTTTGTAACAAGTAAAAAAACCAACTTATTTGGTACTTCCCCAAACAACTATGGGTCTTTTGTGTGTGTGTGTGTGTGTTTTTTTTTTGTTTTCATGTCAGTAGTTGGACTGTTTGAGAGCTTGTTTGGCACGTTGGATATTAGCACTATTTTTTATCTTTTTATCTTTTTTTAGTCATATCACTTCTTTACTTTTCTACACATCTTTTCATAAAAATTTAAAAAATATACTTATTTAAATTATTCTAAACAACCCTATCAAGATAAATCATTCAATGTTTTGCTAAACAAATTTATATGGTTCTTGAATTTGGTAGTTATTGGTTCACCACTTTTTGTTGGTGTTTTAAAGATATGGTACAAAGTATTGATCCGAGAACAACTAATAAAATTTCTCAAATCTTTCAAATTAATAATTAAAAATTATAATTATAAAAACTAACTTATAAATAATACCAAGCAGGAGCTTTGTCCTATGTAAATAGATGGTTGTAAGCTAAAGTCCTATTTTTAAAAAGTTATATTTTTATGACTTTTTTATCCTTATTTTAAATTCATGAACAATAGACAAATAGGTGACATGTGAACAAATAGAAGAATGACAGTGGTGGTTTACTTGTATGATTAATAATATCAATTCTATTGTTAAGTAGGGAAGGCAAAATTTCTGGACCCCATTGTATTTGACAAAAATTGTTTTTAATTAAAAAAAAAAAAGTTTGGAAGGGTACTAGTAGTAGAATTGGGCCAATTATAAAAATATACAAGTCAAAATTGCCAAGATTTTGGGTTAAAAATTTTGAAATTATATCATCAAAAATAATTAAATTTAAAATTACGAATTCACATGTAAAACTCAAAAATCCTCGACCTGTTTCCATCCCTAAATAATACCATGAAAATCACTTCATTTTTTACATATAATTTTACTCATTAAAAAATTTTCCATGTCTGAATTCAAAAAGTTAGAATTGTTTTGATGCATACTACACAAAGAAATAGAAATATCTAAGACATCCCCTACTCCATCTTATCAAGTCCTCGAAAACTACATGAAAACTCCATGCAACCACTATCATATAATGATGTTTTAAATCAATTCAAAATTTTACAGCTGAAATATATTAAATCATGTTCATTTGAAAATTTTACAGGTGAAATATATTAAATCACGTTCATTTGAAAATTTTACAAGTGAAATATATTAAATCGCGTTCATTTGAAAATAAATAATGACTAACTTAGCGTATATATATGTTTTTGATCGGCGGAAAATATCATGCAAATAATATTACATAATTCTTCAAAAGTATCTAATAATTGTCTCAATAATAGACATTAATAAACTACGTAAAACGAAAGTATCTAATAATTGTCTCAATAATAGACATTAATAAACTAAGTAAAACAAACTTCTACGTAGGCATTGTTCGCTTTTTTTATTAAAATAAAAATTTGGTTATGGTTGATGTATTTTATTATAAGTTTGAAGTTCTTAATTAGAAAAATTTATTATTAATAAAATTATTATTAGTTTAATTAGTTGTTTTTAACTTACTCATTAGTTATAAAATTTGGTTATGGTTGATGTATTTTATTATAAGTTTGAAGTTCTTAATTAGAAAAATTTATTATTAATAAATTTATTATTAATTTAATTAGTTGTTTTTAACTTACTCATTAGTTATAAAAAATAGACCCCTGACACATATTTTGTAAATAATTAATATAAAATAAAATAAAATAAAATAAAAACTGCAAACCACATTAATAAACTACAACAAACAGTGCCTACATCTGAACTTGTTTTCGTTTGCTACCGAAGTTTCCTTCAACATTACAGTTTTTTTCATTTTACGGAATAAAATGGGTTTGCGGAATTCCAAACTTACATTAATCAAACATTTTTTTAAAAACAAATATATATATATATATATATTGAAAATGCATAAGACGCTAAAATATCATACATATACTGTTACATGTCTGTTTATTACTCATGTAAAAAAATAAAATTATCACATAGAACTAGTTTGGTTAAATAGAAGATATTCATGTCTCGTTTGAGAATTAACTAATTTAGTTGGTTTTTTAATTTTTTATGAAAAAATATATAAAAAATAAAAAGAATGATGTGATAATTTATAATAATTTTTTCATATTTTAACTAAAATCTCAAGTCCTCAAACGTGGCTGTAGAGCCCAGGAGATTATTAATCCAATTGCATAAAATAGGGGTAAAAACAAAAAAAGGCCAAGAATTATATTTTGGGCTAATTACACTTTGGTTAAATTACACTTACACCCCCTAAAGTTTAGATTTAATACATATCACTCTCTGACGTTTGGAAAATTACACTAACCCCCTTGTCATTGTAATTATTTAGACGGAATGAAAATATTAAACTTATGCACTCTCTCTTTTCTTGCTTTACTTTACTTCTTTTTTTTTTCTTTTTTCTTTTTCCGTTGCTTTACTTTTTTTTTTCCAAAGTAATTTTTTTTTCTATTTTTCTAGTAGGAGTTGTTACCTTTTATATAAGTAGGAGGGTTTGTGAAATGAGACTATTAACCACAAGGGTGATAATGTAATTTTCAGAACGTTAGGGGGTGAGATATAATTGAACCAAATCTCAGAAGGTGTCAGTGTAATTTACCCTTACACTTAAACACTTTCCATTCTTATAGTTCGATTAAAATTTCAATTCAGTTTCTATTGTTTTAATTTGAATAGTTTTGTCTCTACACTTTAAGTTCAGTTTCAATTTAGTTATTTCATCTAAATTTTTGTTAATTTTGTCTACATGTACACTTTAGCAAAAATTGATAAGTGTCTCAAAATTATTAATTTTTAACCTCTAATTTGAACTGAAGGATTAAATTAAAATTATATTTAAAATATATGGACTAAATTATATTCAATTTGAAACTATAAAAACTAAAATAAAATTTAAATCAAATTATATTAGTGAAAAGTGAAATTAACTAACATAGGAATCTCACCAACTAGGCCTAACCTAGTTGGCCACCATGCCTTTCTTAGGGCTTAGTCCCAAGGAGGTCATGGGTTCAATTCCCTTTAGGGGAGTTAAATGAAGGGAGTGCAAGCACTTAGGTGCTTTGCCATGGATGGGGAGGTTTTCTTCCATAGGTGCTAATCTAACAACTAACATTTGCCGATCAAAAAAAAAAAAAAAAAAAAACTAATATAGGAATCTCCACCATTACTATAACCAAAATGCCCAGTAACCCAGATTAACCAACCCAGATATTTATGGGTTGGTGTTTGTGTAGTAGAAATTAAGTTTATGTAGTGTGAAGTGTACAAGTAGAATAAATTTGAATCACAAAATCAGTGACAGAGCCAAAAATTTTAACCACTGAATTAAAATCTTAACAAAATTCACAATCCAACTTAATTTAATTTTTATTTGATTGTAAAACTAAAAATTAGTGTGATGTAAAAATTATATTTAATTATAAGCTCAAATTAACTAATTAAATTATATAAAGATGCACACATAAAAAGAGATATGGAGAGTGATAGAAAAATAAATAAAAGAAAATGTGAATAAATAATATATAGGGGCTGCTATAATATTTTTTTTCACCGTTTTGAATGACTAAATCACATAACAATATATTATTAGTTGTTATTAATTACATAATAATTATTTATAAACAACTGAATTAATTATGAGTATTCATATAAGATGTGATAAAAAATCAGTGACATATAATATTTCTCTAGTAATATAAAATTTATAAGAATTTTAATATAATTATTTATAACATTTCTCTAATATAAAATTTTAATATAATTCTAGGGCAAATTACAAACATACCCCTTGAGGTTTACTTACATTACAAATTATCTCCTATGATTTTAGAAATTACATAATGTCTCCTAAGGTTTCTAATTTTATAACAAATAAGTCCTTTTATTAATAAATCATCAAATTAATTAACAGTTTTTAATAATATTAAAATTTTATTTCAATTAATAATTCAGATAATTTTATTATTGTATAGGTGAACAGTTAGAAATTTCACTTTTTCAATTGATTCTGTTAAATAAAAAATTTTGACAGGGAAGTATTTATAATTTTTCAAATCACATGGGACAATTCGTATTTTAAACAAATCTTAAGAGATGTATTTATAATTTACCCATAATGCTAATAAAATTGAGAGGGGCACATGACCTCTACGTACATGGCCTCTACGTGCCTCTGCCACTGCACAAGATCATAATTTGAATAATTTCTGAATAATTAAGTTTTAATTGGTAGCAATGTTTACAAACTCGAACCGGCCCGGCCAATCGAATCAGTTGAATTGGTAATCGGGCCTTGTTTCAGTTCAGAAAAACCTCTAAACTCGAACTAAGATAAAAACTGATGTAAAATGTAAAAACCGGATGGATTGCCGGTTGAACTGCAAAATCGGCGACCCAAATTGGGTTGTTATGAACCGCCGGGTTTGTTGAACTGTGTTTGTGTTTGTGTTTTTATTTGACAAATATGTAATATTAATTGCTTTTAATATAATGCTTTTTATTAATTTCATTATTATGATTATACTTATAATATGTTATATTTTCTAACTTTGATATATGTGTAAATTGTGCAATAATTTTTGCTTGTCAAAAGTGTTGCACAACCTATTTAGAGAAAGGTTTTCAACAACTAAAAATAAGGTATATCACATTATTATTGCAAATTATAATTTCATTGTGAGTGATATTTTGTTAAATTCAATTTTTTTTTTTCATTTTTACACTTATATTTTTAATATATATATTTTGTAATATATTTATGATAAATTTATGACATCACGATTTGACCGTTTTGACTTGGCGGTTGAACTGGTAAACCGATCCCTTTTTTGATTCGTTCACCGATCATGATAGTACTGTTATAGTATATCAGGGGGAGTAAAAATGGGAAACATGGAAGCAAAGTGCTTCCATGTCTCCTAGTGTGAGCTTAATTAGCACATCCCATTATATGAACAAGAACAAGCAGCACGTAAGAGAGAGAGAGAGAGAGAGAGAGAGAATAGGACAGTGCAGTTGGCAGTGTTAGCGGTAGCTGTCTCTTGAGACAGTCAAACATCGAGATTCAAATTTGAGTCAATAGAGTAATGTGATAGATTTTGTTAATTTATTAATTCTTAGTATGTTATCATATGGTAAAAATAAAAGTAAGAGAGAGAGGAGCTTACAAGAAGGCTGAAGCCGGAGACGCCGGCGAGAGAGAGGGCGATAGCGGAGCTAGAGAGAGAAAGCTCGCCGAGGTGGCCAACCATCATGGTACAAACAACTTCCAACAAGTTCTGTGATAAAGTCACCACCACCATCAGTGCTGCTATCCACCCCAGCCTCTTCACCTCTTCCCCCAACTCACCCCATACCCATCTTCTCCTCTCTTCTCTCTCCTCTTTCAATAACAACAATCCCTCTTCCATCTCTCTCCTCTCTCCCACTCAGCTCCTTTTGGAATGGGAATTATCAACAGAGAAAGAGACACAGTTTGGCATAGATGGACTCCTCTCATCCACATATTCACTTGAGATTATCATAAAGTTATATTTTAATTTAAAAAAATATCATTTTAATCTATTATATATATATATATTTATATTAAAATTAAAATTTATATTTTATAAACAAAACATTCATGTATGATATGTATTAACTAACGTACGTCCGCTCGTGCTTGAAGGCACGGTATAAATAATATTGGTAAATATATTTTACAAGAATCAATTAATATAAATTATTAATATTGGTATCACATTCTTTACAAAAAAATCAATTTAAAATGATAATAATTTCACTGTTATAGAAATCAATTATAATAAATCAGTTCATGATGACAATAATTTCACTGTAATATAAAACTCCATACATAAGACTTCCACCACCATTTACGGCAACACCACCGCCGGCCGTGACTTCAGCAAGTATCGTATGATGGCGGTTCGTTTAAGTTAAAATATAATTTATCAAATTCATTGCTAAAAGTTTAAGTTAAAATATTAATTTGTATTTGAAATTTTTATTGAACTTTTTATAGAATTTCACCATCTAAAAAAGTATAGAATTTAAAATAGTTACTAATACAGTATTGAACAAAGGTGTGTTAACACATTTTTAAAATTTTAAAATGTGATTGAATTGAGTCATATAAAAACTTTAGTGTATTTATCAAAAAAAAAAAAAATTTGAGTCGTATGTATTTAAATATTTTTTTGATTAAAATAATATTAAAAGACAAAATAAGTTAAAATAATATCAAATTCATAATTATTTTAATCTACCAAATTAATCAAAAATAAGTTACATCATATCTAATTATAAAAAATTTAACAATCTTACACTCATCTTTCCAATTATTTATTGTGTCTTAGATTGGTCTCTTTTTTTGGCTCACTTTCTCTTTTTAATTAGAGACTACATTTTTAGTACTCCCTCCGTCCCAAAATAATGGTCCCTTTTGGGGAATCCAACTTTTTTTGGTAGTACAATTATTGTACTTTTAAAAAGTTGGTTTTCCAAAATTACCCTTTGATAGTACACTTTTTTGAGAATATCAATGTCATAATTGTACTTTTTATATTATTTATGAATTTAAAAGAAGGGCAAAATGGGAAATTTATATTATTTTTGTACTTGATTTTTGAAGAGGGACTAATATTTTGGGACAATGAAAAATGGAATAAGGGACTAATATTATGGGACGGAGGGAGTAAATTTTTTGATTTTTAATGAAAAAATGTACAAAAAAAAATAAAAAAAAGTGATTTAACAATTTATAGTGATTTTTGAACTTTTTGATTAAAATATATAATTGCCAAACAAGACCTTAACTAATAATTAAATTATCTTACTCAAACCCTAGGTTGGTTTCGACGGTTCTATTGACCAAATCAAGCAAGATCTTGAGTTAAACTAGGCGCGGCTTGCACTCATTATCAGGTTTCTTTTTCCTTCTTTCTCCCTTCTTAGTTTCATTTATTTATCAATTTTAGATCATACGGCCACTTTGAAAATTATCACTTTCTGTTCTAAATGTATATTGATAAAAGGACGAATTACACTAACAGTTCTTATAGTTTGTTCTCGTGTTATTTTTGTTTCTGACTTTTCAATTGTGACACATTTGACCTTAAATTTTAAATCTTATTCTAAATAAGGATAATTGAAGATATCATTGGACATTTTAAGGGCAAAATTGTCAATTTAATAAAAATATAAACTAATTTGATAAAAATAAATGTCAAAAAAATATTTTA
>NW_021028353.1:469931-535443 GCF_004153795.1 Camellia sinensis | reverse complement strand
TGGGTTAAAGAGAATTTCTCTGGAAATGTTTCTTTAGGAATTTCATTGATTTTGAGAGAATTTCTCTGGCTTAGAGTGATCCAGAGAAATTCTTCATTCATTTTCTCTGGACCAACCTTCTCCCTTTCCTTTTCAATTTTCACAGCAGCTTCCTCCATACCTTCTCCCTTTCCTTTCCTTTTCTCCCCTTCAATCTAATTGGCAGTCATGGTCACAATTGAAGGATTTTCTCATTCCTTGTTCTACATTTTCATTCTCTTTCTGGTCTTGACTACATTTTTTCAGCAACTATTTCATCTTCTCTTGTTGGTGCTGGCTAATCAAGAACTTATGTTGCCTCAGATGATGTGAAGATTTGGATCAAGTATTTTGTTTTCGGATTCGGTTTTGGCTGATGGGAGTCCTCTATTATCATGGATAATGTGACTTTTTGTTTATGTTTTTGGCTCATTTATATATAAATAATAAAAAAAAATTATTCATTAAAATTTTTTACTTTAAAGATGTATAATATAAATTTAAAATTAATGTGATGTGAGTCATATAAAAAATAATTATAATCTATAAATATATATATTTCTAGATATAAAAAATTGTTGTTTTTCAAACTAGTCTAGTCATTCATGATGTGATAATTTATTATTCTTTAAGTTAAGAAATTTATTTATTGAAGTTGTTCATCTACAATACAAAAAAGCAAAACCCATAATGCTAAAACCTTGAACTTTTTCTGATTTATATATTTTTAAAATTTAAAAATCTCATGGAAGAGAAGAAATGGAATCCATAAAAAGGATCCCAAAAACAAAAAAATAGAGTGAAAAATCAAAATACTGTGAAACACACCTTCATTGTTTGTTGTTTGATTAATATTCCTTCTTGATTTCAATTTTTTGGGTTTTATTTATTTTTTTATTTTTTTGGTTCATTGCACTAGTTTGTTAGAGGAATGTTAATGGTCTTCATCAATGGTTCATTGCACTAGTTTATTTTTTTTCTTTTATGTTGATGAAGACCATTACCAACTTTCGATGCTTAAAAAGAGTCATAAAATGGAATGTAGCCTGGCCCTTCTTTGTTGACTTCTTTAATGTTTTTGAGTTGTCTTCACCTCTTCCCCCAGGCAAAAAAGAAAAAACAAAAACAAAAAACTAATCAAATGTCATATCAAATTATTAAAACTTGCCTGTAGTAATTTATAGAAAAAATAATATTATATGCATCAATTAGTATATTAATTAATATATTAATCGATGATGTAGCATAATTTAAAAGATTTTTGATATTTGTAATGTGATTAATAAGTAAGGTCAATAATAATGTAATAACTATCGTTGGTATATTAGTTAATACATTAATTAATACATATAGTATTAGCGTTACAGAAATTAATTTGAGAAACCGTGTATTTATTATGTTTTCATATCACGTTTTATATATCGCACTTTTGAGGGTTCCTTCAAGTCTAAAATTTGTTTTTGGAGGATATTTTTTGGATTTTTGGGACCATTAATGATCTGAATTTAATTTTCGTAGGTTCTCATGTTATATTCATCATGAAAAATTCAAATTAATTTGACAATAATAATAAGATTATTTAATTATGTTTGTCTTAAAAAAATTTACAAGCAATATAATTTTTAAACTAGATCATTTTTTTTTTTTAAGGTTGATATATATTTTGTCTCCTTATGTTTGGTTATTTCTCATTTTGATTCTTTAAATTTTTTTTCACTTTGGCCCTTCACATCTTAAGTTTTTTTATAATTTATTTCAAAAATTAACTTATGTTCAAAATTAGATAAAAAATTACACATTGACAATCACTTGGTATAAAAATATTTTATTACATGTAACTCATAAATCTTATGCAAACTCAAATCTCAACGTAATAATATATATTTTTTGTCGTGTGGCACCAAGGTGACATTTTTTTATCTAATTTTGAACAAAAAATAACTTTAAGGGTAAATTCGGAAAAAAACCTTGAAATATGAAAGGATAAAATGAAAAAAAAAAAAATTGAAAAAATGACCAAACATAAAAATATAATTTATCATTTTTTAAAGACAAACATGGTGAATATATAGTCACTATTTACCAAATTAGTTTTTTTAAATAAATTTATAAATAAAAAGGTAATAAAATAAAAGATCAAATCATCAAAATGAGACTTCAATTTAATCCATTATGTGAACTATATTTATTTGGTGAAATTTTTTTTATGGTAGACTAATTAATTCCTTCCATATGTATATTTATGTACAAACACACATCATTAATATATGTATGTATGTGTGATGTGTATGTGTATATGTATGTGTATGTATGGACAGAGGTTTTTGCCGTCTGAATTTGGGCATGACATAGATAGAGCTGATCCAGTGGAGCCGGGACTGGCAATGTACAAAGAAAAGCGAATGGTGAGGAGGGCAATTGAAGAGGCTGGGATCCCCTACACCTACATTTGCTGTAACTCCATCGCAGCCTGGCCCTACCATGACAACACACACCCTGCCGATGTCATCCCACCGTTGGATCGTTTTCATATCTACGGTGATGGCTCAGTCAAAGGTACAACCTACTTCTTCCTTTGTCTTTATGAAACTCACACACACACACACACACACACACACACACACACAAAATAAGTCCCATCCTATTTTGAGTAGTTCTCTGGATTGTAGTAATTTTTATGAATGTGTGAAATTGTTAAAAATTTTAATGGCCTACTATTAGAAAGCCAAATTTTGCTAATCAATTTATGAAAACCATAAGAGAATTCTAGTCACTTCCAAGCCCTTACTTTTGTACTCGGGTCAAGTGACCACAAAGGTATCTCTTTGCCAATGATACTGACCACTCTCCCTTGTTTGAAACTTTACAAATTCAAATTGATTTTGTAATTATTTTTTTATTTTAAGAGGGACTTGGATTTAAGTAATATTTTTCGCATGATTTATAGACATGCCGACAATATTTCTAATTTAATTGTTGAGAAACAGTAAAAGTACTGGATGCTGAAATTTTACGCGCGATGGTCGCTCGATGGTCGCTCGAGCGGAGCCCTGGACAAAGGTGCTCGCTCGAGCGGGGAATCCTTCGCTCGAGCGAGGAAGCCAAATCTGGAATTTCCAGATTTGCCTCCCAAGCTCAAACCAAGCATTCAACCACTCCAAACTCGGCCTCTTGGGCCCAAATTCTGGAAAACATCATTAAATTCAATGTATAACAAGTTTCAAAGCTCAATTTATGAATTCAAGCCCCAAAGGTGAGTCAATTAGAACCATATTCAAACCCATTTTCAAGAATATGAAGAACATGCAAACATGCAAGGATTTAAACCAAATCAAAGCTTCAAAGCTTGTTCAAATGAGCTCATTCTTTTCAAAACAAGATGAAAACATGGTCTACTCTTGCAACATGGACATGCATGTAACCATTTACCATGAATTCAACTCAAAACTCATTAATTCAACCATGCATGCAAGAAATGAGCTTCAATTCACCCTTAATGACCCAAATCATGACTTAGTTCTTCAATGAAGCATGAACCATGCAAGAACTAGTTCAATAGCATCAATAAGAAGATAAGATCCTTACCTAGAGCTTGAATTAGAAGACTAGGAGCTCAAATATGCAATCTATACTTCAATTCCTTCAATTCTCCAAGCAAAACCCAAGGTAGGATTCAATTTCTCTCACTCTCTCTCCTCTCTTCCCTCTTGGTCGGCAATGAGAAGGAAAATGGCTGAGGAAATGTTGTTCTTGGCTCAAGTATGTGTGTGAGATAGTGGCCCACTCAATGGCAAAACGGTAATTAAGTCCAACTCTTCAATTGGCTTATTTTAATCTAATTTAATCATACCTAATCAATTTTCAGATACTTATACCATAAAATCACATTAAATATGAGGGTCACGTAACATCAATCGGTTTCAGATTCGGCCGCCGATAAGGCCTTCAAATAGCAGTTTAAACATATAAACATGAACAGATAATCAGACAATCAAACAGATAGAATGCAATTGACTAACATATACTCAGTCAATTCAGTTTTAATTTCAGTCAGTCAGTTATCAGTTCCGTTTAGCAGTAATCGGTGATTATCGGTAATCAATCAGTCCTTAATCAGTAAACAGTATGAGGGTTGTTACAGTTATCATATGATAAAAATAAAATAAAAGTAAGCGAGAGAGAGACAGAGAGAGAGAGAAAGAGGAGCTTACGAGAAGACTGAAGCCGGAGACGCTGGCGAGAGAGACGGCGATAGCAGAGCTAGAGAGAGAAAGCTCGCCGAGGTGGCCAACCATCATGGTACAAACAACTTGCAACAAGTACTGTGATAAAGTCACCACCACCATCGGTGTTGCTATCCACCCCAACCTCTTCACCTCTTCCCCCACCTCACCCCATACCCATCTTCTCCTCTCTTCTCTCTGCTCTTTCAATAACAACAATCCCTCTTCCATCTCTCTCCTCTCTGCCCCTTTTGGAATGGGAATTATCGACAGAGAAAGAGACAGTCTGGCATAGATGGACTCCTCTCATCTATATCTATCTATCTATATATATATATATATATATCTACGACTTGAGATGGTGTTAAAATAAGGTCATATTTTAATTTTGAAAAATATCATTTTAATCTATTTAAAATATATATATTTCATATTAAAATTAAAATTTAACTATACTATATATTAAGCAAAAGGGGGTTCTTAACCCCAAGTCTTGTGGGAGCTCACTACAAGAATCTACACTTTTAGCGACCACTTTCTGCGACCAAATATTTATTAGTCGCGAATGATCATTATTTTTAGCGACCAATATGAGTTGGTCGCAGAAGGTCATATTTTGGCGATCAAAAAATGAGTTGGTTGCAAAAAGTGATATGCTTTTGGCGAACAACTATAAATTTGATCGCGGAATGTCACATTTTGGCGACCAAAAAATAAGTTGGTCACGGAAGATCAAAAATAAGTTGGTTGTGGATTGGCGACCAAAATTTTAGTCGCCAAAAACTTATTTTCCCCGGCCAAAAAATACTTTAGTTGCCGTTTATTGAGTTTTGGCTACTAAAACAATTTAGTCGTCGAATGGAAAATAAAAAATTATTTTTTTATTTGGCGACCAAAAATTTGATCGCCAAAAACTTATTTTCAGCAACTAAAAAACATCAGTCGCCAAATTAATACTTTTAGTGACTAATATTTTAGTCGCCGTTGATTGAGATTTGGCGACTAAAAAGGTTTGTCGGTGAAGGTACCTTTTCTGTGACTAATCTAGTCTTTTCGTCGCCAAATTAAAAATATAATCTGATTTTTCAGAGTATTGAAACAGAGTATTAAGAATATAATCTGATTTTTCAGATTTAATCAGCAAAAGAATATTAAGAATATAATCTGACGTTTTCCATCCTTCCTAGCTAAAATGCTTCCATTTGTCATTTGATTCTCCTATATTCTTGTTCAATATCATGGGATTTTATTGAACCTGAGTTCTGTGTATTAGAACCTGTTGTTGCATAAGGGATTGAGATCTCCTTGAATGGTTGTTGACTGGCTGATTCTATTCATGGTTTTTATGTTTTTGTGTACAGCAAATGGAAGCGATTCTTCTCTCGAATTTTCATAAACAGTGTGCCTCTTCTAATTTGATAGTTTCTTAGTTTCTTTTCCCCATGGTAAGCAATAAATTAGATTTTGACATTAACTTTTACAAATGTTATAATTTCTCATTCCAATTGGACCAGATTTTGACATTAACTTATTTATATAAAGAAAGCCCAGTTATCCAAGAAGACATTCGGCCCAAACTCCTCATATAAAATTTGATGAAACTCCCTTAATTTGATAAAAAATTTAACTCTCTGTTCATTTGATATCGATTTGCCGAAATGGTTGGAGCTGGGTATAAGGTAATATACCCACTTGTTTGCTTTTTGTTGTGGGTATAAGGTAATATATTGGAAAGCTTTCAAGGAGCTACACTGCTTTATATTTTTTTAACATGTTCATAACACAAAGACAATTATACATCCTTGATTGTTTACATTAGTAGAAGAATGTAATCTATTGTTGTGCTCATATTGGAAGAATTGCAGTGGATGGTGTGGAAAAGATTTCTAGCATTCAAAAAGTAAGAACCATAACCAATCTCCCTTTTATTGGCATAATATTACACTTGCACTAGATGAATTTTAGGCTTTGAATATATTTGGAGGTAATGCCTTTCACTCATGCATTATCTAGTGAGAGTTCTTGAAATTAAGAAAGTTGTATCCCTCATAAATAAGGGGGTTCTTGGAAAGTTTGGTGGGGAAAATTTTCATATTAAGCGATTTTTTCTTTCAGTGCATTTTTCTTTTTGGGCACTTACAAATCAATCGCATTAATTATATTTATTTATTTACAAGTCCTGAATGATAAATTTATTACTGTAAATTTATTCATAAAAATAAGAGAAACTGATAAATTTATCAATAGAACTTAATGGGTAATAAGTTCTAAAAGTAGGACATATTGGTGATTTATCCTTTTTTATTAAGAATTGGGGAAATTATTTTAGATCTTGCCAGAATATATGTTTCCTGTAAAAAAGTGGGAATGAAAAAATGTTTAGCGACTAAAATTTTTTGGTCACAAATATTAACATTTACCGACCAAAAATTAATTTTGTCGCCAAAGGGGTGAAAATTTTAGAGGGAAACTATTCAATTGCTCCCCGCCTGTTCTATGTTTAAGCCAGTCAGATTGTTCTCTCTCATATAGATTCTCCTTCACCACCAAACCTCACCCCATCTCACCTCATTTTGTGACTTAGGGCTTAAAAACATGTTCGTCTCTCTCTCTCACTCTGTGACTCTCTCAGTCGGCGACTGTCTCTGTCTCTCGCATCTGCCCTCCTCTGATTCTCTCTCTTGCATCTGCCCAGCTCCGATTCTCTCACTCTCGCTTTTGTCTCCATCACCGTTGGTACAGGAGCACCATCGGTGTCGGTGCCCGTCGCACATGAGGACCATCGTAAACCAACAGCCTATATCATCTTATTTCGTAGTCACGATCCATCATTGGGGCACTAGCCGAGCTATGTCCTCTCGGTTTCTCTCTCTCTCTCTCTCTCTCTCTATATATATATATATATATCTCTATATCTCTATCTTTGTTCCCCTAATTTCGGCCTCTAGGGTTTTTTTTCTTCTTTCATCCGCATACCTTCTTCATGTAAACCTACCCCTAAATCAACCCAGCCACCGCCGTTCATATAGTGGGTAAATGGTTTCCTTCACTCTTCCCGTCTTTACCTCCATATCTGCGAAATCCATTCTTGAAACCCCTCCTCAAACCTTCATTTCCTAAACAATTGAAAGCATCAAGTATTTATTTTAAATGTGGTATAAAAAGCATGATCTGTGATTAAACATTTTGATTTAATTGCCTTTGTATGAAGTTGGGTTTGCTCTAAAACTGTGTAACAAAGATGATGCTAAAATTTAGAGCCCTCAGAGTCAATAATTAAGCTAAGCATGTTAACCTTAATTTTCCCAAATGGTGATGGTTTCCTAACAATCAGAGTCAACAATTAAGCTAAGCACTTGTCTTGTGAACAACTTAACGTTGCTTGCTTTGTTCTATCTATTTCTGTTTTGGAAACAGGGCTGTGAACTTGCCCAAGTAAAAAAAGGAACAAAAAAAAAAAAGGAAAAAAAAGAGAGAAGAAAGTAATGAAACATTCTAACATTAACTACCTAAATCTTGTAGGGTTCTTGCACTGCATCCGTTTCAACGCACCAATACTCAACAGATATGTGCTCAGTTTTTTGATTGGCCTCCTGAGAAAACAGGTTTTGGAATTCACAATCTTAATTATGTATTCTAGAGTAACTTGCAAGCATGCACACACTCACATCATTTGGATTCATGAGCTTTTTCGAGTTTGGTATTTGTACTTCTATCATCTAGTTGGTTCACTGGTTCATTTACAAGACAATATCAATTAGCTCCTTATTGGGCTGTTCCTCAGCTTATAGATTTTTGTTACAGCATGGGCAACCAGTATTGGAACCTTTCTTTCGGACTTTTAGTAACACTGTCAGCTGATCATAACTATTGTTTTCACATTTTTCTGTTGATGAAGATGAGAAGGAATGATTAGGCTACCAATGAGAATTTTATTTATTATTTTGTGGTTGAAATTGGGATTTTTTTTTTCTCTGATGTTCAAAATTCAGAAATTTAAAATGGTCAAATAGCGTTCGACTACTATTATTCAAAGACCTGAAATTGAGGAAAGGAAGTATGATATTTTTTAATTAGTGAGAATCACAAAGGAAACTGCCAAACTAGCTCTTGTAGTGGGATGAGTCAATTGTTACACTAAACTGTCAAACTAACATTTGTTTTAACATCAGAGAAATCTTTCTATAATAAGGTGTCTGTAGTAATCACATCTTTCCACTGGAATAAAATTTTCCTTTTTAGATTTCAATCTTTTGACCACCCTTTTAAGTAAGAATGTGAAGAGTTGAATCTATCTTAGCTTATAACTCAAAATTTTTAGGCACAAAGAATTTTTCTATTGCCTATAAAAAAAAAGGGCAATGGCGTAAACTTCTCCTTCCATTCCTAAACAAAAGGTTTGTTTCCTTTTTAACCTTTGAATTTTCATGCATTGATTAAGATCTCTTGAATCGAGGTCTTGTTCCTCTACAATTGATGTCTTCTTCTAACTCTAAACTCAAAAATCGGATCAAACAATGTATCATGGATGTTTGAGTAGGACTATAAATAAATCGAATTGAGTCAAATAGTGAATTGTTTAAGACTAGTTTTAACAAGTTTAAAAAATGAGTTCTGAGTTTTGTTTATTAAGTTTCAAGCTGATCTCAAGAATAGATTCAAGTTTTATTTATTTATTATTATTTTTTTTTTAATGCAATTTTATAGTGAATATAAAATTATCGACCGAATTTAAGCTCAACTCACAAAATTAACAATCATTAAAATATGTTCAAACTTAACTTTCAACCTAATAAATCAAAATTTCAAATGAATTTTTAGGTCTTATTTGATTAGTGAGATTAATAGTGAGAAGATTAATAATCCATATGATTAGTGTAGGAATAATTATCCAGTTGAATTAGTGGGATAAATAACTCCCTCTTGTCACATTTGTTTTGCAATAGATATAAAAATATATAATCCTAATTATATGTTTGTTTTGTGTTATTAATTGTATGATTAAAAAATTGTCAACCTTATTGAATGAAATTTTCATCGGAATCTAATTCAAATAATAGAAATTGAAATCAAATACTAAAATGTGAGTGCTATAATTTAATAATTTTAATTCTATATTATAATTTGCTCATTTAAATATGCTCTTAATGTATCAAATATGAGTCGCGCTCAAATTACTTCTTGTGTCTAACTCATTTGTGATGTCTCCGAGATAGTAGATTAAAACATGGGTGTGCCCAACTCATTTGTGATGTCTCCGAGATAGCAGATTAAAACATGGATGTTGAAAGGTAGAGGATTCTGAAGATGAAGACAAAAATATACTACACTTTTCGACTAGTATGGACCCAATATCTACCTGATTATCCCTTTTTCACCATCAGATGCATCGGATTCTGGATTGGTTTTTGGGGTGTATGGTCTGATATAATCTGAGGGTTGTTTGTGGGACTGATGGGTGATAATCTACTGGGGCTGTTGGGTGATAATATGATTATCTGTTAATCTGTTTTTCTGCTGCTGTGTGGCTGGTCTGCTACTCTGTATCTGATGCTAATTTGTTACTCTGTATCTGTTGGGCGATAATCTGATTATCTGTTAATCTGTTTTTCTGCTGCTATGTGGCTGGTCCGCTACTCTGTATCTGATGCTAATCTGCTACTGTTTTTGGCCTCTGCTAGCACTAGGTTGCATGCCTCTATGTGATTTGTTTGTATTTGGATTAGGTTGCATGCCTCTATTTTGATTTGTATATGCTGTATTGCTGCCTCTGTTGGTTGCTGTATTGTCTATGTTGCTGTCTCTGTTGGTTTCTCACTAACAGGGTCTTGGTTTGGTGCTATCATGTGATGGCTTGCATCATCCCTCTCATTTTGTTGATGTTTTCTTCCTTTCTGTAAGGTTTTCCATCATCAATAAAGGGTTCTTTGGCATCTTTTTTACTTCATTTTCTTATGTTTTCTCTTTTCTTTTCCTTTACCTCCACAACCCATGATCCAAAAAAAAGGATTAATCTCATCCTGGTTATATGTATGTGTACATGACAGGTTTGTCACAACTTGTATAATATTCTCAGCATGAGCATTTGAGGCAGTCTGCAGCTAGACCTGCTAGAGGTGTTTCAGTTACTTCTGGTAAATCTGGATAAGCCATTTTGAGTAAAACACAAATTCGATGGACTCAAGATCTTCATGACCACTTTGTCGAGTGTGTAAATCACCTCGGTGGAGCAGAAAGTGAGTAGCTTTGACATGACCCCTTTGTGCAGGTATAGAAACAACTATTATTAATTGATCATTAACCTTTTTTTTCAATCAAAATTTTAAAGGTAACACCGAAAGCGATACTGAAGCTAATGGACTCAGAGGGGTTAACCATCTTTCATGTGAAAAGCCATTTGTAGGTACTAATAACATTTTAAAGAACTTTGTTGTTTAAACCCTGTTTGGTATCTCTGATGTTCAAAATTCAGAAATTTGAAATGGTCAAATAGCGTTCGACTACTATTATTCAAAAACTTGAAATTGCGGAGAGGAAGTATGATATTTTTTAATCAGTGAGAATCACAAAGGAAAAAAAAGAGTTGCTCCTCATGCGATTAAGAGGGGGGCTTGTTCTGTCCATTTTCATATTTATCTTGTTTGGTATTTGTGTTTCAGATGAGTATATCCTACCTTGTTCTGTCTATTTGCTAGGCCTGTTGATCCTTTAAGCTTTATTTTCTTGATTGTTGCAGAATATTGATTGCACGTTTGGAGTATTAGAGGGAGACTTTCCAGATAAAGGAAGGCGATTTTCCGACTTTTGACGCTCTGGTATTTTTTGTACTGCATGTTTGGCTGTGTGATAATTATGTTTTTTTTTTCTTCTTTTGAAAAAATAACTATGAGCTTCAATAATGGGACTACATTTATTCAGAGACAAGCTGCTCAATGTGTGGGGCGAGTTATCCGTTCAAAAACAAATTATGGGATGATGATTATTGCCGACAAAAGGTATTCTTTTTATGGAATTATTAATACTGGTCCTACTTCATGTATTCAGTCCTGGGGTTTTACCTATCAGTCAAAGATATTCTGTACCTCAGAAGTGTAACTAAATAATCAAAAGTTCATGACAACCAGATCCATGTTTGGCATTTGATTGCTAAAAATAGATTCTGCACTTTTTGTTAATTTAGATTAGTCTGCTTATTAACTTCATCTATCGATAAATAATTCTAAAGTACTAAATTTAGATAGCTTGCCAAGCTAAATGGAAGTTGTGAAATTATTTTGACTGAACAGTTTACCAGTGTCATTGTTGGCCATCCAGTTTGTGGAGAACCAACAAAAATGTTGGGAGGATATTATTAAGGAACATTTGATGGAAGAAACCTTAGTGCCAAATGCATGCAAGCTGTAATTTGATATTCTTAAGTTTATTGCTATTTGCTAGTATGTAAGGTACTGTCTACCCAAAAAATTAAGGCATCAATTTTGTAAAGCATGTTAACTAGATTTTGTTTCATCGTGGCAATGCCTGGAGGATTCATGGTTAACCATTTGTTTGGAAAATTAACTTGTCATTTTTGGGCAATTTTATTCCTTTTATGTTCTGATGACCATCTCTAATTTGTTCAGGTACAGCCGTCATGACAAACGTTCTAAATTGCCTAGATGGATACTGTCACATTTACGTGATGCTCACCTAAACTTGAGTACTGATATGGCTATGCATATAGCACGAGAGGTGTGTGCTTATTACTATGCAGTTCTTATATTTTTCACAGGGAATGCCTGCAGGTCTATGTCAGTATACATGAGGAACGGTTCTAAATAACAAGGAAATGTGATTGGGTTACCCTTACAACTGATTCCTTTGTGGAATAATTTTAAATGCAGAAATAATGACTGTTATGAAAGCTAAAATTGAGGCCAGATGGGGTAACAGGACCAGTTTTTTGTTTTGAAAAAGGACCAATTTAGGTGTTAGATTTCACTTTTTTCCTTTATTACATCTAAACTAGAACTTCAAATATTAGTTATTCTGAATATTAGTTATTCTGAAATTCAGTGTTGGAAGCTTAAGATGGCTTTGACTGAGTGCAAACTGACAATTTTAAATTCAGTAGTGTTGAACTTGAGTGTATTATTATTGTTTTATTCCTCCATATGTGCAGTTTTTACGAAAGACGGCACAACCATATGATAAGAGTGGAGGTAGTGATAAGAAACCCCTATTGTCACAAGAAGACTTGGAGAAGATGGGCAATGGCGGTCTTGGGGAGATGTTTTAAAAGAATTATTCTGTCTTCGAGCAATATTTATATGATGGCTATAGCCGGTGGTTGGCCTTGCAGTTCTCATGTCAACAAGGAGGTCGTGGTCAGCTAAGCAGCATAAACTCTTTTTTGTTCTCAGGAATGCAAGGAGCAGTTTTTTGCTATATAGGGAAATATCCATTTTAAATATTAGGGTAGACTAGTAGTTATATTTTTGGATACACTAGTAGTTACATTTTTGGATGGGTGTGTATGGAAAATATTTGGTAGACTACTAGTTATATTTTTGGGTTGATGCACATGGATAAAAATTTAAAACATAATAACAAATACTTGTTATGTTTTAAATTTTTATGTTAGATGAATATGTAGTTTGGAATTACTTGTGGATGAAAACTTATAATAGTTGTTGACTTTAATTAAACAGGTTCAGAAATGGTTGATATATGTATTTTGTTGAATATTCATGATTCAATTTATTTGTTGGTTTGAATGATTTTTGCAAATTACAAATTATATTGAATAAATTGGATGAATTATTATAAATTACAGGTTTATTTTGATGGATGTTGGCGACCAAATTTTGGTTTTGTTTTTCTAGTTTTGGCGACCAATTGATTAGTCGGGAAAGATAAGTTATACTTTTGCCGACTAAATAAAGTAGTCGGTGTATCACCAAGCACATTTGGCGACTAAATAATTAGTCGTTAAAATCATTAATTTTGGCAACCAAATGATTTGATCGCGAATAGGTCCATTGCCGACTAAAGTTTTAGTTGCGCAAACATTTCTTTTGGCGACAAACATGTTTGGTTGTGGAATATGATAATTGGCGACTAAACAATTTGGTCGTGGAATGTGACAATTGGCGACCAAAATTTTTGGTCGTAGAATGTCACAATTGCCGACCAAAATTTTTTGGTCGTGTAATGTCACAATTGGCAACCAAACTTTTTTGTCGTTGAATGTGATAATTGGCGACCAAACTTTTTGGTCGTGGAATGTGACAATTGGCGACTAAGATATTTGGTCGTGGAATATCACTTTTCGCAACCAAAGTGTTTTAGCGACAAAATGGATTAGTCGCAGTAATGATATATTTAGCGACCAAAAATTAGTCGGCAAATCCAACTTTTCCCGACCAACCAAAATTTTGGTCGCGAATTACTTTTGCCGACCCTCAATTGGCGACCAAAGTAACGACCAAAAATTGGTCGTGGATAACTTTTGCCGACTAAAAATAGGCTTTTAGCGACCAATTTTTTGGTCGGCAAAGGTGTTATTTCTTGTAGTGGCTCCAATCTCCCAATCTAAATTTCCTGATTTTTTTATTTAAAAAAAAAATCTTAGCATTTATAAACAAATGGGTGGACATATATGATATGTATTAAAGGTTGACATACGTGTGTAATTTAAATAAATATAAATATATATAAAATAATAATAATAATATATTATGTATTATTGTAAGAGTGTTTTTTTATAGACTCTAAAGTCTTATATGTTCAAATCTTTTTTTTTTATACGCTAATAAATATGTTCTCTTTATATAATTGTATAAATATATATATTAGAAATGATACATGCACATATATCAGAATAATAAGATTTTGAAATATATAATTAAATTCCAAATATGAAAATTAAAACATTTTATGAATAGAAAAATATCAACAATTGAGAGATTTAAAAAAAAAAATAAATTCATAACTACCCATATAACTAGCGAAGGAAAAAATGTACATTACAACTATTATTAGAGTATTTTTAAAAAATTAAAAAAAATGATCTAAAAAATTAAAAAAACAATGAAACACAAACACCGATTCTAAACGTCCTTTTTTTTTATAATAATAAAAGATAGATAGATATAACTAAGAGCATCTCCAATGGTTTGCCATTGGAGTTGCTATTGCTATACTATAGCAGGTGTGTTGAATTTTGATGCTTCAATGGCAAAATATAGCAGCTGTCAAATTTGAGAAATGCCAAAGCTTATGTCAAATTTGAAACAAGCTTTGGCAACTGCCATTTGTGCCTACTCATCCAAAACCAATTGAGTTCCTCCTTCGTTCCTGCCCTTACTCCCTCTCCCAGCAACTGTTTCACCATTTTTAGTGTTTCAGAATTCACCAAAATTTTTTTTGAATAATGCAAAATTTTACAATTTTACGCGAAATTAGAATTCACCATTTTTCCATGTTTTAGAATTCACCATTTTACCCAAAATCAGCACATTCAAGCAAATGCAAATGATTCATCAAATCCAAACAGATTTACAGAAAAAAAAATTCTAGAAAATTGAAACAGATTCACAGAACAAATTCAAACATATTCAAATTCAAATAGATTCACAGAATAAAATTGAGAATAATGAACAAACTGAAAAGGAGAAATACCTGATTTTGGTATTCCAAAGTAGATCTGGCAGATGGAAGACAGAGAAGTGAGAGATAAAAGACAGAGATGAGAGATCGAAGACAGAGCTCTGGTAGACGATCGCCGATCGTCTTTTTGAGCATATACCGTCGCTGATCAAAGATTAAGAGATGAGAGATAGAGTGACAGTGAGAGACAGGTAGATCTGGTGATCACCTCTTCTATTCTAAGAGATAGAGAGTGAGAGAGAGAGATAGAAACAGAGAAGAGGGAGAGAGAGAGAGGGGTGGGGGCAAACGGTTGCTGATCGTCTCTTCAATCTTGTACCGTCGCCGATCAAAGAGAGATACAGTGACAGTGAGGGAGGGTAGAACAGAGACCAAAAGGGACAGTGAGGGTGATCGTCTCTTCCATTGTGGGAGAGAGAGAGCGAGAGAGAGAGTGTGTGACAGGGAGGGAAAGGAAATGGTTGGATAGCCGATCGAAAATAGAGATGGAGAACAGAGAGAGAAATATGTAGAGAAGAGATACAAAGAGAGAAGAGAGTCAGAGAGTTGTAAGGAAGAGATGAAGATGATTCTAGATAAATATCTCAGCCGTTGGAAATATGAGATAAAACTCAGCCGTTTAAAACGAGAGATAGAGTGTATTGGAATGTGTAATATGAGTACAACGGTTCTATTTGAATCGGAAAGTAAAAAAGTGAACATATAATTTTTAAACGGCTATAATTAAACGGCTATTTTTCTTTCAATTTGAGTAGTATAAATAAACATACCTTGTTTTACCAATTTGAGTTCATTTTAACAATTTTTCTTTTAATTATATTTTTTTCTTTTAATTTTTACACAATCAGTATGGAATGTTCATTAAAAACAAAGAGAGAAAAATCATTTACTACTCAAGAAGATGTGTCAATTTGTAGAGCTTGGTGTCACATTACTGAAGACCCAATTGTTGAAAATTCGCAATCGCATGCTCATTTTTGGGAAAGAATTTTTGAAAATTATTGCTTGCTGCAGAATGATCAATCAAGAACACAAGTGTCTATCTCATCTCGATGGGGTGTAATCATGAAATGTTGTAACAAATTTTGTGGGTGTCTAGCACAAGTCAAAAATCTACATCCAAGTGGGGCGTCATAAGTTGATATAGTAAGATTTCATTTTCATTTTTATTTATTATGTTTGTTTTTTTATTTTGTCTTACATAACACGGTGAAATCAAGAATGCATACACCGTTTTCCCCTAATTCAGCCCCAGATTCCCCTATGGATAACTGCATTTCTCTTGAAGATGACACCAGTCCAAGTGTTGGTAACAATCTAACTATTGGTGAGGGCAGTGTCTCTGCAAGGGGTAAAAGGCCGATGGGTTGGAAATCTGCAAAAGAATTATTTTGGAGAAATCAAATCATTGAAACTGAAGTCGAAAAAATGAGTACACAATTAGACACATTTAACCAACACCTTATTGAGAAAGAAAAGAAAAAAGAGGAAAGAGAAGAAAAAAAGATTCAAGTACTACAGGAGATGAAAGAACTTAAGATGAAAAAACATGAGTTTGAGATGAGAAAGGAAGAACACCAAATAATGACTACGGACATTTCTCATTTGGACCCTCAGATGAAAGCGTATTACACAATGCGAAAAAATGAGATTTTCGCCAAGTGGTCCTCAAATGTGAGCAGCCCAAATTTTTATTTCCCTTACCTCCTAATGAATAATTACGGGATAATATATTTTTCAAATTTGCAATAGCATTTATTTTTTGATGTAATTGTTAGTCTTTATTTGCAATGTAATTTTTATTTTGTAATGAAATTTCATGTTGTTTTTTTTTATTTTTGAGTATTTTGTACTTCACAATGCAATATTATTTTTTCAATGTATAATGTTCACTAATTTGTATTATAATTTAATATTTTCAATAAAGTATAATGCAAAAAAATAAATATATTTTTTCAAATGAAGGCAATAAAAAGATAAATTACATTAGTTGACATTAAATGAAGATAATTTTATTATAATAAAAAGACATTATAATATAAATATATAATTTTTTTTCAATTTTTCCAATTTTTCATTTTTTTTCATTTTTTATATTTGTCTAGTTGGGCATAATATAAATATATAATTTTTTTAACAAACAGGTAAAAAAATGTCACAAAAGACAAAAAAATAAACAAAAATAAAATCACAAAAAAACTATATCCAAACAACACCTACAAACTTGGAGGGAAAGTTGGTTGAGATTTGCCAAAAATAGCAAATGACCATTGGAGCACCATTGCTATAATTTTGCAAAATAACACTATTCATTGTCAAATTATAGCAATAGCAATATGGCAACCACCATTGGAGATGCTCTAACGGGTTCTAATCTGGTTGACTAGTTCTTTAGCCACCAAATGTAACGCCCTCAAAATAAACCCATAAATCATGCATTCACGACATTCATAAATGTAAGAGAAATAAACATATTTCTATTCATCAGAGTGTTTAATCCAAAAGTATTACATGTTGACAACAAAAGTAAATGTCCCACGGGCTTACAACTTTCCAAGCCAACACTTGGTTACAAAAAAAGAAAGTACTAACTTTACACAACATAAGCCCTTGGCTTGATATACATGTAACAAAAATAAACAAAAGAGTCTTCAACTCCCACAACCATCCAAGCTATGACCTCGGAGGCGGCATACTACCTGAACCTGAAAATGATGTCCCATATATGGTGAGCCAACGCCCAGTAGAGATATAATAAACATAATATGAGCAATAACTAAAACATTAGCATTTGATAAATGTTTAACTCACATAAATCAATTCATAACCCATTTCAATTACATGACAAATGTGTCCATGTTTCATTTCACTTTCCATTTCTTATCCAATTTCTCAATTCATAACTATGGCTCAAAACCTGGCCAAACAATTTAAATGAGATTACATCTCATATCAACAGTACTTCCATTTCAATTGAGATAACCACTCAAATTAAACACTTCATACTTCATATTAGATACACATAATCGCTGGATCAATCTCAAATAAAACACTTCCGTACTTCATATATGATACACAGATTTGCTGTATCAATACTTCAATAGATACACATATTTGCCGTATCGATGGAGTCCATCCCCTATCTCCTCCTATACAATATCTGGTTTAGGAGTCCATCTCCTATTTTCTCCTAAACCGTGGAGTACATCCCCTATCTCCTCCCACACAATACAATCTATATAAACACATATCATATACATAATCAATCAATACATAAATTTGATGTATTATTCCAACCGTCATATTTGTTGACATATTCAATTAATTAGTTTTAGTTTGCCTAATCATCATGCATTGTCTACAACAATCAAGACTATCCTCCACCGATAGTCCAAAGCAATTATTTCTAAACAAAAAATAATTACATCAACAGATAATTTATCAACAATTTTCAAAGGTAAGTGATTAATAAATCCAACTCCACTATTCCATCTCATATTATGCCAATTCCATGGATTCCAACTTAATTTCATGTTTCCATAATTTCCCAAATTAATTACGTGGATTAATTTGTCATAACAATTTAGGGCTTTTTTTTCCCTTTTTCTCAATATTGACCTAAAGGCCCAAAATAACTTCAATAACAACAATACTATCATTTTAAGACCCAAAATACACATTTATGAGCCAAAATAACAAAACTCCTCTTTATACATTTAGAAACCCTAACACCCAAAATCAACCAACTTCAACAGTAAATCAAAATGACTAAATACTTATGTCAAAGATCATAAAGATGAGTAGTTATCCTTACCTCAAATTTCGGAGCTCAACGAAGAAGATGATGAAAACTCAAAGTGCTCCAAATCCCAAGATTTTCGGATCAAAAGATAGCCCACACGAAGATCAACACTTTTTACAAAGGCCCAAAGGTAGGAGATCACTCTAACTATATCAATACCTAGAGAGAAGTTGGGTTTTAGAGAGAGGAGCTCTCCAATGGAGGTTTTGAAAAGTAAGAGAGAGAAAAGGAGTTGAAAAAGTGATCAAAGAGGGCGAACTTCGGACTGATATACTGCACTCCCCGCTCGAGCATCAGACACAGACTCAGGCTCAATCGTGAAAAGCGCCGCTCGAGCGTCGATTGCACACATGCTGAAGTTTTGCAGACATGGTCCCCGCTCGAGCGTCAAACTCCCCGCTCGAACGGAGGGACAAAAATCAAAGGGTCACGCTCGAGCGTTAAAACTCCCGTTCGAGCGTACGAAGACCTGCAGAGAAAAATACTGGGAGATGGAAATTCACGCTCGAGCGTCAAAACGCCCGTTTGAGCGGAAAAGCAATAACAAAGGGCCCGCTTGAGCATGAAGGCAAAATTATGGGCATCAACTTATGGTTTCAAAGCGCAACTAACCTGTTTCGAACCTGCCCAACACAACCCAAGACTCAAATACAAAGAGTAAAGGATTGAAATGAGAATGAGACAACAACACAACTGCGGAACCTAGTCCGGAATACAATAAATAAAGGAAGGACAAACCGGGATCGCTATAACCTTCTCCCCTTAAAGAATTTCGTCCCCGAAATTAAGTACAAGTTTTTCAAAGACATGATTTTCTCAATTCTCAATAGTATTACAACTCAATATTCAAAAGCCTGACCCATAACCGGTCATTCCATCTCTATTCAAGAGGCATTTCACAATATATACTCAATATGCATTATAAGCATGCTTTCCCTTGAAATTTACCAATTTCCACACATATTTCACAATTCTATATCATATTCAATGTTCATAATATATTTCCATTTCTACAATACATTCAACATATGCAATGTTACATTAAACTTCCATTTCAAGGCAAGTTTCAAAATACTTCCAAAAATCAAAACATATACAATGTTTTACAACTCAAGACATATTTAATGCTCTTAAAGTTCATCAATATTACAAAATCCCAATACATGGTTAAACATTTACAAACAAGTCTGGATATTTCTCACGGACATCCACCTCACGTTCCCAAGTGGCTTCTTCCACTCCGTGATGTTTCCACAAAACTTTCACCAAGGGAATGGTCTTACCTCGCAAGACTTGATCCCGCCTATCCAAGACCCGAACCGGTCTCTCCTCATATGACATATCCTCGTCGACCTCCAAATCAGTCCAATCCAGCACATGGGACGGATCCGACTCATTCTTCCGAAGCATACTAACATGAAACACGTCATGCACTCCAGACAACTGCGGCGGCAAAGCCAAGCGATAGGCAACCTCACCAATCCTCTCAAGGATCTCAAAAGGACCAATAAACCGAGGGAACAACTTCTCACTCTTCCCAAACCTCATCAAACCTCGCCTACGTGATATTTTAAGAAAAACATGAGCACCCGTCTCAAATGCTAAAGGCTTCCTCCTACGGTTGACATAACTCTTTTGGCGACTCTAGGCTGTAACAAGCCTCTTACGAATAAACTCAACTTTTTCCGTTGTTTCCCTCACCAACTCTGGGCCCAACAAAGGTGCATCACCCACCACGGCCCAATCAAACTGGAGACCTACATGGTCGGCCATACAAGGCCTCAAACGGTGCCATACCGATACTCGACTGAAAACTATTGTTGTAGGCAAACTCCACCATGGGCAAGTGCCTCTCTCACGACCCACTAAAGTCAAGAACACTACCTCGAAGCATATCCTCAAGGATCTGAATAGTACTGTAGACGTCCCCGAACGCCCCAGGAGGGTAAGCTCCCGTTCTGTTCACTTGGGGTCACTACAGCTCAGGACTCTCAAATTTGTCACGGTTCTAAGTCTGAACCAAAGAGTCCAAATCCGGCAAATCGTTTTGAGAAAAACAGATTTTTGAAAGAAGTGCCAAACATGGACTGCTTTGCCAGATACAGAGTCGCCACCTAAATATTTTTATTTTAGGAAATTTAGGAAACCCTGACTCGGTGCCAAAGGCCACGTGTCCGTCATCACCAAAGTTGCCTCGGCTCGGGAATTTGGGTACGATTGGGGAAGGTCACATCGTGAGCACCCCCGCTCGCCCGGTCAGAGACCGGCCTCTACTAACCATGATATCAATTTTTGAAAACATTGTGTGTTCTTATTCCGGTTATTAGCCTAGGTTACTATGTGATGCGCACAGCATACAAGTATAGATCGGGTCGCCCGAATTGGAACAGAGCATTCCATGTTTGCTTTTTTGGAAGATGGTTTGCTACTCGCAAGTAGGCTAAAAATGCAGATTTTGCCACCCTTAGGTGGGCTTAGAAAAGATGGTTTTGCCACTATCTAGTGGGCTTAAAATGAACAGTTGATAATTTATTCCAATCCAAGTAACCCAACCTTCACCCACAAGCATTCAGGCAGTTATATCACATAAGCACATAGCCTCATGGTAAGCATGCTATCATGGCAGTCACTCACACACATGCAAGGATGCTAAAGCATAAAAACTTACCGAGTACTCCAAGCCAAAACAGAAGCTCATTAGAAATCCATGCATGAATCCTAAGTATACAAAAATGCCTAATGTAACACATGTAAAATGCAAACTATAGCAGGCTCGGCTATTCTAAACATGGCATATGAAATGCTACAGCTAGCACGTATTCAACTTTGAAATTGAAATACAATGCAGTTAGTATGATGCGCCGAGCCCGGTGCATGCAAAACAGATGAATGATGCAAACATGCTGTCATACTGTATGCTAATTGAAATATGCCCTAATCTAACCATCATAAGCGGATAAATAAAAGGGAGAAAGACGTGGGGTTGGAAGACATACATCACACTCACACACACTTATTACAGTTGTGCCCTCGCGCAGAGGGTCCGAATAAATATACAGTCCCGAATAAAAGAATATTATAGTCCGAATAATATACAAATTCCTAATTAATTAACAAATTAACTAAGAAAACTGTAAAACTGGCATGCAAGCCAGGGACTGCCTTGCTTCTGATAAATGATGCATGTTTGGGCTGCCTTGCACGGAAATCCACCGGGATGCCCTAATTAGCCTCTATTTAGCAGTTATTCTTGGAAAGGGTGCCAAGCTCCGAAAAGTTGTTGATTCTTCATTTTGCTGCAACAGAGAGCAGGAAAGGGGCATAGCAATGTATTTGCACAGATATATGCATGCCTCGATCCTCGCGCCACCAATCACGCATACCGACGCATGATGGCCGAGGAGTCGAAATGCACAATTCAATATAGGATGAATGCACATGAAAACACAGCTAAAACCTAACTCCATCATGGATAATCCGGAGTGTCGGTGACTGGGGAATTGAGACACATTCCGTCACTCGGAGTACGAAATGCACCTCGTTTCCCGTGGCCGGGCTAACTCCTATCCCGAACACGATGCAATATGCATGACATGCATGAAATGCAACTAAGATACAATCCTAACATACACAATGTCATGAAAATGAGATGCCTCGAGATGCATGCACAAGGGCACGCAAATCGAGAAAATGCATGAATGCGATCTAAGACACAACCTAGTATGCACAAAGTTATGAAAATGAGATGCCTCGAAATGCGTGCACACGGACACGCAAACCGAGGCAATGACATACGCAATGCAATATGGCTGAAATGGCATATAAAATGCAAAATGGACTTATACTAATATGAGAGAGCGTCAGCCACACTCACATAAGAGGCCGATGGATGAAAATGAAGTGCCTCGAAATGCGTGCACGCGGGCACGCAAACAGAGGCAATGGCATACGCAATGCAATATGGCTGAAATGGCATATAAAATGCAAAATGGACTTATACTAACATGAGAGAGCCTCAGCCACACTCACATAAGAGGCCGATGGATGAGAATGAAGTGCCTCGAAATGCGTGCACGCGGGCACGCAAACCGAGGCAATGGCATACGCAATGCAATATGGCTGAAATGGCATATAAAATGCAAAATGGACTTATACTAACACGAGAGAGCCTCAGCCACACTCACATAAGAGGCCGATGGATGAAAATGAAGTGCCTCGAAATGCGTGCACGCGGGCACGCAAACCGAGGCAATGGCATACGCAATGCAATAGCATGGAAAATGATATGCAAACATGCTAATGGGATTTCAGCACTGAAATGTGGGGAAAAACAGCCCCGAAACAAGGCGAAAGTACACCCGATGCATGGAATAGTCCCGAAACATGAATTTTGGCACCCGAAATGGCCTATAGCTATACCAAACATGCAAAATTGGTACATGAAATGTAAAGACAGAAGCAAGGCAGCCCCAAAATTAGCATTTTACAAGTACAAAACATGGACAAACAGCAAACAGAAGCAGGGCAAAACTAGCATGCAAGAAATGGCCCTAAATGTGAGATTAAGAAACAACTCAAAGCTGCTGGCCCCAAACAGGTTAGGGTCCTTCAACAATGTTGAAGAGGGACCCAAAATATGATGTTTTTCAGAACTGTAAAAACCCCAAAAACCAACACAGGTATGGCTGCACTCTTATGCAAGAAAAGGGGCCAAAAGATGGCCAAAGAAGGAAGTGGTAGATGCAAAGCCCAAACATAAAAATACCCTTCTACAACACTGATGAGGGACCAAAAATATGACTATTTACAGTTTATGGAAGCCCCAAAAACAGTATACAAATATGCTAGAAATGCAATGCAAAATGAGGCTCAAAAGTGGCTATAACATGAGGTATACAAATCATTCACCAAACAAGAAAATACCCTTAATAAAACATGTCAAGAAGGTCAAAATAAGTCCACTTTCAGTTCTGAAAATCGTCCAAAAATGGAATCAAGGTAGGCTAACAAATCATGCAAGAATGGGGATTAAAAGAGAGATATAACATGAAGTGTATAAAATATGCCTCAAACCATGAAAGGACCTTAATGAAACATGAAGAATGGGACAAAATAAGACCTTTTCTAGATCTGTAAAATGACCAAAAACAGGAGCACAAGGGGCTTCCAAGTCATGCAAGAAATGGGGACCAAATATGGATATAAAGACAAGTGGCATATGGAGGTCCCAAACAGTGATGATCCCTTCTTAAATGTTGAAGAGGGGCTAAAAATGAGCCTACTTACAGTTTATATCATGCTCCAAAACAGATCACACACAAGCTAAAAATATCATGCAAGAAAATGACATTCAAGAAGGATATTGAAGCAAGTGCAAGATGGGGGGCTCAAACAGGGTTGAGCCCTTAATGAAACATAAAAATGAGCTCAAAAAAATGACCTTTTCAGTTTTGGTCGGAGCTCAAATATACAAGAAAGAGAGGCTAAGAAATGTTGCAAGAAATGAGCTAGAAAGAGGGAAATGGCAACTCACCCTTGTAGACCAATCACTAGCAACTTCTTGGACCAAATTTGTTGCTTCTTAGCTGCTGGAATTCCTCCCCTTGCTGCTGGAATGGAGTGGCGGTGGTAGAGCTTGGTGGTGTAGAAGAAATGGTGGTGTAGGACTTGGAGGTTTTTGCTTGAAAGAGGGAGATAGGGGGGGATTTGTGTATTGAGGCTTGAAGACCAATTTTTCTAACCCTTAAAACAAAGGTTGGCAGCTGGTTATAAGGACCAAAAGGAGGGGGAGAATGGAAGGAAAGGGTGGGGGAAAAGGACCAAGGCTTTCCCCCACAAAATATCCCCCGGATTGAGATATTTTCTGGGGGATACAGCTATATAGCTGTAAAGTGCAAATTGAGAGGATCATGGCCGGCCCATTTTTGGAGCTGCAGGTGGCCGACCGGCCACCCCCCCTAGCCGGTTGGCTAGGGGTCAAAAAGATCAAGTTGAATTAATGGCCGGCCACCACTTTTTAGGGTCCTCCCATGTGTGTACAACACAACCCTGTGGTTCAAAATTGGTAACTGTGGAACAAGAGGGGCAACAAGCCATTTCTAGGGGGGGTCAAAAGGGTCAAGCAACATTAGTGGCCGGCCACCAACTTTTAGGATCCTCCCAAGTGTGTACATCACAAATATGTGGTTGAAAGTTCAAGAAAGTGGCCCAAGGGTGTTCAACATTGGCCCGGAAGTGAGAAAAACGGGCGTCGGAGGGCGCCGGAGGATATATAACTGGTTGCTAAGATAATTACTGGCCTCCCACCCTCCAGTGACCTTCCTGGTGATAAAACAGAGGTACCTACCAAAAATGAACGAAAACCGATGCAAAACGAATGTTCGGGGGCCAAAACGCGCAGTTCGGGGTCCCGAAAATGGGCTGTTAAGCACCAAAAATGGCATTCGGCCACGAAGTGGGTTTCTCAGACCCCAGTGTCCCTCAAAAGGGAGCAAATAAGAAGCATGCCAAAAACCGGGGAAAACAGAGATGGTTAGGCGGTCCCGAACCGAGGCACACGGCCAACGGTCCCGAAAAATCGAAAATCGGACTCCAAAATGGGCAAAATGGCCTACGACCACAAAACGTAGCCTACGGCCACTGAGAGATGGTCTACGGGACCTCTCCCTTCCCTCAGGAAAAGAAACAGAGAAAACCGAGTCTGGTTCGCAAACCGAGGCAAGGCACGGCAGAGGGTTCGGAAGTCCGGAGGCAGGGCTCGCAGCCGCGACTCTGAGACTTCTGAACAAGCACAACATGCAATATCACCGAGTGCTCAACTGGTGACGTCTGAGTCTTAAGGTCGGCCAAAAATGGGTGTCTACAGTTGCCCCTCTTTGACAGAACTCGGAAGTCATAAGTGACGGGAGTGAATGTCAAAGCCCAGAGACGACCCATTTTTGACAAGGCCGAAGACTTAGACAAACATACAAGATAAACAGAGATGTGCCCCCAGGCCTGCCCGCAGGCAGGGGGCAAAATGCAATTGATAATGCAAGAAGCTGGAAGTAACTAAATGATCATGCAAATGCAGCAAGCTGTAATGAAGCAAGTATTCGCAAATAGATGCAACAATTTTAAGCAAGAATGCAAAGCAACAACTACATCTCATGCAGTTAAGAATGCGGAGAATCATTCAATCCTCGCCACGTCTCACACGGAGAAGATACGATACCTGCGCGATTCGTCTGGTTGCACCAGCCTCAAATGAACCGTACATACAATATCGTGCCTGCAAAAGAGAGAAATTCAACAAGCACAATATGCTATCAACATATATTCAATGCGATTTCGAAAGTTTGACACACGCAGTGCCGGTGAGTGAATGCATCGCGATGCGAGAAAGGAACGTGCGTGACAACGCATGCTCGAACACAGAGGTATGGCAATATCAAGAAATGTGCATGATAATGCAAGTATGCTCATGAGAATGCAAATTATGTGCATGATAGTGCAAAGCGAGCATAAATCAAGGTGCCCGTTTGTTATGAAACAACGAGCAAAGAAGCGCGTGTTTCGGCGAAGGCAACTCGATCACGGCCTCCGATCCACTTCCTGAAAAGGCTACAACACATTCAAAAAGGATACGCTTTGATTTCAATGCACAATGATGAGACACAAGTCAGAATTTGAAGTTGAAGTTCTGGCGGATCAATTTCGCAACAAAAAGTGCACTTTTCTTGAACTTTTTCAGGTCCTGGGAACTCCAATCTTCCTCAAAATTTGCAGAGAGCTAGGTGGGCCTGTAGGGGACATGGTCGGCCAGTTTTATGGAGGGTGGGGTGTGGCCGGCTGGTTTTCCAAAAAGGAAATGGCTGGTCGGCTGGAAAAGGTGGCCGGCCGGCCATTTGCCCAAATCCGGGGGCATTTTGGTCCTTTCACCTCCTTTCTTCATGCTCCTTCATCCAAAGACTTTGAGCCTATAAATGCAGCCGAGAAGTCTTCTTCTCTTGTCTCCTACACCATTTTCTTCTCCAGATCTGAGTTCCATACGCGTTTTCCAACGCCCCACACAAGTTGTTTTCGCGAAAATATTCAGTTTCAAGCACTTTGAACTGATTAATTTTTGGTTTCGGAGCTTCTTTTCTCATTTTCGCCACTTTAGGTGAGTTTGTCTCAATATTTGGAGGATTTTCTCAGGAGTTGACTTTTGTTGACTTTTTCATTTCCCGAGAGTTGACTTTTGTTGACTTTTTCCAATTTTGGCTCATTTTCGCTCATTTGTGCTCCTTTTGCAGATTTTCTGAAAATGGCGGGTAATTCTCCACATGGCGGAGGTTTTCCGGGTGCCGGGGACGATTTTGATCCCATGACTTTGCCCCCGAGGGTCCGACCTTTTATTCCCGGGAGGTACGCTCCGCCAGCACATGTCATTCCTCGTGCCGTTTTTCGTCATTTCACTGACTTTGATGAGCGAGCACCTGGGGATCTGCTTCTCCGAGAGCCAGAGCATCACCTCTCTCATGAAGCTCGAGAGGTATTTACTTCATTTTCTGCATTTTTCGTGCATTTCATGCTTTTTCCATGCTTGAACACACAGTTTAGCTTATGACATAGTACTTTGCTTACATCCTGAACACATAGCTTAAGCACTTCAATTTCTGAACACTCGGCTCATTAATTGATTGCGAACGCACAGTACACATTAGTTAAGAAGTGAACACACGGCTCAAACACTGATTTGTCGAACACACAGCCCGAATTTGAAAGTGAACACACGGCACACACTGACTAGGAGTAGAACACGCAGCCCCAAACTCCGATTTTCTGAACACGCAGCTCAAATTAAAGGTGAACACACAGCCCACACTGATTGAAAGTTGAACACGTAGCCCAAACTTTTAAATTTTCTGAACACGTAGCCCAGATCAAAATAGTGAACACGCAGCCAACAGTGATTGAAAGTTGAACACGCAGCCCAAACTTCAAATTTTCTGAACACGCAGCCCACACTGATTGAAAGTTGAACACGCAGCCCAAACTTTAAATTTTCTGAACACGCAGCCCAGATTAAAATAGTGAACACGCAGCCCACACTGATTGAAAGTTGAACACGCAGCCCAAACTTCTAATTTTCTGAACACTCCGCCCAGATTAAAATAGTGAACACGCAGCCCACATTGATTGAAAGTTGAACACGCAGCCCAAACTTTAAATTTTCTGAACACGCAGCCCAGATTAAAATAGTGAACACGCAGTCCATACTGATTGAAAGTTGAACACGCAGCCCAAACTTTAAATTTTCTGGACACGCAGCCCAGATTAAAATAGTGAACACGCAACCCACACTGATTGAAAGTTGAACACGCAGCCCAAACTTTTAATTTTCTGAACACGCAGCCCAGATTAAAATAGTGAACACGCAGCCCACACTGATTGAAAGTTGAACACGCAGCCTAAACTTTAAATTTTCATACAGCTTACTCACTTGCACACAGCTCATTCATTTCATTGGCACACGGCCCATTCATTTCATTGGCACACAGCCCATTCATTTCATACTGACACATGTATTCATTCTGAATGCAGGTCGGTTCTCGCGGTGTACGCGGATATGGCTCAACTGCCGCGAGGGATTGGTACGCTGAGCTCCCGGAGGCTGTCCGGGATTTAGTAGACTTGGCAGGGTTCGGGGCCTTCTGCGTTGGATTATCACGTTGTCCTGCCAGGAGGACATTGATAGCAGCCTTGGTAGAGAGATGGTGGGACACCACCAATTCCTTTCATTTCTCTGCCACTGGGGACATGACCATGATGCCTCCGGACTTTGCTGTGTTAACTGGCTTGGACACAGGAGGTTGGTCCATCCCTTATGCTGAGGACATGGGCGAGTGGGAGGCCGCTTGGACATATCTACTGGGGGCTCGCCCGCCTGTTGACAGAGCTTCGGGGAGAGTCCGATACACTTGGTTCTCTTCCCACTTCCGGCGGGCGGAGATGGTGCCTGAGACTCCTGAGGAGACTGAGCAGTATGCCCGTGGTTTCCTTATGTTCCTCTTCGGGACTACTCTGTTTGCCGATAGAGGGAACACGGTCGGGCTATATCTGTTGAGCGCTCTGGTTGACCTATCACAGGTCAGTCGATACGATTGGGGTGGCGCCGGCCTGGCTACCCTTTACTGCTACATGAGCGCGACCTCCCACGGGCAGGGAGACTTACTCGGCGGCTACTGGAGAGCCTGGGAGGTACTTTCTGTCCCCTTGATTTACATTTTTGCTCCTCATTACTTGTACATTGCACACACGGTGCACTTTTCAGTCTGTATTTTGCCCTCAGCATTTTGTACTTATATTCTGCACTACTTTTCTCAGTTATGGATATACGTATACTTCCCGACGTTAGGCCCAGAGTTGGAGGTGGCAGGGCTTTCCCTGACCCCATATTCACTGGTATTCGAAGGCCCGCACCGGCCGAGACGCCGATAGTCTCTCCTTTACCTGCGACAGTATTTTGACACTGTGCGACAGTCAGAGGTATTTCAGAACTTTCAGTTCCTTTCATTTTCATCTTCGATTTGCCCCGTATATTCCCGATTTCTAATTGGTTTATGCATTTGTTATCCGCAGATTACATGGCAGCCCTGGGCGCCCTTGGGCGATGGTCTCCGACTTCAGTATACCGGAGGATCGGACACCTCCCAGTACAGGACTCTGCTCGAGGGACCGGTTGGTAGAGCATGGTTTCTGGGGGAACGCTTTCTGCGTCAAGTATGGGGATACACCTCTCAGGATCCTCCCGCCGCGCCCCCAGTCAGTATGCGGACCGCTGACAAGCTCTCTCCCCAGGAGGTAGTTGGTGCTATGCTGGGTAGCGATGCTCTGTTACATCTCGAGGAGGGGGACTACGCCACTTACCGTCATACATATTTGATGCCTCCATTGACGAGAGCTCGTACCCCGATGACGAGGTCTGCTAGTATGTCATCCTCGAGCCAGGCCCGGGCTCGGGCCGCAGATGCCCCTCCCACCAGCGGGGCTGGTATATCTAGAGGTGGGGGTAGATCGGTTTCCCCGGTTCCTCCGACTTATCCTCATCCTGGATGGCCAGATATGCCGACTGAGTTGATGGGGTGGCAGTATGGGGCTATCTCTCCGACTCCGATCCCGCTAGAGCCTCCGATGCCCGGCGATCGATACGCCATTGATCCTTACTCACCACTGGTATGCCTCATTGTTTTTCATCTATCATTCAAACATTTAGACATTCCTCTATTCACTGATGATTATGAGCTCATATTTGCAGCCACCCCAAGAGTACGTGGAGGAGGTGGTCGGATTGGTGGCCTCACTCGAGGGCATGGTCCTGCGGAGGGAGGCACAGTTGTCCATCGCGGCCATTCAGGTACCCTCCAGTTTTCCGGCATTTATCATACTTCTGATGACATGCTGATTTCTACTGCATCGATAGACTACTTGTGTAGAGCACATCTGACACACACCCCACTTGCACACTGTATGTATTTACATGCACTTATTTCATGTAGTCTTTGCTTGTATCTGCATCTGATGTACATATTTGGACTGATGTATTTGAATTGAACTCTTTATTTTCAGATGCCTCCGATGTGCGCTCAGCCGCAGGCCAGGCCACCTGGACCTCATTGGGGAGCTGGGCCATCTGGGCCATTTCACGGAGCGGGGCCATCCAGGCCTTCTCAGGGAGCCGGGCCATCCAGGCCTTTCCGAGGAGTTGGACCATCTAGGCCTTTTCGAGGAGCTTGAGGAGGGTCCGTTCACAGACGCAGGGCACATGTCATAGAGCCGGAGCCTGAGGAGGAGGAGGAGGAGGAGGAGGCCACAGACCGTCAGTCAGAGACATCCGCTGAGGAGGGAGGCTCCGGTCTTGGTTCCAGGAGTGGAGACGAGGCTGAGGGGGATCCAGAGGATGACAGCTCCAACTCGGATGACGATGGCGATGGCGATGGTGGCGGAGAGTCCGTTCCGCAGAAGAGGACGAAGAGGGCCTCTTATTACTGCTCTTGAGAGCATAGATGTAGACTGTTTCCTGTTTTATTTATCTTTTTGCTAGTAGTTGTAGCACATTTGTACATTATCAGGCAGTTTATTTTTTCTGTAAAACATGTGCCTTGGTCTGTAAAATGTTGTAACAAACGAGACATGATGGAATGAAACGGCCTTTTTGAAAAAAGTATTGTATTTTAAACACTTAGCATCATATCGCATCATTTTGCACCAAAATGAGATTGAATGGAAACGTGTATTGCTCATCTTGTCCAGTCAGGTAGTGAACCGACGCAACAACCTAACTTTCCAAGATATAATAAAATCTTAGCAAGTTTACAACTCAATAAGTAAAATACAATAGCGTTGCCAACGCAAATAAACAAGACTAAAAATAAAGATTGCTTAAACAGAGGGCAACGACTCAAAACACGAAACACGACAGCTCGACAAACAACTCGATAAGCAAAACGACAACTCGATAATCAAGATAACAACAACTCGATAAACAAAACTCAACAACATAAAGTGTATTCCGGACGACCTGGACAGCGGAACGCATCCGAAACAGAGGGAAATGAAAGCCTTTGACACATCCGTTGCATGGAAATGCTCAAAACTTTCCCTCGGAGGGTAAAACAGGGCCAAGGAGACACACTGGAGCATGGCTGGCCACCTTAGGGAGCCGGCCGGCCAGTTTTCTTGGAGAGAGGGAGGTGGCCGGCTGTTTTTGAAAAAGCAAATGGCTGGCCAGCCAGAAAAGGTAGCCGGTCGGCCACTCATTCCTGCAACCAACCAGTTTTTGACACGTGTCCTCCTGAATAAGGTTTCTCCCTCTTTAAAAGCCCCAGCTCCATGATTCATTCAATCACCTCAGTTTTGCATCAGAAATGGAAGCGTTTCTTGTTGAAAACCTTACAGCTTGGATCGCTTCTCTAGATGGTTCTGAAAAGCTGAACTTCCGGGGTTTCGGCTTGAATGCGCTGTTCACGCTGAGTCACACTCCATTGCACCTTCTTTTCCTCTATGTTGCGGTGAGGTTTTGGAACCCGATGACGCACGTCTTCAGCTTTGGCGGGCAAGAGGTATGTCCGACTCTTGAAGATTTTCGAGTTTTGATGGAATCTGAAAGCAAAGAAGAGATCTTGCCCCAGTTTCGCTTCGGTCACGCCCAGGCCTTGGGGCGGATGTGCGGACTCACCGCTCATGATGCTCGATCCCTGACCTGTAATGGGGAACTAGATATCCTTGGTTTGATCCAACGCTTTTCCGACGCCGGTGACCGCAGCAACCATTATTGGCAAAGTTTCCGGCAACACGCCCTTTGCTTGTGCTTGTTGTCCCACTTTCTGCTTTCCTCGGGCTTTGGCGGATCTAGCATCCGTCTAATCGAAGTTGCACAAGGTTTGAGAGAAGGGAAGAGTTGCATCGCCATGACCTTGGCTGAGACTCTGATGGGCTTGGACGCTTTTCATCGCCGGGAGACGACTAGGTTTGCTGGGAGTCCACTGCTGCTGCAGGTAATGTTTCCCACCCAATCTTACATGTGTATTTGCTCACATCACTCGGCCCTCAGGCTCGATTTTTCTCACAAAAACCCTTGTCTTACTTTTCTCTCATCGCACATCTCTCTGTTCTTTATTCTCTCATTTTTCATCCCTCCCCAGGTGTGGTTAATGGACAAATTACAGGTCGTGGACTCTTGCCCAGCCTATTCAGCTAGAGGCTATTTCTTTCGATAGCATCTAGTCAATGCCCTTGATGAGAGGTGGTGGTTTGACTGGATGTGCAATTTGTCTACAGATTGCATCGCTTGGCGTTGTCCTTGGCTCAATCTCCCGGCGATGAGCTATAGCATGTCCCGGTTGATCGGGATCCAGTTGGTTGGTCTCACCCACTGTGTATTTTACTTTCCGTTCCGGTTTCTGCGCCAGTTCGGTCATGATCAGATTTGCCCACCAGAGGGGATTGAGTACCCGGCTGCCTTCCCGGTCCGAGGTGCACAACTTGCGCGATATGCCACAGCATGGAGGACTAGAGAGCTTCTGGCCCCTGCTCTATCTTTCAGTTGCACTTTGTCGGATGAGTGCTTGGATTGGCTCAATGAGGAGGCACAGGTTGGGCCTAGCTTGGTGTCAGAGGCTTTGACCAGCTCTGGGAGGGGGCGCAGGGATGCTTGACTCGACTATGCCCCAGATTTATTGCTTTATTAGTACTTTCAAGTTTTCTTTAAGAATGTAATAAAAAAGCAGCTTCGATTGTATGCAAGAGCAGGAGAACTCTGTTTTTTTTTAAATCAATGAAATTGAAGGTTGTGGTACTGAAAATTTTCCGCTTTTGGTCCAAAAATGGTCTAAGTTGTAAAAAGGTTAATTTGAACAAAATCAACTTTTACTAAAACTTTTCAAAACTATTTTCGATATGGAAGAAAAATCGGACACGCCTAAAATCTGTCACTGAGATGCACAACCCCAGATCCCTACAACTGGAAAGTTGCCCCTAGTTTGAAGAGTATTGCGGCACTGCACGGCAACGGAAAGTTGCCCCTAGTCTGAAAGATGCTGCACCGTCGTAGCAACGGAAAGTTGCCCCTAGTTTGAATAGCATTGTACCGGAGATCGCGATAAATGCTGATGGATAAAGATGACTGAGATGGTCAAAATGGACAAAGTTGATCGAGAAAGAGTTTATGGCTGAACTTCAGGACGAAGTTGCCTACGTATCCCGAAGATGGGAATCAAGCCTTACGTAGTTCAGGCTTAGGTTCACTCGGGTATTTTCACTCTCCTTTTACGCTCTAACTTTTGCCAAGGCCGCCCTTTGCGGGTTTTCAACCTTGCGAGCTCAGTTTTTATATTTTCCAATTTTTTGAGTTGTGGCTAGGGCATAAACCAAATCTAGGTTATTTGAGGGTTTGGGGTTGTTTAACTTTTGTGAGGCTTACAGATCCTAAACGACCTAAATTTGGTGAACGAGCTACCATTTGTGCTTTTCTTGGGTATGCGTTGCATAGTACAATTTATAGATTTTTTGATATGAAAAATTGGGTTTGAACTTGCCCCTTGGGTCGTGGATGGGAGCTCGGTTATCCTTGAGTACCAAATCTCCTTCTTTTAGATTCCTGGACTTAACTTTCTTGTTGAAAGCTCAGGCAATTCTGCGTTGATAACCCTGAACATGGTACAGTGCTTTCAGTCTTCTTTCATCAAAAAGCATAAGTTCTTCAAATCTGCTCTGCTGCCAATCTGCTTCGGCTATTTGACACTCAGCCAATACTCGTAACGACGGAACCTCAATCTCAATAGGTAGAACGACCTCCATCCCATAAACTAATGAATACGGAGTCGCCCCGGTAGAAGTTCTGATTGAAGTCCTGTAGCCCCACAGAGCAAACGGCAGCTTATCTGGCCAATCCCGGTAGGTTTCCACCATCTTCTGCAGTATGCGTTTGATATTCTTGTTGGCGGCCTCGACCGCTCCGTTGGTCTGCGGCCGGTATGTAGATGACTTGTGAAAAGCCACGTTGTATTTCTCCAATAAGTCTATCACTTCCTTCTTGAAGTGGGAACCATTGTCTGAAATTACTTCGTTTGGGACCCCATAACGACAGATGATGTTGTTTCTAATAAATTTTGCGACGTGTGACGCCTTCAACACCGCATATGATTGGGCCTCGACCCACTTCGTGAAATAATCTATCGCTACCAGGATGAACTCATGCCCATTTGACCCCTTCGGGGTGACAGCCCCGATCACATCGATTCCCCAGACTGAAAATGGCCATGGCGAAGTCATGTTGTACAGCTTCGACGGCGGGATGTTCATGCGGTTTGCATGAATTTGACATTTGTGGCATCGCCGAACAAAACTAATACAATCCTCCTCCATGGTGGACCAGTAGTAACCCTGTCTGAGGATTTTCCGTGCCAGCATTACCCCGTTCACGTGTGCACCGCATTCTCCTCCATGGATGGCCTCCATTAGGCGCTTTGATTCTTCGGCTTCTACACACAGTTTGTGCATTCCCAGATGGCCTCTCTTGTACAGCTTACCCCCACAGATGATGAACTGAACGGCCATTCTTCTAATTGCCCTTTTATCCTTAGCATTTACCCCTGGCGGGTATACTTCCTTTTCCAAGAAATTCCAAATGTCAAAATACCAGGGGTTTTCGTCCTGAACCTCATCTATAACGGCGATCGACTCATAAGCTGGCGCAAACTTCTGGTCAATAACGACTAGACGCATCCGGATTCCAAATGGGATGTCTATCATAGAAGATAGAGTTGCTAAAGAATCTGCGAACCTGTTGTTCTCTCTTGGAAGATGAGCGAAGTTTAGCTTCTCAAACCGAGGGATTAGCAAATCCAAGGTCTGGTGGTACATCATCATCTTTTCTTCCTTGACTTTCCAGTCTCCGTTTGCTTGAGATACAACCAGGTTCGAATCCCCAATGACGTCCAACCGTCTTGTCCCTAGTTCCAGGGCCGCTTCTAGACCGGCAATACATGCCTCATATTCAGCTTCGTTGTTCGAGACTTTGAATCGGAGTTTGAAGGCTAGAGGGATGCGGGAATTGTCGGGTGATATCAGCAACACTCCTATCCCATATCCGTACTGATTTGACGCTCCGTCAAAGTACATCGTCCAATATTCGTCATCGATATGCAAAATGGCTTCATCTGGGAATGAGTACTCGACTGCTTCACCTCCTTCCACTGGATGGTCGGCCAAGAACTCTGCCACTGTTCTTCCTTTAACTGACTTGCGCGTCACATACTTCAGATCGAATTCGGAGAGCAACAGCAGCCAACGAGCTAGCCTACCCCTAAGTGTTGGTTTCTCAAAAAGGTATTTGATGGGATCCAGTCGTGAAACCAACATTACGGAGTGAGCTAACAGGTAGTGCCGCAGCTTCCTGGTAGCCCATACCAGAGCTAAGCAAGCCTTCTCAAGTGGAGTGTAGCGGGTCTCATAATCTAGCATTTTCTTGCTCAGATAGTAGATGGCCCTTTCCACCTTGTCTTCTGATTCTTGTGCGAGCATGCAGCCCATTGTGGTCTCAGTCACTGAGAGATACAATATCAACGGTTTCCCTGGCTCCGGCGGCGACAACACAGGCGGATTCTGCAAGTATTCCTTAATCTGTTCAAAAGCAGCTTGGCATCGGCCGTCCCATTGGAACTTCTTTCCTTTCTTCAGGAGACCAAAAAGTGGTTCACAAGTCAAGGTTAATTTTGAGATAAACCGTCTTATGAATTGTACTTTACCCAGAAAGCCTCGCACCTCCTTTTCAGTCCTTGGTGGTGGCATTTCTAAGATGGCCTTAATCTTTGAAGGGTCGACCTCGATGCCCCTCTGTGTAATCAGAAACCCCAGCATTTTCCCCGCTGTGACACCGAAAGTACATTTCTGAGGATTTAGCCGCAACCGAAATTCTCTGATCCGTTGGAAAAACTTTTGAAAGGCGGTGTAGTGGCCCTCTCTTTCTTTGGACTTGACAATCATATCGTCCACGTACACCTCGACCTCCCTGTGGATCATGTCGTGTAATATTGTGGTCGCGGCCCGTTGATAAGTAGCTCCGGCGTTCTTCAACCCAAATGGCATTACCCTGTAGCAGTATGTCCCCCACGGGGTGGTGAATGCAGTATTTTCTCTGTCTTCTGGTGCCATCACTATTTGATTATACCCTGAGAAGCCATCCATGAACGAGAGCAAAGCATGCCCTGCCGTAAAATCCACTAACTCATCAATATGCGGTAAGGGAAAGTCGTCATTCGGACTTGCTCTGTTCAAATCCCTGAAATCCACGCATACCCGGACCCTGCCATCCTTCTTTGGCACTAGAACAATGTTGGCCAACCAAGTCGGGTATTCGGATACCTGCAGGAAGCCTGCGTCAATCTGCTTGGTGACCTCTTCCTTAATCTTGAGAGCCCAGTCAGGGCGGATCCTTCTGAGTTTTTGCTTGACAGGTTGGGCTTCGGGGTCAAGGGGGATCCGATGCTGTACAATCTCAGGATCGATCCCAGGCATGTCTTCGTAGGACCACGCGAAAACATCTTTGAAATCTTTTAGTAAAGCGACTAAGCGCTCGCATTCCTCCGAAGACAGCGTGGACCCGATCTGGACCAGCCGCGGGTCCTCCTCAGTACCAATGTTCACGGTAATGATTTGATCAGTTAAGGGTTTAACAAACCTCTCCTGCTCTTGCTCAATTAAGCGTTGCAAAACCGGAGGAATTTCTTCCTCGTCGTTTTTATCAAAGTTTTGAAAGTCTGAATTTAAGCAATAAATAAGGGCACAGAGAAGTACTCAGAAACCACAGTCGATTGATTCTCATTAAGCTCATCCAAATCGTCCGAAATCTCGGTTACATTAGACTCAAATGAAAAAGAGAAAGACGACCTGGACATAACTGTGGTATCCGGGTTATCACCCCCAGGATTACCAGACTCAGACTCAGTCAAGCTGGAACCTGATTCCGACTCACAGGACTTGGTGGAATCAGATTCCGGCTCACTACCTGACCCGGTGCTGCTAGATAAGAATCCCTCTTCGTATTGCCACGTGAGAGAGGGTGCGATAGATGCATCCAAAATAGTCGCTGGAAGGCCCGCAGCCGTTTCGTCCCCAATCATGGAAACCGAGGAGTTATCCCCCAAGCACATTTGGTCGATCGAAGGATCTGAGAGTAGACTTGCTAGCGTTACCCCCATTTCAAGCTCGGTGCCCTCAGAATCCACTGCCTTGCTCTGTTCAACCTCAGCTGATGGGTCTGTTTGCTCTTCGGCAACGTCATCCCCGGATAGTTGCAGATCGAAGAAAATCTCGAAACCAGGCACGCACTTCTTCTCCGCGTTGAACCATGGTTCTGGGAAGCCGCAAAATGGAAAATCTTCCCCCTCCCGGACGAAGCGTCCGCTCAGGGTACCCTAGATGGGCCTATGCATTAATTCAAAAGGCTTCCCAGCCTGCTTAGCTCTGGCTCTTCCAGCCCTTTCTTTTTCCCTTCCTCACCCAGTCCTCTTTGGTGGGTAGATAACCCAGTCCAAAGGTGTGAGGGTTGTGTGGCACTTCGGCCAACGCTGAGACGCCCTTCCGGCCTTAATCTGTTCAAAAGCAGCTTGGCATCGGCCGTCCCATTGGAACTTCTTTCCTTTCTTCAGGAGACCAAAAAGTGGCTCACAAGTCAAGGTTAATTTAGAAATAAACCGTCTTATGAATTGCACTTTACCCAGAAAGCCTCGCACCTCCTTTTCAGTCCTTGGTGGTGGCATTTCTAAGATGGCCTTCAATTTGCTTGGTGACCTCTTCCTTAATCTTGAGAGCCCAGGCGTGGACACTTCCGGTGGTGGATGGATTGATGAATTCCCAAAAACAATTGCTACCCCCTTCCCGTGAGGGTACTTCAGCATCTGATGCAAAGTGGAAGAGACTGCCTTGACCTGGTGCAACCACGGTCGCCCCAAGAGTAGGTTAAAGGTTGCGGGAACGTCCAAGACATGAAATTCGATGTTGTGTTGTCCGGGACCAACCTGGGTCTGGATCTTGACAATCCCCATCACTTCTCTGCTAGTGTTGTCGTAGGCTCTGATTACCTGCGTGGTTGGCACAAAGTCCACGGGTTTCAACCCGATTGCATACGCTATTCTGGATGGGCAGACATTAATAGCGGTATCGACAAGTACCACCGGTATCCACTTGTCTCTTCATTCCACGGAAATGTAGAGGGGTTTGTTGTGATTTATGCCCTCAAGCGGTAGTTCCTTGTCTGAAAAGGTCAACGCCGGGCAACCTCCTCCCGGGAAAACCAGCCCAACCAGCTGCTCTGGCGTAGTATCAATGGAGAGTTTGGACTTGTCCATAGCAGTTAAAACAGCTTGTCTATGTACCCGCGAAGCCATAAGCAGTCCCCAGATGGAGATGTCTGCTTGTATCTTCTTTAGCTGTCTCAGCACAGCTTCTTCTTCAATCTGTTTCTCTTTCTGCTTCTCCGCTTCTCTATCTTTCCCGGATGCCTCGGGTTGATCTAGGTGTGGGGGCTTGAAGTACCGCCCACTTCTCGTCATATGGTCAACCTCATCAAGATACCAAGTGTCATCCGGTTGGCCACTTCCCCAGTCTTCATCCGTGTGGGCAAGACACAAGTCGTCGTCTTCCCACCATATTCCGCTGGCAGCCAACAGACACCTGTCTGGCTCCGGTCCACTCGCACTCGCAGTGCTCTCCGTCCACATGCTCGCAACATTGTCTGTCTTTGTGCACACAGCACTCTCAGTCCCCTCAGGGCCCTTAGCTTTCCTAATTCTCTCGGCATCCCCAAACTTTTCTCGTTCCAGCTGTGTCAGTACAGCTGATTGTTCAACAATTCCTGTATCCACAATGCCCAAGTCTCGAGCGGAATTCTTAGCACCGGCGCTCTCCGGCAGTATAACTTGATTTCCGGCCCTTCCGGCCACAGCTGTTACTCTTGCCCCTGCCGGGCCCTGCTCTGGTTGGGGTTCCCCCACTACATCTGTTTGATCATCGAGCCACCCAGTGGCCTCTGCCGATTCCTCATAGTCGAACCAATTGATTGACGCATCCCTCGGCTCCTGATCGTCGAAAAATTGCAGGTTGGCAAAGTCCTCTTCTATAGCTGTCAGATCATCTGTCCCTTGCCTGAATCCATCCCCCTGGATGACACATAGTTCTCCCATCTCCGGCAATTCTATACCCAGCCCATTCTGGCTTCTTGATACGATGTACTTGCTCGGATTGTAGGCTCCCCCAGCAAAACTCTGTTCAGCCCTAGATTCAACAATCCGATTCTCTCCTGAATTCTGCCCTGCCCCATCTTCGGTGGTCACCACCGTTGGCTCTGGTTGGGTTTTGGAGATGTCCACCATGCACAAGAAGTCAGTGCAATCGGGGAGGAACACCTCCGGCTTGGGTAGGTGGGATGGGGTGATATAGATACTAGGATCGTAAGATGCGCCCCCAGTTTGGATGAAATTGATTCTGTTGGAAGGGGGAGCTTGGTTATGTGGTGGGAGAGGGTTGGTTGTGACATTGGGTTTTTCGGGAGGCGCAATCACCTGTTTGTCAAAAAGATCCTAGATCTCATGACGTAATCTGTAACAACGGTCGGTGTCGTGACCGCGTTGTTGGTGATATGCGCAGTATTTTGACGGATCATGAAAGGGAGGGAGTGGATTCGGTAGTGGTTTTGGCTCCAGGGGTTTCAAATGCTTTTTCCTGATTAATACCCCCAGAGCTTTGGTCAAGGGCATGTATAAGGGTGTGAAGGTTCTCTGGCCTCGAGGTTGGAATCTGTTGGTTTGTGTGTTGCTTCCGGACGCGCCGGAGAAAGGTGTGGCCGCCATGGGCCTTGGAAGGGGAGGGGGAATGGTGGTGACCACGCTCACCTCTGAAGTTCCTGCAGTCGCAGAGCCACTCGGGCCCGCATTGTTGTTTCGGTTGAATGTTCTCCGGGGTTGCTCCCGGTCTTGGTCTATCAGACCTTGTTTCATGGCATCTTCAATTTGCACCCCCATCTCGTGTAAATCTGAGAAGGTGGGGAAGGGGATTACAATCATTCTCTGCATCAGCTTTGGTTGGAGATTACGCACAATCATCCGGATTTGATCTTTATCGGTGGGCCTCAAGGTCATCATCGACGCCTTTGCCCTCCACCGGGTTACAAAATCAGAAAAGGCTTCCTTGGGCCCCTGCCTTGTCGTCTCGAGATCACGAGTAGTAATCTCGATCTGGGTGTTATATGAGTATTGTGCGACAAAGGCCTCAGCCATTTCATCCCAATTTCTTTTGACCTCATCCTCTAGCTTTGCGTACCAGTGGGCGGCCACACCCGACAGAGTCCGGCCAAAAAGTGAGAGCTTCTGAGGTCTAGTTAGGCCCATTGGCCTCAGAATGTCTGAAAATAGCCGAAGATGAACCATGGGGTCCCCGGACCCGTCAAAGCGGTCGATTTGCGGCATTTTGAACCGGTCGGGCAATGTCACGGCTACATCGGTATATCCATCCCCGATGTCCGGAATGGCTTTTACCCCTTGGGATTTCTTGAAGAGCTTCTCAAGTTTGCTCAATTTCAGAGCTGTATGATCAATCTCAAACTCAAAGGGGGAGTCCAGATGATTGGGTATATTGTCTTTGGACAGTTGTGGCGGGAGCGGGGGCGGAGCTGGCCCCGTTGGGAGGTTTGTGTCCTCTTGCAAGTTTTGGATGTTAGGCACAGTATTCTGAGTGTTCGGTGGAGCGTTCTGAACAGTAGGTGCCTGCTCAGGTAACGGAGCCCCTGCCTGGGGAGGGACTTGATGCGAAGCAGATGCCGCATTCTGCTGTTGCAATCTGGTAATTAGTTCAGCTTGCTGGGCCATGATCTCGGCCTGTTGCTTGGCGAACTCATCTCGGCGGATGGTATCCTGTTGTATGGCCCGCATGGTCTCTTGCATTTGGCGTATCATCTCATCAACTCCTGTTGGTGCCGTCATACTGTTTCGATCTATCTGAACTGCTGGCAGATCTATCTCTATAGCAGCAATGGGGATCTCAACCCGACTGTCCGTTGATGGGGGAAACCATTGTTCTGGTGATCTCTGTTCAGATACACTGCGCTTTCTCTGTTCAGATACACTGCGCTTTCTCTGCTTTCTTCTGATAACAGGGGGTAGAGAATAGAACACTGGCTGTCCGTCAATTAGATCCTCAGATCGATTGAGTTGGCGACCTCGTGTCCAAAGTGCTTGGGGGGTATCTGCTGGGTTTGAAGCAATTGTGCTAGAACTGCCCTAGCAAAAGATAAATAAAGCAATAAGGAAATAAATAAACAGATAAACGGATAGCATAACAGCGCAAAGTAAATGCATGACACACAGTCGGGCATAACAACACACAGTTGATAAGCTGAATACACACTGTCCTCAAACACTGATTATTATCCCTGTATCACTGTCCCCAAACTGAATCTCTGATACCCGCAGATAATTGATTCTGAGATACTGACTGATGCCCGCAGGCCTGATACCCACAATACTGAACTGATGCCCGCAGGCCTGATGCCCAAACTCATACACTGATATATGCATTCCTGTAGAGACGCACTCTAAAGCACATAACAGATAAGTGAGAGCCAAAACACCCCTATGTTGGGGTAGGGTTTCCCTGTCCTATTTTGTCAGGAACTAGGGTTTCACTACGCACGCAGCGGTTTCAAACAACCTATAAACGGGTAAGCAACCTGTCCTAGTTTGGAATAGTCACTATGGATCCGAAACAAGGCGAAAGTACACCCGATGCATGGAATAGTCCCGAAACATGAATTTTGGCACCCGAAATGGCCTATAGCTATACCGAACATGCAAAATTGGTACATGGAATGTAAAGAAAGAAGCAAGGCAGCCCCAAAATTAGCATTTTACCAGTACAAAACATGGCCAAAAAGCAAACAGAAGCAGGGCAAAACTAGCATGCAAGAAATGGCCCTAAATGTGAGATTAAGAAGCAACTCAAAGCTGATGGCCCCAAACAGGTTAGGGTCCTTCAACAATGTTGAAGAGGGACCCAAAATATGATGTTTTTCAGAACTGTAAAAACCCCAAAAACCAACACAGGTATGGCTGCACTCTTATGCAAGAAAAGGGGCCAAAAGATGGCCAAAGAAGGAAGTGGTAGATGCAAAGCCCAAACAGAAAAATACCCTTCTACAACACTGATGAGAGACCAAAAATATGACTATTTACAGTTTATGGCAGCCCCAAAAACAGTATACAAATATACTAGAAATGCAATGCAAAATGAGGCTCAAAAGTGGCTATAACATGAGGTATACAAAGAATTCACCAAAGAAGAAAAGACCCTTAATAAAACATGTCAATAAGGTCAAAATAAGGCCACTTTCAGTTCTGAAAATCGTCCAAAAATGGAAGCAAGGTAGGCTAACAAATCATGCAAGAATGGGGATTAAAAGAGAGATATAACATGAAGTGTATAAAATATGCCTCAAACCATGAAAGGCCCTTAATGAAACATGAAGAATGGGCCAAAATAAGACCTTTTCTAGCTCTGTAAAATGACCAAAAACAGGAGCACAAGGGGCTGCCAAGTCATGCAAGAAATGGGGACCAAAGATGGATATAAAAACAAGTGGCATATGGAGGTCTCAAACAGTGATGAGCCCTTCTTCAATGTTGAAGAGGGGCTCAAAATGAGCCTACTTACAGTTTATATCATGCTCCAAAACAGATCACACACAAGCTAAAAATATCACGCAAGAAAATGACATTCAAGAAGGATATTGAAGCAAGTGCAAGATGGGGGGCTCAAACAGGGTTGAGCCCTTAATGAGACATGAAAATGAGCTCAAAAAAATGACCTTTTCAGTTTTGGTCGGAGCTCAAATATACAAGAAAGAGAGGCTAAGAAATGTTGCAAGAAATGAGCTAGAAAGAGGGAAATGGCAACTCACCCTTGTAGACCAACCTCTAGCAACTTCTTGGACCAAATTTGTTACCTCTTAGCTGCTGGAATTCCTCCCCTTACTTCTGGAATGGAGTGGTGGTGGTAGAGCTTGGTGGTGTAGAAGAAATGGTGGTGTAGGACTTGGAGGTTTTTGCTTGAAAGAGGGAGATAGGGGGGGATTTGTGTATTGAGGCTTGAAGACCAATTTTTCTAACCCTTAAAACAAAGGTTGGCAGCTGGTTATAAGGACCAAAAGGAGGGGGAGAATGGAAGGAAAGGGTGGGGGAAAAGGACCAAGGCTTTCCCCCACAAAATATCCCCCGGATTGAGATATTTTCTGGGGGATACAGCTATATAGCTGTAAAGTGCAAATTGAGAGGATCATGGCCGGCCCATTTTTGGAGCTGCAGGTGGCCGACCGGCCACCCCCCCTAGCCGGCCGGCTAGGGGTCAAAAAGATCAAGTTGAATTAATGGCCGGCCACCACTTTTTAGGGTCCTCCCATGCGTGTACAACACAACCCTGTGGTTCAAAATTGGCAACTGTGGAACAAGAGGGGCAACAAGCCATTTCTAGGGGGGGTCAAAAGGGTCAAGCAACATTAGTGGCCGGCCACCAACTTTTAGGATCCTCCCAAGTGTGTACATCACAAATATGTGGTTGAAAGTTCAAGAAAGTGGCCCAAGGGTGTTCAACATTGGCCCGGAAGTGAGAAAAACGGGCGTCGGAGGGCGCCGGAGGATATATAACTGGTTGCTAAGATAATTGCTGGCCTCCCACCCTCCAGTGACCTTCCTGGTGATAAAACAGAGGTACCTGCCAAAAATGAACGAAAACCGATGCAAAACGAATGTTTGGGGGCCAAAACGCGCAATTCGGAGTCCCGAAAATGGGCTGTTAAGCATCGAAAATGGCATTCGGCCACGAAGTGGATTTCTCAGACCCTAGTGTCCCTCAAAAGGGAGCAAATAAGAAGTATGCCAAAAACCGGGGCAAACGGAGATGGTTAGGCGGTCCCGAACCGAGGCACACGGCCAACGGTCCCGAAAAACCGAAAACCGGACTCCAAAATGGGCAAAATGGCCTACGACCACAAAACGTAGCCTACGGCCACTGAGAGATGGTCTACGGGACCTCTCCCTTCCCTCAGGAAAAGAAACAGAGAAAACCGAGTCTGGTTTGCAAACTGAGGCAAGGCACAGCAGAGGGTTCGGAAGTCTAGAGGCAGGGCTCGCAGCCGCGACTCTGAGACTTCTGAACAAGCACAACATGCAATATCACCGAGTGCTCAACTGGTGACGTCTGAGTCTTAAGGTTCGTAAAAAATGGGGTGTCTACAAGTACGCTCGGACTGCCCGTCAGTCTGAGGATGGTAAGCCGTGATAAAGGTCAACCTAGTGCCCAAGGCACTCTGCAAACTCTGCCACAACCTTGCAGTAAAACAAGGATCTCTATCTGAGACAATCGACACTAGGACCCCGTGCAACCTCACTATGTCCCGAATATACAAATCGGCAAGATGATCTACTGAATCTCTTACGCGAATAGGGATAAAGTGCGCTGACTTAGTCAACCGGTCTATTATCACCCAAATAGCATCACTACCCCGCTGAGTCCTCGGAAGGCCTACAACGAAGTCCATAGTGACATGCTCCCACTTCTACTCAGTAATAGGCAAGGGTTGTAACAAATCCGCTGGCCTCTGATGCTCGGCCTTCACTTGCTGACAAATAAGGCACTTCGATACGAAAACTGCCACATCTCTCTTCATACCCCGTCACCAAAACTGGCGACCCAAATCACGATACATCTTGGTGCCTCCCGGATGCACGGCAAGGCGTGAATGGTGAAACTCTCGGAGTACCTCCTCTCGGCAAGACTCCGGCACAAACAAGCGGTCTCGGTATCTTACACTCAGGTCGGGATACACAGACAAACCCTTCTCAGCCTTCCCACTGGAGATCTTCTCTTGAAGGAATTCTACCTCAAGGTCACCTCTTTGTGCCTCTGACACTCGATTCACAAGTGTAGGCTGTGCAACAACAGAAAACAAGGCCGCAGCCTCAACGGATTCGCCCAGAAGTAAATCAAACTCGCCAAGTGCACCCAACATCTCCCACTTCCGGATGGCTATACAAGCAACATCACTAATGGATTTCCTACTAAGGGCATCAGCCACAACATTGGCCTTTCCCAGGTGATAGTGCAACTCAAAGTCATAATCCTCTATGAATTCCATCCATCTTCTCTACCTCAAATTCAAGTCTCTCTGTGTAAATAGATACTTCAAACTGTTATAGTCCGAGAATATCTCGAACCTCTCGCCATAAAGGTAGTGCCTCCAAATCGTTAAGGCAAAGATCACCGCTGCTAATTCTAGGTCATGTGTAGGGTAATTCCTCTTGTGTATTTTCAACTGACGTGAGCCATAAGCTACCACTTTCCCCTCTTGCATCAGCACACAACCCAAACCCTCTCGTGAGGCATCGTAATAAACCGCGTAAACAAACCTCTCTCCGGAATAATCAAAACCGAAGCGGTGGTCAATCTAACGTTCAACTCTTGGAACGACTTTTCACAAGTCTCACACCATACAAACTTGACCCCTTTCCGTGTCAATCTAGTCAACAGTGAGGCTAACCGGGAGAAATCTTTCACAAACTGGCGGTAATACCCAGCTAATCCCAAAAAATTGCGAATCTCAAAAACACTCTTAGGCTGTGCCCAATCCTGCACTGCCTCTATCTTGGATGTATCAACAAACAACCCTTCCCCGGAAACCACATGGCCTAAGAACTTGACCTCTCCTAGCCAGAACTCACACTTCCCAAACTTGGCATACAGCCTATGGGCTCTAAGCAACTCAAGCACCACTTTTAAGTGTTCCTCGTGCTCCTCCTCAAAAGGTGAATAAATCAGAATGTCGTCTACGAAAACGACTACAAAACGATCTAGGAATTCCCGGAATATCCGACTCATCAAATCCATAAACACTGCCGATGCATTGGTGAGCCCGAAGGGCATCACCAGAAACTCATAGTGGCCATACCGCATACGGAATGCCGTCTTCAGAATATCCTCCTCCCTGACCCTCAACTGATGGTATCCCGATCTCAAATCTATTTTAGAGAAACAACGGAACCCTTTCAACTGGTCAAACAAATCATCTATACGAGGCATAGGGTACTTATTCTTAATCGTAGCCCAATTCAGTTTCCGTTAATCGATACAAAGTCTCAAGGCACCATTTTCTTTTTAGCAAAGAGGACCGATGCTCCCCAGGGCAAAACACTAGGGTGGACAAAACCCTTATCCAGCAACTCCTGAAGCTGAATCTTCAATTCACTTAACTCGACTGGGGCAAAACGGTAAGGTGCTATAGAAATCGGCGTTGTGCCGGGCACTACGTTAATAGAGAACTCGATCTCTCGATGTGGTGGCAAACTAACAAGATCCTCGGGAAAAACATCTGAATACTCGCAAACTACTCTCGGCAATACAATTTGGGTCTCATCACACTCACTACTCATAAGGCTAGCAAGAAGACCACTAAGTTCACTCCGCCGTCGCGGATCATATACCGGTGGCAAAACACTACCAACCCGATCCCCTAAGAAATGGAAACAATCCCCGCTCAAGGTACATACTGTGACCCTCTGGCGGTAGCAATCAATAACAGCCCGGTATGACGATAACCAGTCTATACCCAAAATAACATCAAAACCTGACATAGGCATAACTATAAAAGGAAATGGAAGCCGGCGGTCGACGACCTCCATATCGCACCCTCTACACCCTTGTTTCAGAATCAACTCACCCCCAACAGGTGATACAACACAAATAGGAGATGCTAACTGTGCCAACTCCAACTCCAAAATAGATGCAAATGCAGCAGATGTAAAAGAATGAGATGCACCCGTATCAATCAACACATCGGCAACCGAGTTGCAAAACAACAAGGTACCTCTCACAACCGATGGAGCCGGTAAAAGATCCTACGCGGTAACAGCATACACGCGCCTTGTAGGCCCCTGATCTACCTGCTCACCTCTAGGAGCAAAAGACTGCTACACAGACTGGGACGACGAAGCTTCCTGATTGGCCCTCGAGGCCTGAATTGACTAAGCTGGCTGAAAACTCTGCCTCTGCCCAGATGCACCAGAAGTGCCACTCAACTGCGGGCAAAACCTCTTCAGGTGCCCCGCCTGACCACACTGGTAACAAGAGAGCGGCTGGCCTCTGCCCTGACCCTGGCTCTGAGGTCGAGCCGAAGATGAAGCTGCTCTCTGCCCTTCGCCCTTCTATGGGCAAGCTGGAGACTTGTGGCCTAACTGACCACACTTGTAACAGGTGATGTCTCCCAGACTGTCTCTCTCAAAGCCCGAACTCAGTACTGGAAAGGTCGATCTCACAAAACTGCCCTGAGACTGCTGAGGGTTAGAACCCCTCTGTCTCCTGCCATCACCCTGACCACCCTGACTCCTCTTGGAGCCCCTCTGTCTCTCCTCCTCCTCCTGCATCATGATTTCCATATGGGCCACAGCATCCATAAGGCGTCCAAAATCCCGGGTCATAGAACCCCCAACTCTCATCTTGAGGCCATGCCTTAACTTCTTCTCAAACTCTAGACAATGGCGTTCCTCAGACGCCACGAGCTCAGGTGCAAACCTGGATAGACTGGTAAATGCGGCCTCAAACTCAACCACTGATAAACTCAGCTGCTTGAGCTAACAAAACTGGTCTCTCAGTTTCCCCCTGGCAGTTGGAGATAGAAACTTCTCCTGGAAATCATCTACAAAAGTCTCCTATGTGCCACCAATACGACCCCTCATGTACTTCCACCACTAACCCGCATCCCCCTTAAGCTAGAAAGATGCCAAGGTCACCTTCAAAGCCCCGTCTTCGATGCCAAGCATCTCAAGCGTCTTCGTCATTTGTTCAAGCCATTCATCAGCTTTCAGTGGCTCTTTCGGATTCCCCACAAACTCGTCCTGATTAGACCGAAAAAACTCCCTCTTTAGAAAGGAAGGCCCTACATCAATAACCTGGGCCTGAACTGGATTCTCGGCTCTAAGAATGCCAATGGATTCCCTCAAGGCTCTTGCTATTTCGCGGGCTAAGGCACCCATGCCCTGCTGATGGCTCGGCCACATTGGCCTGACCAACACCCTCCTGCTGCGTCGGAATATTATCCCGTAAAGGCATCTCCTGCCTACCACGTCTACCTCCACGTCCTCGTCCTCGTCTTGACATCCTAATAAAGGTAACGAAGAACATTAGCACATTCATAAATGTGCCGAAGCTAAAACACTCGCGTCCTAATGCATAGACAACTGTAATTCACTCCACGTAAGCACATAATCATATAAGCACTTACGAATCTTATTTCTAGATAATGATAGTTCCAAGGCGTTACTAGAGTTCCGGTTAGAAACAGCTTTGATCAAGTGCCTTTCTAACAAGACTCACAGAAGCCCAAGGATCCAATCAACATCCTAGAAACTTAATCCCATGCCCATATAGTCACATAAATATGTTATCACATAAGCACGTAACATTACACATAAGTCTCTAACAAGCGAGATAAACCCATTGTGATACTAATCACTTCCCATGTACCCAAAGTATTCAAACCCGGTACGCTTTGATACCAAATTGTAACGCCCTCAAAATAAATCCATAAATCATGCATTCACGACATCCATAAATGTAAGAGAAATAAACATATTTCTATTCATCAGAGTGTTTAATCTAAAAGTATTACATGTTGACAACAAAAGTAAATGCCCCACGGGCTTACAACTTTCCAAGCCAACACTTGGTTACAAAAAAAGAGAGACTAACTCTACACAACATAAGCCCTTGGCTTGATATACATGTAATACAAAAAAATAAACAAAAGAGTCTTCAACTCCCACAACCATCCAAGCTATGACCTCAGAGGCGGCATACTACCTGAACCTGAAAATGATGTCCCATATAGGGTGAGCCAACGCCCAGTAGAGATATGCTAAACATAATATGAGCAATAACTAAAACATTAGCATTTGATAAATGTTTAACTCACATAAATCAATTCATAACCCATTTCAATTACATGACAAATGTGTCCATGTTTCATTTCACTTTCCATTTCTTATCCAATTTCTCAATTCATAACTATGGCTCAGAATCTGGCCAAACAATTTAAATGAGATTACATATCATATCAACAGTACTTCCATTTCAATTGAGATAACCACTCAAATTAAACACTTCATACTTCATATTAGATATACATAATCGCTGTATCAATCTCAAATAAAACACTTCCGTACTTTATATATGATACACAGATTTGCTGTATCAATACTTCAATAGATACACATATTTGCCGTATCGATGGAGTCCATCCCCTATCTCCTCCTAAACAATATCCGGTTTAGGAGACCATCCCCCATCTTCCCCTAAACCGTGGAGTAAATCCCCTATCTCCTCCCACACAATACAATGTATATAAACACATATCATATACATAATTAATCAATACATAAATTTGATGTATTATTCCAACCGTCATATTCGATGACATATTCAATTGATTGGTTTTAGTTTGCCTAATCATCAGGCATTGTCTACAACAATCAAGACTATCCTCCACCGATAGCCCAAAGCAATTATTTCTAAACAGAAAATAATTACATCAACAGATAATTTATCAACAATTTTCAATGGTGAGTTGTAATGCCCTCAAAATAATACATAAAAACCATCATTTTAGACATGCATTGATATAAAGAAATCAACCATTTCTATTCATCAGAGTAATTCTTACAACTGTATTACATGTTAACAACAAAAGCAAATGCCCTACGGGCTTACAGCTTTCCAAGTTAACACTTGGTTACAAAAAAAAAAAGAGTACTAAGTCAATACACATAAAGCCCTTGGCTTGAATTTACATGTAATACACCAAAAGAAAATAAGCCAAAACAATCCGCCTGCCTCTAGCCTCCCAAGTTATGTCCTTGGAGGTGGCCAGCTACCTGTACCTGAAAATGATGTCCCATAAAGGGTGAGCCAACGCCCAGTAGAGATATGCTAAACACAGTATGAGCAATGACTAAGACATTAGCAATTGATAAATGTTCAGTTTCCATAAACCAATTCATAACCCATTTCCATTTCACTTCAATTTCCATTTCTTATTAATTTCACAATTTACATCAACGGCTCAGAACCTGGCCGACCACTTATATGAGACAATGACTCATATTAAACATTTCTCATTCTTACCATAGATAAACGTACTAGTTGTATCAACACCTCAACAGATAAGCATACAAGCTGTATCCACATTTCAACGGATATGCATATTAGCAATATCAACACTTCCAATGATAAGCATATGAGCTGTATCAACACTTCCAAAGATAAGCATACGAGCTATATCAACACATTATCTGACAAGCATATGAGCTGTAACAGTGGAGTCCATCCCCTATCTCCTCCTAAACAACATCCGGTTTAGAGGTCCATCCCCTATCTTCCCCTAAACCGTGGAGTACATTCCCTATCTCCTCCCACACACACAATGTATATACACATAGGTCATATACACAATCAATCAATACATAACGTTAATGTATTCTATCAGCCGTCATACTCTATGACATATCCAATTTATTAGTTTTAGTTTGCCTAATCATCATGCATTGTCTACAACAATCAAAACTACCCTCCACTAGCAGCCCAAGCAATTATTTCTAAACAGATAATAAAAGCTCCAACAGATAAAATATCAATGTTTTCAAAAGTGAGCGATTTATAAATCTAACTCCACAATTCAACCATATAATGAACCAATTTCATTATTTCTAACTCAATTCCATATAGCTACAATTTTCCCAAATTAATTATACCAATTAATTTCTTCAACAACTTAGGGTTTTCTACCCCATTTCCCAATATTGACCCAATGGCCTATATATCAACAACCAACAACAAAATCATTATTTTGAAACCCGAAATACATATTTTTGAATCAAGATAACAAAACCCCCTTTCAACATTTTCAAACCCTAATTTCCCAAAATCAACCATTTAACAAAATAGCCAAATATCTAGGTCAAAACCCATAGTTGTGAGTAGGAATCCCTACCTCAAAAGATGACACCCAAAGAAGAAGATGGCGAAAACGAAGTTGCTCCAAGCCACGAGTTTCTCGGATCAAAAGATAGCCCTCGACGATCAACAACCTTTTTGTAAAGGCCAAAGGTGAGGAGACAACTTTTACTAGATCAATACTTAGAGAGAAGGCAAGGTTCTAGAGAGAGAAGCTCTCAAATGGCCTTTTCGGAAAAGTAAGAGAGAGTAAGAATGATAAAAAGTGATTTAAAACTGCCCCACAGCCAACTGATATATGACATTCCCGCTCGAGCGGAGAACACAACGCTCGAGCGTCAAGGACAAAAAACTAGGTACGCTCGAGCGCAAGAAGACCCGCTCGAGCGCCAAGACACAAGAATAAAGCACATCCGCTCGAGCGCGAAAACCAGTCCGCTCGAGCGTAGATTTCCCCCCCCCCAGAACTTACACCAAAAAGGTACAACCCGCTCGAGCGCCAGAGAACCCGCTCGAGTGCCACTGCTCGAGCGTAAAGAAACCCGCTCGAGCGTAAAAATCACACCTGCAGAAGTTTTGCAGGGACACGAAATACTGGGGGTGTGCAATTCCTGCTCGAGCGCAAGAAGACCCGCTCGAGCGGACTGCCTAAAAACTGGGCAACAAGGAATTGGAAACCAAGGCCTAACCAACCTGTAACAACCCTGTCCAAAACATCCTAAAACTCAATCAAGTGGAATTAAAGGACGACAACAAGATAGATACAACTACCAACTTCACGGAACCGAGTCCGAAATACAACAGAACAGTAAAGGGACAACCGGGATCGCTATATGAGTGATTAATAAATCCAACTCCACTATTCCATCTCATATTATGCCAATTCCATGGATTCTAACTTAATTTCATGTTTCCATAATTTCCCAAATTAATTACGTGGATTAATTTGTCATAACAATTTAGGACTTTTTTTTCCTTTTTCTCAATATTGACCTAAAGGCCCAAAATAACTTCAATAACGACAATACTATCATTTTAAGACCCAAAATACACATTTATGAGCCAAAATAACAAAACCCCTCTTTATACATTTAGAAACCCTAACACCCAAAATCACCCAACTTCAACAGTAAATCAAAATGACTAAATACTTATGTCAAAGATCATAAAGATGAGTAGTTATCCGTACCTCAAATTTCGGAGCTCAATAGAGAAGACGATGAAAACTTAAAGTGCTCCAAATCCCAAGATTTTTGGATCAAAAGATAGCCCACACCAAGATCAACACTTTTTACAAAGGCCCAAAGGTGGGAGATCACTCTACCTAGATCAATACCTAGAGAGAAGTTGGGTTTTAGGGAGAGGAGCTCTCCAATGGAGGTTTTGAAAAGTAAGAGAGAGAAAAAGAGTTGAAAAAGTGATTAAAATGGCAAACTTCGGACTGATATACTGCACTCCCAGCTCGAGCATCAGACACAGACTCAGGCTCGAGCGTGAAAAGCGCCGCTCGAGCGTCGATTGCACACCTGCAGAAGTTTTGCAGACATGGTCCCCGCTCGAGCGTCAAACTCCCCGCTCGAGCGGAGGGACAAAAATCAAAGGGTCACATTTGAGCGTTAAAACTCCCGCTCGAGCGTACAAAGACCTGCAGAGAAAAATACTGGGAGATGGAAATTCACGCTCGAGCATCAAAACACCCGCTCGAGCAGAGAAGCAACAACAAAGGGCTCGCTCGAGCATCAAAAGCCCCGATCGAGCGTGAAGGCAAAATTCTGGGCATCAACTTTTGGTTTCAAAGCACAACCAACCTGTTTCAAACCTGCCCAACACAACCCAAGACTCAAATACAAAGAGTAAATGATGGAAATGAGAATGAGAAAACAACACAACTGCAGAACCTAGTCCGGAATACAATAAATAAAGGAAGGACAAACCGGGATCGCTATAACACCAAATCTCTCTTAGGAGTTGTTTGGGGTGTTTTAAATAAGTGCACTTTTTGAATTTTTGAATAAAAAAGTAGATAAAAAAAATGATTGTTTGGGATAATTTTTTGACTTTTTACGAAAAAATATATGTTAAAATATTGTATAAAATAACAAAATTATCATATTACTCCTAAATATATAATTGCCTACTGACAATGATGGTACCGTCATGCATATGGTTGGCAACAAGATGTATAGGACCAGATTGCCTACGGTGCTGTTCAGACTGGATGGTGTTGTTCTGCCCGTAGGGGCCTATCACGTGTCCCATTTTGATAATCGGAACTGTTCAATGTGTAGAACTCATCGAGTACTATATGCTTATAAAAAATCACGTTGATCGGATATGAATAGCTATCTGATCGGATTAGTTTTTTGTCAACCATTACTTTGTGTACCGTCCTTTTTTTGTACAAAACTGATTTGATCATATAGTTATTGATATCCGATTAACGTGATTTTTTACAGGGATATAGTACTCGACAAGTTCTATCCAATGAACAGTTCAGATTATCAAAAAAGAACCCAAGATGGGCCCCCACGGGCCGAACAACATTGTCCGGCTGTCTAATGTGTACCAGCAGCACTGCAGGCAGCACATCACTTCAATACACTTTTGACTTGTACTTTTTTTGGTAAATTTATTTTTTTAATATTTTTTTGTGAATAGCAATAACTTTTTGACTTTTTGTCTTTTTTTATGGATGCCAAACCAGCCCAACGAGAGGTCTTCGGTTATACTCTTAAGAAAGGAATTTGAGGGCAAGATTGGAGGATAAGATTTTCTTACAAAGTGTATGAGTGTAAGTTTCAACTCCTCTAAAGTATTAATTTATGGGACACTTTTCACAAATCCCTTTTCATCTATTTATATTCTATTTAGTCTACATTATTTTTTTTATATTCCAATAAGTCCTATGGATGACATAGTTACCAAAATACCCCTAATAATATTCACATTTACATTGTGAATGTTCGGTGATGTGAATGTTCATACCATCAATGTGAATATTCACATCATCAATATAAATGTTCACATAATTAATGTGAATGTTAACATGTCAGTGTGAATATTCACATATGAATATTCACATCACTAAATTGCTAATCGTTCAAAAAATATTTGCAAGGGTAAAAATGTCTATAAAATATCTTAAATATGAGAATTAAGATTTGCTAGATCAAATGTCCAAATAATAAGATTTATTAGAATATAAGAATATCTTATAGACTAATTGGAATACCAACACTTGGGTGAGAACCCGAATATAAAAATTAAGTAAATAATTAAATAGTAATATTACAATCCCAAATATTTTGGTAGTAAATCCTAAAGTGCAAATTAAATATTTAGAAGGTCTTTTAATTAATTTTAAACCTAAAATAAATTTATGGTAAAAGTATTTAATTTAGAGGCGAGATTTTTTTAAAAAAAAAATAGAGGGTAAGTTTGTAAGCATATTTTGTTATACTAATAGTTATATTTCATTTAAATTAATGGGTTAGAAAATAAAATAATATAAAGAGATAATAAACTAGAGCCTTTTGTTTAGATACATAACCCTAGGTTGCCTAATACATTCTATAGCAGCAGTAGGAGGCAGCCACGGGGAGAGAGGGAGATTGAGAGAAAAGAAGAAGAAAAAAAAGGGGATGCAAACAAGGATGGATTTTTGGGTGTGTACTAGGTCTTTATCTTTCTTCTTCCTTAAGGTTTTGTTCTTTATCCTTACTCTATGATTATTTAGTTCATTGATGGAGAGGTTATAGGTTTATGTATTGTGTATATAGATATCCTATTAAGAAACTTGAGGAGCTAAATTTATGTGTAAAGAATGGTGTAATTCTTAGTTCAAAAATTCTGCACAGAATCACAAACTTTAAAAATCAAGAAACCATATCAAACGGATGAATTTTAATCTGAACTTTTTACAGTAGATTAATTACATATTGAATTGAATATCTGAATTTTTTCATAATTTTTGGGAGTCAAAATCCATATAAATTGAGGTATTCAAATCTGTCCAGGAAACCAGTCCGAAACAGTAACTTTGGAAGTGTTGTTCTCTTTGGGTATAAATCCGAAAATTATCAAATCAGCGTCATTAGAACCGGTTACGAGTCTAGTTTCTTGTATTTTTTACCTTGCATTGATTGCTCGTTTATACTAACAGAACCGTCAATTTCTTTAAAGTGCTGCAGAAAACAACCTATTTGGATATAATAAATTGTAGATAATTATTTTGATAAGCAAATCAAGTGAAACCAATTGGGTTTGAAACTTAGGATATATTAGTTGATATCTGAAGATTTTTGGAATTTTTTGAATAGCGTGGAGTGGGTTTTTTAATTTTCAAAGTTAGCGAATAGATTGGGAAACCTTGTTTAAAACTCTGTTTTATCTTAAAGTTATTTTTAGTTAGGTTTCGATCGGAACCAATGTCTTGGGTGATTTTAGACCATGAAGAACATGAACTTAGGTAATATTTAAGAGTAACGATGAGTTGGGTTGTGCCGTGTTAATGCACTTTAGTTGAGGTTACTTAGTTCTTATTCTCTAGTATTTTTAAATTAGTAGTGACGTGTAGTTTTCATACTTGGTTCAGGGCACTAGTTGGATTTTTATACTCTATTCGAGGATTATATTATTTCGGTTTCAGATGAGTAGTTTCATGCTACATATTTTTATAAATGTTCCCCTACCTTGAACTGTTGGAAAATTAAATTGTTGTTTCATAACTAAACTGTTTTGATAAATTATTATATTATCAATTGAATCAAATTATTTCTGAAACATGTGAACTTGACATACTATAAACTATTTGTTTTGGTCTCAGGTTTATAATGATGAACTATCATGTTTTACGAAACTGATGTGTATTGATTATTGGGACCATATGTGTATTTAGTCCAGGGAAATTATTCCACTGTGTGCAGTGACTCTGGCCACAAGGGAACAGATCCGGGTTGGGCCGTAATGACTCTAGTGCTCAATGATTGTAAGGAAAAGACCTTAAAAAAAAGCTAGGTGACCTTCAATCGGATCGTCTTTGAGAAAAGGCCCAGGTGCCACCCTGAGGATGACTCTTAGTTCGATATTAGATCCAACGGGGCTTATAGCCTTGAGAACTGTGTGGCATATTATTTGTTATTCTTGGTACCCAGAAAATTGTTGGCGTTCATGTTATAATCTGTTTTAAGTGAAAAATGTCGTTTATCATGTTCTTGCAAGACATGAGTATTTTAAGTGTTGAACTGTGGAACCTTCTTTTTGAAACAGATTGTATTTACCAAACTGTATGCCAATCTAGTTTTTGTGATATATATCTTATTTTGGAATTGAACCCTGTTTTCAAAACTGTATTTACTATCCATGTTGCTACTCACTGAGCCATCAGCTGACTTAGTTGTTTACCATTTCCAGGTGTTAGAAGGACTTAGAGTGGGCTCATGGCGTAGCGGGGACTCAATTGCATGGACCTCTAGGGCATTTATTTATTTTGTTTTAGGTTGCTTTGTCGAGTTTTGTGCATACATTGTGGTTGGGTTTTATTTAGAATTATTTTATTTTTTGGATGGTTTGTGTCCCATTTAGTATATATATATTTTTAGGAAGTTGGTTATGACTTGTTTTTCACTTGTGGTATGTCACTGGATTGAGTGTTGATTTATTTATTTATGGGCTATCATCACATTTATTCTTTATGGTTTTCGATTTATGTTTAGGCTTACGTGTGCCTTGGGCTAAGTCCCTGTGGGCCACGGCCGGTCATGCTCGGATTTGGGGTGTGACAATTGTGGTATCAGAGCTATAGTTTATCGAGTTAGATATCTTGTATTTCATCATTTAGACGAGGTCCAAGTCCCTATTGTCCTTAGTAGTGTTTGGTTAAGTTAGTTTTGTTTAAGCTTATGTTGAATCGTTCTTGATTTCATTTTGAAGGTTAAGAGTTGGCACCTTGATATTTACACAAATTGTCTATTCCTTGTGAGCCTTTGATGTTTGTATTACCGTGTCTACTTCATTAGGAGAAACATTTGTATTGGGAGATATCTGTAGATCTTGTGAGGTAAACTTGGATGGTAGGATTTTTCTAGTGGATTTGATTTCTTTAGAGATGAAGGATTTTGATGTGATTTTGGAGATGGATTGGTTGATAAAGCATCATGCCTCTGTTGATGTTTTTCTTAAGGATCTACTTAGACTTTTTCTAGATCGTGAGGTAAAATTTTCCGTTATCTCAGTCCCTGACACAACACTTATTTCTAAAGCACCCTATAGAATGGCATCATTGGAGTTGGGAAAGTTACAAACTCAGTTACAGGAGTTGTTAGACAAAGGTTTTATTAGGCCTAGTGTTTCACCTTTGAGAACACCGGTGTTGTTTGTGAAGAAGAATGATGGGTCTATGAGATTGTGTATTGATTATAGAGAACCGAACAAAGTCACAGTGAAGAATAGGTATCCTTTGCCATTTATTGATGACCTATTTGACCAATTGCAGGGAGCTTAGGTATTCTCTAAGACGGACTTGAGGTCAGGCTATCACTAGTTGAAGGTAAGGAATAAGGATGTTCCTAAGACAGCTTTTAGAACCCGTTATAGGCATTATGAGTTCTTGGTTATGCCTTTTGGTCTCACAAATGCATCAGCCGCGTTCATAGATTTGATCCCTTGCTAGATAAATTTGTGGTAGTGTTTATTGATGACATCCTAATTTATTCGAGGAGTAAAGAGGAGCATGAGTAGCATTTGAGGGTAATACTGCAGATCCTTAGGGAAAAGAGACTGTATGCAAAATTTAAGAAGTGTGAATTCTGGTTGAGTAGTGTATCCTTTTTGGGTCATGTAGTGAGTAAAGATGAGGTATCTGTGGATAGCACGAAGGTGACAACAATTGTTGATTGGCCACTTCCTACTTTTGTGACAGAGGTGCTTAGTTTTCTAGGGCTTGTTGGTTATTACAGACGGTTTGTGGATGGATTCTCCTGTATTGTTTTGCCACTTACCAATCTCACTAGAAAAGGGGTAAAGTTTGAGTGGAATGATGATTGTGAATATAGATTCCAAGAGTTTAAATAGAGATTGACATCAGCTCTAATCCTTGCCTTACCAGCAGATGAGGATGGTTTTGTGATTTATAGTGATGCTTCAATGCAGGGTTTAGGATGTGTGGTCATGCAGCATGGGAAGGTGATTGCTTATGCGTCACGACAGTTGAAAGTACTTGAGAGAAATTATCCTACGCACGACTTGGAGTTGGCAATAGTGATTTTCGCTCTTAAGATCTAGCGACATTATTTGTATGGAGAGTCATGTGAGATTTACACTGATCATAAGAATTTGATGTATATTTTCACACAGAAGGAACTAAATTTGAGGCAAGGAAGATGGCTTGAGTTGTTAAAAGATTTTGATGTGAATATTTTGTATCATCCGGGGAAGGAAATGTGGTGGCAGATGCCTTGAGTAGGAAGGTCGCAATTGGAGATATAGCTACTTTGTGTATTAAGAGTTGTTTTGTGGAAGACATAAGACGTTTGAGGCTTGAGGTTCTTACACCTGGTGATAGGGCCTATTGTAGTCAGTTAGCAGTTCAGCCGACCTTGAGAGAATGGATTCGTTTAGCTCAAGAGATTGAACCCCAATGGAAGTGTATTAAAGGAGAGATGGCAGAGGGTAAGAATGTAGACTTTGTGGTTAGTGATGACGGGTTGCTTAGATTCCGTAGCCGAATTTGTGTTTCTGTTGGTGGTGATTTGAGAAAGGAGATTATAGCACAGGCACATAGTTCTAGTTACAGCATTCATCCAGGAAGCACTAAGATGTATCGGGATCTTCATGAACATTTTTGGTGGAATGGTATGAAGGGAGATATTGCAGAATTTGTGGCTCAGTGTTTGGTGCGTCAACAGGTTAAAGTAGAACATCAAAAACCTGCAGGGAAACTACAACCCTTACCTATACCAGAGTGGAAGTGGGATCATGTTACCATGGACTTCGTGTGTGGATTACCTCGTACTAGTAGTAATCACGATACAGTTTGGGTAATTGTCGATAGATTAACCAAGTCAACACATTTAATTGCAGTACGGATGAACTATTCTCTAGAACGATTTGCACAGTTGTATATGAAGGAGATTGTTAGATTGCATGGTGCACCTGTGTCAATAGTGTCAGATCAGGACCCTCGTTTTTTGTCTAAGTTTTGGAGTGTGTTACAGTCAGCTATGGGTACTCGGTTAAATTTTAGTTCAGCTTATCACCCTCAGACAGATGGGCAATCAGAGAGGACTATTCAAACCCTTGAGGATATGTTGAGGGCTTGTGCTTTGGAGTGGAGAGGTAATTGGGATGATTTTTTGCCGCTCATGGAGTTTGCGTATAATAATAGTTATCATTCTAGTTTGGGAGTAGCTTCTTATGACGCTTTGTATGGGAGGAAGTGTAGGTCTCCTTTTTGTTGGTATGAGGTTGGTGAGAGGCAAATGTTGGGACCTGATTTGGTGGAGGATGCTACACAGAAAATTATCACCATCAGAGAGAGATTATTGACTGCTCAGAGTAGATAAAAAAAAGTTATGCTGATCATCGTAGGAGAGACTTAGAGTTTCATGTGGGGAATATGGTATTCTTGAAAGTATCACCATGGAAAGGAGTCATCAGGTTTGGAAAGAAAGGAAAGTTGAGTCCTAGATACATTAGTCCATTTGAGATATTGGAGAAGGTTGGTGAGGTTGCGTACCGTGTTGCTCTACCCCCTAGGTTGGCAGGAGTGCATAATGTGTTTCACGTGTCTATGCTGAGGAAATATGTGCACAGTCCGTCGCATGTGTTAGATTATGAGCCACTTCAGATTAGAGAGGATTTTTCGTATGAGGAGATGCCTGTTCAGATTTTGGATTCGAAAGAGAAAATGTTACGTACAAAGGTCGTTAAATTGGTTAAGGTATTGTGGTGTAATCATCTAGTTGAAGAGGCGAATTGGGAACGCGAGGACGAGATGCACAAGAAGTACCCACATTTATTCTCATGATTTACTCAGGTTAGTTTCAAAGACGAAACTTTTCTTTTAGGAGGGGAGAATGTGAGAACCCAAATATAAAAATTAAGTAAATAATTAAATAATAATATTACAATCCCAAATATTTTGGTGGTAAATCCTAAAGTGCAAATTAAATTGGAAGGTCTTTTAATTAATTTTAAACCTAAAATAAATTTATGGTGAAAGTATTTAATTTAGAGGCAAGATTTATTATATAAAAAAAAAATAGAGGGTAAGTTTGTAAGTATATTTTGTTATACTAATAGTTATATTTTATTTAAATTAATGGGTTAGAAAATAAAATAATATAAAAAGATAATAAAGTAGAGCCTTTTGTTTAGATACATAACCCTAGGTTGCCTAATACATTCTTTAGTAGCAGCAGGAGGCAGCCACGGGGAGAGAGAGAGATTGAGAGAAAAGAAAAAGAAAAAAAAGGGGTTGCAAACAAGAATGGATTTTTGGGTGTGTACTAGGTCTTTATCTTTCTTCTTCCTTAAGGTTTTGTTCTTTATCCTTACTCTATGATTATTTAGTTCATTGATCGAGAGGTTGTAGGTTTATGTATTGTGTATATAGATATCCTATTAAGAAACTTGAGGAGCTAAATTTATGTGTAAAGAATGGTGTAATTTTTAGTCAAAAAATTCTGCACAGAATCACAAACTTTAAAAATCAAGAAATCATATCAAACGGATGAATTTTAATCTGATATTTTTACAGTAGATTAATTACATATTGAATTGAATATCTGAATTTTTTCATAATTTTTGGGAGTCAAAATCCATATAAATTGAGGTATTCAAATCTGTCCAGGAAACCAGTCCGAAACAGTAACTTTGGAAGTGTTGTTCTCTTTGGGTATAAATCCGAAAATTATCAAATCAGAGTCATTAGAACCGGTTATGAGTCTAGTTTCTTGCATTTTTTACCTTGCATTGATTGCTCGTGTATACTAAGAGAACCGTCAATTTCTTTAAAGTGCTGTAGAAAACAACCTGTTTGGATATAATATACTGTAGATAATTATTTTGATAAGCAAATCAAGTGAAACCAATTGGGTTTGAAACTTAGGATATATTAGTTGATATCTGGAGGTTTTAGGAATTTTTTGAATAGCGTGGAGCGGGTTTTGTAATTTTCAAAGTTAGCGAATAGATTGAGAAAACTTGTTTAAAATTCTATTTTATCTTAAAGTTATTTTTAGTTAAGTTTCGATCGGAACCCATGTCTTGGGTGATTTTAGACCTTGAAGAACATGAACTTAGGTAATATTTAAGAGTAACGGTGAGTTGGGTTGAGCCGTGTTAATGCACTTTAGTTGAGGTTACTTAGTTCTTATTCTCTAGTATTTTTAAATTAGTAGTGACGTGTAATTTTCATACTTGGTTCAGTGCACTAGTTGGATTTTTATACTCTATTCGAGGATTATATTATTTCGGTTTCAGGTGAGTAGTTTCATGCTACATATTTTTATAAATATTCCCTTACCCTGAACTGTTGGAAAATTAAATTGTTGTTTCATGACTAAACTGTTTTGATAAATTATTATATTATCAATTGAATCAAATTATTTCTGAAACGTGTGAACTTGACATACTGTAAACTATTTGTTTTGGTCTCATGTTTATAATGATGAACTACCATGTTTTGCGAAACTGATGTGTATTGATTATTGGGACCATATGTGTATTTAGTCCAGGGAAATTATTCCACTGTGTGCGATGAGTCTGGCCACTAGGGAACAGATCCGGGTTAGGCCGTGATGACTCTAGTGCTCAACGATTGTAAGGAAAAGACCTTAAAAAAAAAAAGCTAGGTGACCTTCAATCGGATCGTCTTTGAGAAAAGACCCAGGTGTCACCCTGAGGATGACTCTTAGTTCGATATTGGATCCAACGGGGCTTATAGCCTTGCGAACTGTGTGGCATATTATTTGTTATTCTTGGTACTCAGAAAATTGTTGGTGTTCATGTTATAATCTGTTTTACGTGAAAAATGTTGTTTATCATGTTCTTGCGAGACATGAGTATTTTAAAGTGTTGAACTGTGGAACCTTCTTTTTGAAACAGATTGTATTTACCAAACTGTATGTCAATCTAGTTTCTGTGATATATATCTTATTTTGGAATTGAACCATGTTTTCAAAACTGTATTTACTATCCATGTTGCTACTCACTGAGCCATCAGCTGACTTAGTTGTTTACCATTTCCAGGTGTTAGAAGGACTTAGAGTAGACTCATGGCGTAGCGGGGACTCAATTGCATAGACCTCTAGGGCATTTATTTATTTTGTTTTAGGTTGCTTTGTCGAGTTTTGTGCATACATTGTGGTTGGGTTTTATTTAGAATTATTTTATTTTTTGGATGGTTTGTGTCCCATTTAGTATATATATATTTTTAGGAAGTTGGTTATGACTTGTTTTTCACTTGTGGTATGTCACTGGATAAGTGTTGATTTATTTATTTTTGGGCTATCATCACATTTATTCTTTATGGTTTTCTATTTATGTTTAGGCTTACGTGTGCCTTGGGCTAAGTCCCTGTGGGCCACGGCCGATCATGCCCGGATTTGGGGTGTGACAACTTGAAAATAGATTTTCTAATAAATTTCCCTTAATTTAACAATTAATCACTAATTTTTACCCATAAAATAAATGGATTGTGTAGGATGTCTCTATTGTTAATTGTTTATGGGAAATCTACGACCGGCACCCATTACAAGGATACGAATTATAAGAAAATTATGATTTTTTTTGTAATGTGTATTATGATATTTTTTAGTAAAGTTATGAATATGAAATTTACAAAGTGCACTTTAAAGTTATGAATAATATGATATTTTGTAATTTTTATTATGACATTTTATAATGAAATTTTTTTTTTGATTTTTACAATAAAAAAATTATGTCATTTTGTATTTAAATTATGAAATTTTATAATAAAAATTATCAAAAACAAACCACATGCACACATTTTTTAAAGTGTATATTATAGCATCTTCGTCGTTGTTATGGTCTATTCAAAAATGACTAATGGTGTAGAAAAATATAGGGCAAATTATAACCTCTGGAGATTTGATTAAAATATAAATTGTTCCTTGTGATTCTAAAAATTACATTTTACCCTTTGAGATTTCTAATTTCATAACAAATCACTCCTTTTATTAATAAATCATCAAGTCAATTAACAGTTTTTAATGACATTAAAAATAAGTTTCAATTAATAATTTAAATAATTTTATTCATATATAGGAGTGCAATTATAAATTTTATTTTTTTAGTTAATTCTGTTAAATAAAAAATTCTAATAAGGAAATTTTTGTAATTTTCTAAACTAGAAGGGACAATCTATAATTTAAACAAATTTCAAGAAATGTATTCGTAATTTACCCAAAAATATAAGTTAAACCTAAAATTTTCTTTCGTTTTGTAAGCATTCATTCTATAACAAAACACTCCTAAAGATAAAGATACCTCTTAATTTTAAAAAACTAAGGCAAATTATAGTCTTGATTGGACTTCTTATTTATTTATGAGTTCGCCTTATGTTCAATCAATGCCTGGTTTGAGGTGTTTCAAAAAAGTCAAAAAGTTACAAAAAAAAATATATATATATCATTATTCACAAATTAAAAAAATTAAAAAATTAATATACATAATATTTTAATCAAACAAATTTTACACAATTTTCGGAGACTGAATTGACCATTTAGTACCGTGAGAGAGAAAAAAAAAGAATTATATATATAAAATCACTAAGTTGGACAGAAATGTTGGGCCCGTGGGAACCCACCACGGGTCCCGTTTTGATAATCCGAACCATTAGAACTCGTCTAGCACTATATGCTTGTTAAAAATCACAAGCATATAGTACTCGATGAGTTCTACACATTGAACCGTTCCGATTAGCAAAACGGGACCTATGGTAGGCCCCCTTAGGCCAACAATACTGTCTAATTCAAGCCCGAAAAGGAGGCAATCATTTCCATCTTATAACCAACCCACTATCCTGCCCAACATGTATGGCCGAATCCACTAACTTCTCATACACATTTATTTATATAATTTTTTAATACACATTTTTTCGTAAAAAGTCAAAAAGTTAACCCAAACATCCATCTTTTTTTTCTCAATTTTTTAGTTTAAAAAGACAAAAAATACACTTATTTAAGACACCCCAAACAACCCGTGACCAGTTTACAAACTTAAAAAACCAAAATAAAAACATAAATAAAATAAAATAAAATTAGAAAATCACTTAAAATTTTTAATCAAAAGTCAAGATTTACTTATAATATGGATCCGCAACAATTTTAAGGCACTATTTGGCATGTAACGCCCAAAAAAAAACCCCAATTATATATACATCATTGACATGCAATATTAAAAGAAAACAATTCATTATCCCATTCATCAGAGTAGGAGAGAGATTGATTTTCAATAAATTTTTTTTTTCCATATTTGAAAATATTTTTTTGAATATATTTATGATATAGTTTTTTCATAATTAAATTTGTCATATCTGTGTAATAAAAGTTTTACACGCATACATTTTTTTAACTCTAATGTATTTTTTAATAAACTGTTTGTTTTAATATATTTCTAATATAAATATAATATATTTTGTAATTTGGTGTAATATCTTGTAGATAATATATGAACCTTCCTTCCCAATTTAGTTGGAATATTTTTTTATGTAATTTATTTATTTTCTTGAATTGAGAATTGACCATCTGTGTCTTCAGTAAAAAATATACGCAAATAATACATCTAATTTGTATATATTTTCAATATATTTTTTGGCTCTTTTGAAAACATTTATTCATATATTGATGATAAGTGTTTTTCATAATTAAAATTTTTACATATATGTGTAATAAAATTTTTACAATGTTTACCTTGTAAATCAAAAATTTCTAATAAACATTTCACATATATTTTTTATATCTTCGTAATAATTTTTTAATATATTGCTTAATTGATTACAAGTTTTTAATTTTTTCTTTTTGGACCACAAGTTATATATATTTTGACAATTTGTTGTTCATATTGAACTTGTAACCCAGAGTTGGAATAATTTTTTTTATGTAATTTCAAAAAAAATTCACAAATGGGAATTGAGCATTTCTATTACGCAACAATCAGGGGAATTGAGCATTTCACAAATGGGAATTGTTAATTTCTGTTAAGCACAAATGGGAATTGAGCAACTCAG
>NW_021028353.1:442933-469799 GCF_004153795.1 Camellia sinensis | reverse complement strand
TTATTAAATACTAAACATTACATGTAATACCAAACTAAATGCCCTACAGGCTTACATCTTTCCAAGCTAACACTTGAACACAAAAAGATGAGTACTAACTCATTTACAAGTTAAGCCCTAGGCTTGATTACATATCAAATAAAAACAAATAACTAAAGATGGTTTCAGAATCCAAAAGCTAATCCTTCCAAGCTAAGTCCTTGGAAGGTAGCTTATCACCTGAACCTGAAAATGATGTTCCCATAAAGGGTGCAGCCAACAGCCCAGTAGAAAAATACTAAACCAAATATAGATTGAATAAAGCTATAGCATTCAATAGATGTTAACCAAGATATCAATTTTATCATTAAACAGTCTCATGACACTAATGTTAAGACGCATTTCAACTTTCATATTATCACACATGGCTCAGAACCTGGCCAAACTTACACAGTGAATTATATATATCATATTCACATTACTTCCAATGTCAACAAAACAAATGAGACTCATGCTCATATCAAAACACTTCATACTTCCCATTTGATACACATTTTAGTACTGTATCAATAATCATGTAAAAACACTTCAATTTAATAGCACACATAAAAATGGTGCTAATGGAGTCATCCCCTATCTCCTCCCAAACAAAATCCGGTTTAGAGGTCCATCCCCTATCTTCCCCTAAAACCGTGGAGTACATCCCTATCTCCTCCCAAACAATATGCATATACAATGCTCAATCAATACAATGTATTTTCTGTATAATGCAATAGTCAAATTTAATGACTTAACCAATGTGATTAGTTTCAGTTATTCCTAATCCACATGCAATGTCTACAATAAACGCGACTATCCTCCACCGATAGCCCAAAACAGTTTATTTCTAGACTGGAAATAAATATATAACAATTCAATAGGCGAGTTGATTTTAATTATCCAACTACACCATTTAATCAATGAATTCCTCAATTTCCATGCATTTAACCAATTTCCCCAATTTCCTTAAATTAATTATACAAATTAATTTATTAAACAACTAGGGTTTTTTTCCCAAAATTTACCAAAGTACTCCCAACATATCAAAATACCAAACTTAGGACAAAACTTTATAGGATGGAGTAGGAAATCTACCACTCGAAGAAAAATAACCCGTATGGAGAAGAATGAAGATGAAAGCCCAAAGACAACGTGCTCCAATCCCAAGTTTCTTCAGATTAAAACAAAGCCCTCACTCGCTTAAACATTTTTAATAAAGGATCTAAGGTAGAAACTCGCTCTAAGTAGATCAATTGGAAGAGAGAAGGTGTGTAGAGGAGAGAGAGAGATAAAAACACTCCAGGGGCGGTTTTTAAAAGTTTATGAAGGAAAAGTAGGTCAAAAAGTGATCCAAAAAGTGAAATCACGGACTGAATATATCGACTCTACGCTCGAGCGTAGAAATCCCCGCTCGAGCGTAAGACACAGAATCATGCTCGAGCCGTGAAGAAAGCCGCTCGAGCGTCGATTGCACCCTTCCAGAAGTTTACAGGCGCTGGCAACCCGCTCGAGCGTCCAACTCCCCGCTCGAGCGTAGCAGCAAAAACAGGGACACGCTCGAGCGTAAAAACTACCGCTCGAAGCGGTAAGAACTGCAGAGCAAAATACTGGGAGATGAAAATCACGCTCGAGCGTCAAAATTCCCGAAATGGGAACAGCATTTCTTATTTATAAAAAAAAAAAAAAAAATTAAGAATTTGCATTTGAAACTATAACCGAACAGATATTCCAATTCTACACCAGATTTGCATTTCCGAACTTGTTTAAACAACGGTGCCTTCATACATATGGCCCAAATTTGTGATTCTGAAGCTCTATAAATCAGACCAACTATTTGAATCAGATCATATAATATATATATATATATATATATATATATGTATATATACAAATCTGCCCCAAATTTGTTGGATGCGAACAGATTTCGAACATCACAACAGATCTAAAAGAGGAGATTTAGGGATGAGACAGATCGGTGGCCGGTCTGTGTATAATATCAGTGTAATCAACCCAATAACGACCGTGAGCCAACAGATCGGCCATGAACCGATGCTGTTATGAACATAAACTACGCAGATGGGAAGAAGAGAAAACAAATCAAATAGGCCATAGATCATCACCTGCAGATCGGTTTGAGTGTGAGAGAGTTGGTTGTTGTTCGCCGCCGCGGTTTCGATCTCCGGTTGCGGTTTCGTCTGCCAAGGTCGGTCCGACGGCCTCCAATACCTCCGTTCTTTTTCTCCTCTGCTTTGCAATGCCAATGGGTGTGTATGAGCTGTAATGTGAGCGTCTGTTTGCAGATGGACAGATTTTAGCCTCTCGGGGCAATTCGGTAATTTCGCACGAGACAGCCTCGCCCAACACCCGCTCAATTCCATTTTGTCGTGACTTGGCTAATTAGCCTTTTTTGTCGTGACTTGGCTACTTTAGCCTGGGATTGGCTTCCCAAACAGACGCATAATAGTGTAGGATGTCTCTATTGTTAATTGTTTATGGGAAATCTACGACCGGCACCCTTTACAAGGATACGAGTTATAAGAAAATTATGATTTTTTTTGTAATGTGTATTATGATATTTTTTAGTAAAGTTATGAATAGGAAATTTACAAAGTGCACTTTAAAGTTATGAATAATATGATATTTTGTAATTTTTATTATGACATTTTATAATGAAATTTTTTTTATGATTTTTACAATAAAAAAATTATGTCATTTTGTATTTAAATTATAAAATTTTATACAAAACATTATCAAAAACAAACCACATGCACACATTTTTTAAAGTGTATACTATAGCATCTCCGTCGTTGTTATGGTCTATTCAAAAATGACTAATGGTGTAGAAAAATATAGGGTAAATTATAACCTCTGGAGATTTGATTAAAATATAAATTGTTTCTTGTGATTCTAGAAATTACATTTCACCCATTGAGATTTCTAATTTCATAACAAATCACTCCTTTTATTAATAAATCATCAAGTCAATTAACAGTTTTTAATGACATTAAAAATAAGTTTCAATTAATAATTTAAATAATTTTATTCATATATAGGAGTGCAATTATAAATTTTATTTTTTTAGTTAATTCTGTTAAATAAAAAATTCTAATAAGGAAATATTTGTAATTTTCTAAACTAGAAGGGATAATCTATAATTTAAACAAACTTCAAGAAATGTATTCGTAATTTACCCAAAAATATAAGTTAAACCTAAAATTTTCTTTCGTTTTGTAAGCATTCATTCTATAACAAAACACTCCTAAAGATAAAGATACCTCTTAATTTTAAAAAACTAAGGCAAATTATAGTCTTGATTGGACTTCTTATTTATTTATGAGTACGCCTTATGTTCAATCAATGCCTGGTTTGAGGTGTTTCAAAAAAGTCAAAAAGTCAAAAAGTTACAAAAAAAATAAAAATAAAAAAATTTATCACTATTCACAAATTAAAAATATTAAAAAATTAATATACATAGTATTTTAATCAAACAAATTTTACACAATTTTCGGGGACTGAATTGACCTTTAGTGCCGTGAGAGAGAAAAAAAAGAATTACATATATAAAATCACTAAGTTGGACAGAAATGTTGGGCCCGTGGGGACGCACCACGGGTCCCGTTTTGATAATCCGAACCGTTAGAACTCGTCCAGCACTATATGCTTGTTAAAAATCACAAGCATATAGTACTCGACGAGTTCTACACATTGAACCGTTCCGATTAGCAAAACGGGACCTGTGGTGGGCCCTCATGGGCCAACAATACTGTCTAATTCAAGCCCGAAAATGAGGCAATCATTTCCATCTTATAACCAACCCACTATCCTGCCCAACATGTATGGCCGAATCCACTAACTTCTCCTACACATTTATTTATACAATTTTTTAATACACATTTTTTCGTAAAAAGTCAAAAAGTTAACCCAAACATTCATCTTTTTTTTCTTAACTTTTTAGTTTAAAAAGACAAAAAGTGCACTTATTTAGAACACCCCAAACAATCCGTGGCCAGTTTACAAACTTAAAAAACCAAAATAAAAACACAAATAAAATAAAATAAAATTAGAAAATCACTTAAAATTTTTAATCAAAAATCAAGATTTACTTATAATATGGATCCGCAACAATTTTAAGGCACTATTTGGCATACCCTATATTAGCATACTTTTTTATATTTTTATTTTTTTTAAATTACATTATTTCTCTATTTTTTTATACATCTTCTATAAAAAAAATTAAAAAAACATACTTATATAGATCATCTTATATATACTCCAAATATACTCCATTGATACAATATTCTGAGTATTATTCTGGTTAATTGTTTGAAATTATAGACCTTCTGTAGTTCAAAGGCTGGGGGAAGAACTGTGTGGCTTACAATCTCTCTGAGTTTTTGGACTAAGGTCTCGTTTGGAAACCATCTCTTTTAGTCAAAAAGTCAAAAAGTTATTAAATTAGTCAAAAAACCAACAATCTATACTAAAAAGTCAAAGATTTTCTTTTCTCTCTACTTTTTGCACATCTTTTCGTAAAAAGCCAAAAAATTATCCCAAACATATTAATTTTTTTTTAGCTTATATTTTAGTCAAATAGCCAAAAAAGTTACTAAATTAACTTGTTCCCAAACGAGGCCTAAGACTTATTTTGGAAAGTAGATTAATTTTTTTTTTTAATGTACAAAAAAGTAGAGGAGACGTAACTCAAAAAAGTCAAAAAAAATCAAAAAACTACTTTTAACATGTTTCCAAAACAGGCCTAACTGGAGATAAACTCAATTCTTTACCTATTGTATCAATTTAGCCCCCTATAATTTTAATTTCTCTTTAATTTTTTACATTCTGTTAATTTAGTTTACTTGGTAACGATTGTTAATAAATTATGGGTTCCAATTAAAGAATATTCGGCCAAAAGTCCCTCATTGATCATTTTAAAGTGAAAAGAACCGTCTAAACTTTTTTAATTTATAAGTCCTCGAGATGAAGCACGTCTTTCATTAAGGACAAATAAATTTGTTTTCATTTTTTCATAGACAATCTTACTCTTAATAATTATTTTTATATTTTAAATTTTAAAATGATATAACTTTTAATCTATATACCGATTTTTAATAAAAGTAGTAGTTTTAGAGTCATTTTGTCAAAATCTATACAATAAGATTCATGTTGACTATAAAATTCTTCTCAAAATATTGTTATTTTTTTTTTCTATTGAAACTAACTTCAAGAGTATATTTTTACTGCGAATTAAATTTAAATTTTACTGTTGAAACAAAATAAAATTTTATTGTATACATTAATTATGACGGTATTTTTTTTATAAGAATTTCATAGTCAACCTAGATCCTATTTGATAAATCTTGAAGAGAAAATTTAAAAATATTAATTTTATTAAAATCGACATCTAGTTCAAAAGTTTTATCATTTTAAATGTTAAAATATTAAATTAGTCACTAATAATATTTTGGTAATAATAATGTATCCTGCACTTTTTTAAAAAAACTTTTTGTATTCGTCTTTAATACATTAAAATTTTATTATAAGAATGCTTTGACTAAGTCCCCTGAAATTAAAGGCAATAATTTATTTAAAGAAAATAAAACTTTTCAAATTAGACCTCTACCTCTTGAATAAACTTCTATTTACAAGTAACAAATTTCTTCTTATACACATAATATGCATTATAATTCTTGTACATTAAGGGAAAAAATTATATGCATTATAATACTTGTATATTAGGATAATGAGGTATTTTTTATTTGTAGAACCGTAAATAACGGATTGGTCCTGGTTTTACCCCAATCCGGTCCAATCCGAACCATGCTCACCCCTAATTAAATCACCCACCTCTCAAACATTTTTAGGGCTTATTTTGGAAAGAATTATAAAAAATAGAAAATTAAAAAAATTAGTAAAAAATGTTAAAATGCCAAAAATTTATTAAAAAAATCAAAGATTTCCTCGTCTTTAGTTTTTGCACTTTTTTTTTTTTTATAAAAAATCAAAAATTGTCACAAACATACTAATTTTTTTCACCTCATATTTTAGTCAAAAAATCAAAAAATTACAAAAATAACCTATTTCCCAACCAACCAATTCGTATCATTTGCCTTTTGATTCAATCTAATTTCTAAAGAGGTGTTATTAATTAAATTAAATTGACATAGTGTAAAACAACAATGATTCATCCCATTAAAAACATCACCACTAATAGCACTAATGCATTAAAAAAGTAAAAAAAAAAAAAAAAATACAACTCCAAGACCAAAACACCACATCATTAATGGCGGGACCCACTGCCACCTAATTAGTGGGAGCACTAATTAGTGCTCCCAAGCATTTTTCTAGTGTAAAATTAATGTAATTAAAATGATAAAGACCAAATATATATATATATATATATATAATAGTAAATTATAGGAATTATTATTCAAAAAAATGTTAGTATCACATGAAAATTATTGGGGTAAATTACGTTTTACCTCTTTTATGTTTGGTCACTCACTTTGGCCCTTAAAATTTATTTTTCTCACTTTGACCCTTCATATATATTTCAAATTTTTCTCAATTTATTCCTAGAATTAACTTCTATTAAAAATTAGACAAAAAATGATACATTGACAGTCATATGATATAAAAATATTATATATAATTCACACATCTAACACAAACTCAAATTTCAATATAACAACATATTTTTTATGTTATGACAATTATTGTGGCACTTTTTGTTTAAGTTTGAACATTAATTAGTTTTACAAGCAAACTCAAAAAAACTTAAAATATGAAAGGTCAAAGTAAAAAAATCAAATTTTAAGGGCCAAAGTCGAAAAGTGGCCAAACATAAAAGGATAAAGTGTAATTTATCTAAATTATTACAGAATTTATCATGAGAATAGCATAGTGTTGACATATTTCTAACACTAAAACTAAGAAATGAATTTGTTAAGGCACTTTTTTTTAATATATAAACAATATATATATGTGATTGGTCTAAATAAATGAATCTCACGCCTAAGAAGTTAAATGATCACACCCAAAATGGTAGGTCTTACAATTCTCAACCAATCAAAATATGCGTATTATTTACAAACTCTTTTAAGTGTATGAAGAAACAACAATATTTGATAGTATGAATTTTTATGGTCCGAATGACTCAAATGTATCAAAACGTTTGATACATTCAAGTTATTCGGATCACACAAATTCGAACTACCAAGCATTTTTCATGAAGAAAATCAATTGACACAGTGTAAAATTAATGCAATTAAAATGATAAAGACCAAATTTATATATATGTATATATATATATATATAAAATAGTAAATTATAGGCATTATTATTCAAAAAAATGTTAGTATCACATGAAAATTATTAGGGTAAATCACATTTTACCTCTTTTATGTTTGGTCACTCACTTTGGCCCTTAAAATTTATTTTTCTCACTTTGACTCTTCATATATATTTCAAATTTTTCTCAATTTACACCTAGAATTAACTTCTATTAAAAATTAGACAAAAAATGATACATTGACAGTCATATGATATAAAAATATTATATATAATTCGCACATCTAACACAAACTCAAATTTCAATATAATAATATATTTTTTATGTTATGACAATTATTGTGGCACTTTCTGTTTAAGTTTGAACATTAATTAGCTTTACAAGCAAATTGAAAAAAACTTAAAATATGAAAGGCCAAAGTGAAAAAATCAAATTTTAAGGGCCAAAGTCGAAAAGTGGCCAAACATAATGGGATAAAGTGTAATTTATCCAAATTATTACAGAATTTATCATGAGAATAACATAGTGTTGACATATTGCTAACACTAAAACTAAGAAATAAATTTGTTAAGGCACTTTTTTTAATAGATAAACAATATATAAATGTGATTGGTCTAAATAAATGAATCTCGTACCTAAGAAGTTTAATGATCACACCCAAAATGGGAGTCCAGATCGTCGGTCGCCTTCTCCTGCCGTCCTTCCTGCAGTGCCCCAAAACGACGTCGTTTTGGGGCCAAATTTCAATTTAAAAAAAAAAAAAAGAACAGAAGCAACCTAAAGAGGGAGAAGAAGAAAGAATGGAGAAGAAGGAAGGCAGAGAAAGAGAGGAGAAGGAGGAGGAAGAAGAAGAGGAGAGGAGGCGGATCAATCAATTAAAAAAAAAAAAACAAACAAACAAACCCAAAAGAAAGAAAGAAGAGACAATGTCTTCTATCATCATCACCTACTCCTACAACAAGCTAAATCAAACAACACTCCATAGTTCAGAAGTGAAATTCACTATACACATACATAGATATAGGCATAAGATTATTATTATCATAAACATACAATCAATCATGGGAAATTGTAAATCCTGTATCTCTGTAGAGCCCCAAACCAGAGCGATCCTTATCAACGCTTTTGGAATACTCAAACAAATCAAACTCCCAATCACAGAGAAACATTTGACTTGGTTTGCTCCACATCTTGAGTGTCTTAATTTTGAGAGACCAAAATAAGAAACATTTAGTACAAAGTTTCCCTTTCATTTGACTTGGTTTGCTCCACATCCAAACATAGTGAACGGAAACATAAAACAGGGTTTTCAAATTCAAAAGAAGAGAGAGAGAGAGAGAGAGAGAGAGAGAGAGAATGGGACAAACATGTAGCTCGCAACCACCACACACCAAAATATGCGAACTCCATTGAGATTGATTTCGAAGGACCTAGGTTGGAAATTGGTACCGTGTTTGGGTAAATCTACGAACTCCATTGTTAAAGAGAAAAAAAAGTTTCGATCCTCCTCCTCTCCTCTTCTTCTTCTTTCTCTTCCTCATCCTCCTCTCTCTCTACCTTCCTTCTTCTCCATTCTTTCTTCTTCTCCCTCTCTAGGTTGCTTATGTTCTGTCTCTTTTTTTTTTTTTAATTGAAATTTGGCGCCAAAACGACGTCGTTTTGGGACGCTGGAGGAAGGGCGGCAGGAGAAGGCGACCGACGATCCGGACTCCAAAATGGTAGGTCTTACAATTCTCAACCAATCAAAATATACATATTATTTACAAACTCTTTTAAGTGTATGAAGAAACAACAATATTTGATAGTCTGAATTTTCATTATCCGAATGACTCAAATGTATCAAAACTTTTGATACATTCGAGCCATTTGGACCATACAAATTCGAACTACCAAGCATTTTTCATGAAGAAAATCAATTACCAATTTCTACAATTTTCTCTTTTGCAAAAACTCATTAATTTTTTTTATTTTTTTTTAAAAGTAAAAAAATAAAGTCCATGTGACCATGTTCGTCGTGGATGTGTTGTGAAGTTGACGCGTGTAACATGAATGGTGTGACACACTTTAGGTGAATGATGCACCTGTCAAAATTTGTGTAAAAAAGTTAGGACTTTATTTTTTTTTTTTAGCTTTTCTAAAAATTATTTTTTTAAAAAATTCACTTTGCTTGGTTAGAGTTTTTTAAAAACACTTTTTAATTTTTACAAATTTTTTATCTTTTACATATATCTAAGTAAGATATATCTAAAAAATAAAACAAAATGTTTAAAATTTTAAAAATATTTATTAAAAACAAGAAAGCACGAAAACTAAAAAAATCAATTTTTAAAAACTTAATTCAAAAAATTCAAACTAAACACACTGATTAATTTTGTGAAAAAATAAAAACATTCATTATTCTATGTTTTTTTTTAAAAAATAATTTCAAAATATTAAAAATATTTATTTAATGTTTATTTTTATCAAATTAACTTTTAATTCTTAATCGTTTTAATTTCTTTTAAAATACCAAAGTTTTGAAAACTCGTTTAGGAGGATCTAAATAAAGAATTTTTTGGTAGAGAATCTTGTTGTGCATGATAAAACGATGTCGTTTGACCATATTTTCACCAAATTTAGGAAGCTATGGGTAGTATATAAAATCTATAACATATATAAAAAGTGGCAAAATTTTAAGTTACTCACACGTTCCAATTATTAAAAATTTCTCTTTGCAAATTGATATGACAGCTTATCATTGTTGTGAGCAATTTGGTACGGAAATGATGACGTATGCCTTTGCTACATATCAAGTCACGTGACCTTGGCATAGCGGTGGTCACCTCAATTGTTTTTATAAACTATTTCATGTAACAGAGTACTTATGAACTAAGAATTTATCCATAAAAAAAATTGATGGATAAATTGTTGGTTCATAAGTTTGGATTTTATAGCATTGTTTTGTTCTTATAATATATAATAAATTTTTGAAAAATGTGAAGAGACCTATAGTTTGTTATAATGATATAGCAAGAATTGGGCCATTTATCATTGAATGTGTAATGAATTAAAAGTTGACACCTATTATATCATGTCATTGCCGGACAAAGTTTGGACGACAATGTTTGTTTTCAATTTTCTCTTTCAAACAGTGTTTACTATCGAGGTGGTCATGTTCGCGTGAGCAAAAGATTCTATATTGTGGTTAGCTCCATTCCTAATGACTATGAAGTTAAAGAAGAGTCTTGGGTGATGACAAGGTTAGTTAACAATTAAACATTAACTTATATGACTACTTTTTGTCTAAGATTGCGTATATTTGATTTGTTTGCTTCGTAGTGTTTTTGTTGTGATTTATATATGAGTTATAGATTTATAACAATTGAATATGTTTGTGTTTGTAAATATGTTCATACGAGAAATTACTTGTTTGCTTGGAATTTAGCCACCTGTGTTGAGTATACATGTTCGCTTAGCCAACCAAAAGCCACCATGTCTTTCTACCACAGTTACCATTGTTCAGTGCACGTTTGTCTAGATACTTGTTTTTTTAATTGAGATATTTTGTAAAAAAAAACAACGGATGGTTTGGCTTGTTTTTAGGGAAAAAAAATCAAAAGTTTTATTAAAAAAATGGAAATTAATTTCATAAAAATAAATATCAAAAAAATATTTTTATAAAATTTAATTTTGACCTCCCAAAAGATAAAATTATGTGAAAATGATACGAATTTTTGATTTTTTTAAATTTATTCACCAAATTAATTTTTAGATAAAAAAAATTGAAACAAACTATTACAAATCAAACCAAACATGAGCAAGGTGAAATATGCATGCACTGGGTTTATTTGATTCTAATGTTTTTTAGGTGGTCAACACAATGAAGAAATTAAAAATTGCTTTGGATTTTGGCTTTTCTTTTTCTTTTCTTTTTATTTTTTTTTTACGACATCAAGTTTCACTCTCACAAATGAAAATTTAAACAATAAAACAACGTTGTGACGGGGGGATTGCCATCGCAAAAAAAAAAAAAAACCCGTTTAAAAAAACTCATTTTTTGCAAAAACCTTTGTGTCCATTTTGCTGCGTAATGAGAGCTAGAGAGGGAAAGAGAGAAATAGAAAAAGAGAGAGAAATAAGAGATGATCAGCGAGAGATAGACAAAGAGAGAGAGAAAGAAAGTGAAAAGAGATGAGTGAAAGAAGAGAGATGAGAACGATAGAGAAGAGAGATGAATGAGAGAGATAGAGAAGATAGATGAGTAAGAGAGAGATAGAGAAGATATATGAGTGAATAAGAGAGAGAAGAGAGATGAGTGAGAAGCACACACACACACACACACACACAGAGACCCATTTCATTTTTTGACTTTTTCCTCTTTCAACAACAATGGGCTAAGAGAAAAAGATGAGTGTAATTAAGAGAAATGAGCGATTGAGAGAGAGAGAGAGAGAGAGAGAGAGGAACAAGAGATGCACGAGAGATAGACAAAGAGAGAAAGAGAAAGAGAAAGAGAGCAAAAAGAGATGAACGAGAGAGATATAGAGAGAGACATAGAGAGAGAGAAGAAAGAAGAACAAGAGAGATAGAAAGCGAAGAGAGATAAGAGAACCAGAGAGAAGAGTGATGAGAGAGAGAAAGAGATAGAGAGAGAGACACCGAGAGAAAGAGAGAGACCCATTTCATTTTTTTGACTTTTTCCTCTTTCAATAACAATGGGCTGAGAGAAAGAGATGAGTGATTAAGAGAAATAAGAGGTAAGCGATTGAAAAAGAAGAGAGAGAGAGAGAGAGAGAAAAAAAAAAGAGATTGATAGGAGATTGGTAAGTCGAGAAGAGGGAGGAGAGAATGAGCAACGCGAACACAGTAAGAGAGAGAGAAAGAGAGAAATAGACAGATAGACAAAGAATGATGAGTGAAAGAGAGAGAGAGAAAGAGAAAGAGAAAGAGAAAGAGAGATGAGTAAGAAAGAGAGAGACAAAGACAGAGAGACATGAAATGAAAAAATGGGTGAAAAGAGAAATGTTATATCAAAACAGTATCGTTTTTTCTATTTTTTTTTTAAAATTTTTTGTTTGCGACGACACCTATTATCGTGACAAAAAACTCTTTTATTTGCGACTGCAATTCATGCCGTCGTAAAAAATAGATTTATTTGTGACAGCAGAGGTTGCCGTCGCAAAAAACGCGCATTATTTGAGACTGTAGTTGTTGCCATCGCAAAAACTTGCTTTTTGTGATAGAAAGTGATGCCGTCGCTGAAACTTGATTTATTGGCGACGGCAAGTGGTGCCATCGCAAAACTCACTTTTTGTGATGATAAGTGGTGCCGTCACAAATGTTTTCGTGTTATATGCCTCATTTTTCTTGTAGTGCCTTATCCCTGTGAATCCTTATACCAAGGATTTTGTTTGCAACTCCAAAATCCTTCATCTCAAATTGGTTGGACAAAAGTTTCTTCATTCTTTTTATCTCTTCAATGCTAGATCCTGCAATAAGCATATCATCAACATATAAGAGCGAAATAATATAACTTTTGTCAAACCTCTTGAAATAACAACAATGATTTGCTTGACATCTTGTAAAACCGCTGCTATACATAAACCCATCAAACTTCTTATACCACTGCCTTAGGGCCTGTTTCAAACCATACAAGCTTTTTCGAAGTTTGCATACAAACTCCTCTTTGCCACGTGCCAAGAAACCTTGTGGTTGCTTCATGTAAACTTCCTCCTCTAAATCACCATGGAGAAAAGCCATCTTCACATCCATCTGCTCAGGATACAAATCTTTGGCAGCCACAATTCCCAGCATCAATCTGATAGTGGTCAACTTCACAACTGGAGAGAAATTTTCAGTGTAGTCAACCCTTTCCTTTTGCTAAAATTTGCAACCAATCTGGCCTTGTAGCGTTTACTCCTATCATGTTCCTATTTGACCTTGTAAACCCACTTGTTGTGCAAAGCTTTCTTACCCACTGGTAATTCAGTCAACTCCCATGTCTGGTTTGCCATGAATGAATCCATTTCATCCGGCATAGCTGACTCCCACTTAATTGAATCATCAACTTGCAAAGCTTTATTATAACTTTCAAGTTCACCCCCATCAAACAACAACAAATAATATAAAGATGGAGACCAACGCTGTGTAGGTTTAGACTCTCTTTTTGACCGTCTCAACTTAGGAGTAGGAGTATGTGGTTTAGTTTGTAGAATAAGATTTTCAAGATTATTCTGAATCTTACTATTCAAATCATTCTCGCTAATCTCTTCTAACTCAATATGCTTATGACAAGTAACAGATTCAAATGCAGACTTATCCATATTCTTATACATTACTTTCTCATTAAATATGATATCTCTACTTCTAATTATTTTTTGATTTTTATCATCCAAAAACTGATAACCAAATTGATCAATGCCATACCCAATAAAAGTATATTTAAAAGATTTTGGATCAATTTTACTTATATCAGCAGAATCTATATGCATATATGAAACACAACCAAATACCTTCAAAAAATAAAGACTTACCTCTTTACTGCTCCAAGCTTCTTCTGGTAACTCTCCATCCAAGGGAACAGATGGACTACGGTTAATCAGATATGCTGCAGTGTTAACTGCATCTGCCCAAAACATCTTTTGTAATCCCGCATGTATCCTCATACTTCTAGCACGTTCATTCAGAGTTTTATTTGTGCGTTCTGTAACGCCATTCTGTTGAGGTGGCTTTCGAACAGTCTTCTCCATTCTAATTTCACTTTTTACACAATATTTCTTGAACTCATTGTCCTCATATTCCCCTCCATTATCTGATCTCAAGCACTTAATTTTCAGACCTGTTTGAGTCTCCACCATGGCTTTTCACTTCTTAAAAGTAGTATAAACTTCAGATTTAAGTTTTAGAAAATAAATCCATACCTTTCTCGTTGAGTCGTCGATAAAGGTAACATAGTATGATGATCCTCCAAGAGATAAAACTGGTGCAGGTCCCCACACATCTGTATAAACCAAAACTAACTTTTCTAACTTTGATTTCCTGTCATCCTTGAAAACCTGACCCTTTTTTGTTTGCCGAAGATACAATCCTCACAAAAATCAATGTCCACCGATTTCAAATCTGACAGTTTCCTCTTAGATACAAGTACCTTCATCCCTTTTTGACTCATATGCCTAAGCCTTTGGTGCGATAGATTTGAGTTTTCCTTCTCACCAGCAATTGCTATTGCATCACTATTGTTCGTAGTCATGTCTTTTTTTTTTTTTTTTTTACCACAAGCAACAACCATGGCTCCTTTGGTGATTTTCCACAAACCGCCCATGAAGGTTACAACATGACCTTCATCATCAAGTTGTCCAACAGATATCAAGTTTCTTTCCAAACCAAGCACATGTCTGACATTCTGTATCTTCCAAACAAATCCGTTTGGCAACTTGATTGTTACATCCCCTTTAGCCATAATCTTCAAAGGTTCATCATCAGCCAAATAAACCTTCCCGAAATCACCACCAATATAATTGTCTATGATTTCCTTTTGTGAAGTAGAATGGAATGATGCCCCAGAATCTAAAACCCAAGATTTAAGAGGGTTGTCAATACTCAAGATCAAAGCATCATAAATCTCCTCCGTTGTAGCATTAGTAGACTTCTGATTTGGATCATCTTTGTTCTTATTCAATGTCGGGAAATCTCCTTTTAGATGTCCATTCTTTCCACAGTTCCAGCAACTCCGTCCCTCTTTAGTTCTTGACTTGCTTTTGTGTTTGGATTTTGATCTGTTACGGTTCGGGTTTTTTCCTACTGATCTTCCTCTGACTTCTATATTCAAGGCAAAACTTGATGTTTCCCCTAATTCCCTCCTGCGAATTTCTTCGCTCAGAATTAAATCTCGAATATCATTATAATTCAACTTTTCTTTTCCTGAAGAATTACTCACTGCCTTTACAGTACCATTCCAACTTTCTGGCAAACTAGATAGAAGAATCAAAGCCCTAACCTCATTATCAAATTTGATAAATACATAACTCAATTGTGTTACCACAATATTGAATTTGTTTAGATGCTCAGCCACCGAAGCACCTTCTGTCATCCTCAGATTAAACAATCTACTCATCAAATAAACTTTATTTAAGGTAGAGGGTTTTTCGTACATGTTTGAGAGTACCGTCATGAGACCCGTTGTAGTCTTCTTCTTCGTTATGTTAAACGAAATGTTACGAGACAACGTTAGCTGAATAAAACCTAGCATTTGGCGATCAAGAAGAGTCCATTCATCATCCTTCATTTTTCTAGTTTCGTCCCTAAAATGGGCTCATATGGTTTTTTCTGATACAGATAGTCTTCAATTTGCATCTTCCAAAATCTGAAATCTGTGCTATTGAATTTATCGATTCTAACCTTTTTGTCTGTAGCTATCGCTCCGACTCAAACCAATGCTCTAATACTAGTTGTTAGGAATTGACCCTTCCTAACTAAGATCGGTGAGACACGAAATAACAAACAAGAAAGAAATTAACAAATCAAACAAATCACACACACAAGAATACAAGGATTTACGTGGTTCACTCCAGAATAGGTTTACGTCCAAGGCTCCTGCGGTTTTCACTACGATCAGAAAAATTATAACTCTCTCTTAATCGAAAAGAGGCGTCCCCTCATCTATTTTTAAGTATAGAATTAGGGTTACGTGGAAGCACATGGAATTACGAAAGTACCCCCAAACTCCCCATTGCCCAGTGTTTGAGTGAACAATAGGGTTGAGTGAACAGTACTTACCAGAGTCCACCAACCCAACATCTCTTGAGGGACGAACGCCCCCAAAAAACAGAATTCACGATCACAAACTCATAATTTGGAAAAGAACTTACTAAGATCAACGCTTCGTTATAGTGTATGTCTTCCAAACCGAGCCGTAGCCTCAACAAATTATAATGTTTCCATGTGCCAACTTCAATATCGTATACCACCAATGTCCAGTGCGATTTATGGCACATAGGGAAATTTAAGTACCTAAACCCAACACATGCGCGCAGGTTAGCCTCTAAATAGAAATCCCTTGAAGTTTTGCTGACGTTATTCACCTTGAATCCTTGGCCCAATGTTCTTTGATGGTGAACTAGCAACAACACACAGTCGAGTCCTCTTCTTTAATCTTGTCCATGGGCTAGATGTTTGCACACCTTCTGCAGTACAAAAACAATGAGCAATCACATTTCCAATCACAATGTATACAACCACATTACTAATTTCACACCTAATGAAAACACTTACGTAAACATACGCCATAAGCCCTACTATACATGACACATTACACATTCACGCAACATTTGACAAATTCATCACGGATTGAATCAACTACCACCCATGTCACACTGTCACACCACATACGATATAACTATGCACCCTATGCCTACACACAATCACACACACATACCTTACATTCAAAAGAACAATAGTTCCCACCCCTTTATACCCCCATTCCACAAATCCCCACCACGCCAACACCCACATCAAACCAGAACTCCTAAATTTGGGACACATGCACACCAAACACAACATGTCACACCATAATCATTGGATATCAAAATGAGAAACAAACATAAAAATCCAACAACGTACTCATAAGTCAATGGACACAAATGACACATAACAAGTTCGTAATCAAGTAGAAACCCTATATTACACAACACCACGGTCACATATAACAAAGATTTCAAAATCAAATGTACAAACGTGGAGCTTACTCTTTTGTGGCGTTATCATCAAAGTCGGCTTCATTAACATCTAACGTACCGTTGAACAATCGTATGCGCCTTACCAATAATAACAACCCTTGCCACTGCAATTTGGGGATACACTTCTCATTGCAAAGTTAATGGAGTTGGGAGGGATTTTTGATGTGCATCAACGACGCATTAACGGTTCAATTTCATATTTACATCGACAAATTTGGGATCCGATTATGCCAAACACGCGACACACAACAACTCTGAACACCCCCTACACATACGCCTCAAATTTCAGAAACTAGAATATTACAAATAACTTTCCCATAAAATAAAGGTAACAACGATGGCACACCATCGACCAAAACCCCCAGGCGTCAGATTGACCTAACCAAGCCTGCCAGTCGGGAGCCACAGTACCTAGTATGTGCACTTTTCGAGCAAAACTTCAAACATGGGGCTTCGTAAATGTGGCCAACCAAATCGACATGCTAACTTCCAAAACCCTATTCGCCAAAATTACCAAATCAGGGTAGTCGGTCGGAATCCTAAAATGGAAATGAGGGGTTGTTTACGGTCAACAACTTTGGACACGTTAACAAGCCAGAATGTTTAAAAATGTGGGGAGGGGAGGAGGGGCGAAGATACACTACGAAAATCAAAAAACATTACAGTACACTTTTCCAAAATGTGACACATGCGCAAAACACGGAAACAAAACTTTCCACAACTAATCCTCAACACACACGAGAAAAAACGTATGTTCAAACCTAATAGGACCTCTACATGTACAAAATTAAATACACGATCAATCATATTACAATTTGACATTACGAGATTTATGGGTTAATTCCCCTATTTTATATTAATATTAAATAATAAAAAAGAATGATAGTGCCTGCAATTGGTGACACCACCATCAGCACCATCCATCACTTCTTCCACTTTAATTATTATTATTATTATTATTATTATTATTATTATTATTATTATTATTACATATATATAAATATTATTTTGTTTGTTTTTGCTTTACAAAACCTGTCTATAAATTGAGGCCGCAAGGCTTCAAAGAAGCGGAGGCAAAGAGCTAAGAGGGAGCTTCCCAGAAGAGTAGAAAGGAGTGAGAGCAGTGTTTCGTTGTGGAGCGATAGTTTTATACTTATGTGGGTTTTATTTAAATTTTTGGGTTTGTTTTGTTTTAGTTTTTTTTAAGGTTTGAGATGAATTTTTAATAAAATAATTAGAATAATTAGTATTAATTATAAAAATTTTAATTATTGGATACTATTATATAATTTTTAGATTTTTATTGTAAATATATTTTTATCAATTATGTGTTCACTGATCGATGGAATACATGTTATATAATTGTTTTCAATGCTTGTGTTGTTAAATTGTTAGACGAGCCATACTTAGTAAGATGGGTTGTGCGATCAACTTGTAGTTAATGGTAGCTTTAGTGGTGATGATCCGTGCTTAATTAAGATAATTCATAAGTTTCTGGTTTTTAAAACACAAATATTTTAAATGGTGTATCTCGGGACCAAGGTACATCTTAGTATCTATTTCAATGATTTTTACAATTGTTAATATGATGATCCCAATTATTTAAGGTTAGTAGTGGATTCAAAAATCCTAAGAATTTTCTCATTTTATTGGCCACATCATTGTCTGTTCAAGCCACAAACAAATAGTCTCTAAATAGAAGCCATTAATATTTTATGCGTTCGACATCCATTCTCAAACGCCTTATCTTCATGTAGTTGTTATTACTCAGTTTAATTAGTTATATTTAGTATGCAAAACGATCTACTCACTACAGGAAAAAGATGGCTATTGCAACGCCTTCTTTTATGCGTTTAATGAAAAACCCATTATAGATTATTTAAATTACACGTTTTCTAAAAACGTGTAATCTTACTCAGTAAAAAACAGGCACCGTTTGCGGTCAACTTGTTAACACCGTTCAAACTACCGTCGCCTTTCAAACGTCTCTCTCTCAGTCTCACTCTGAGCTCCCTCTCAGTCTTCACTTTCATAAGCTCAGAAACCCTTCTCGATTTTGAAAGCATCAAAAAACCCACTTCACTGATTTTGAACGCTCACTCTCGCCTCGATTTCAAACACTCTCGATCGATTTCAGATCTGTCGATTTCAGAACCTGTCGCAGGTTTGAAGGTCTCCAGATTTGAGCTTATCTTCCGATTTTGGTTCTCCTCTCTTTGGATTTTGTGAGTTTCGATTTTGGTCCTTTGGTTCTCCTCTCGTTTAGGCCCCCTCATTCTTCTTTTTTTGAAGATCTGTAAGTTTGTTGCTGCTCTGTTTTGTTGCAGATCTCGTTCAATCGGTCTCTTTTTTTTGTTGCAGAACTCAGATCTGTAAGTTTTTATTATATATGCATTTGTTTTGTATGAACTCAGATCTCTGATTTTTCGTTGTTTTGAGTTCATTGTTTTGGATTTGGTGGATGTATCTCACCTCTCTCTCACGCACACACATCAAGCTATTAATGTTTCTTTCTAATCTACTCAATCCTCTTTAAATTTGTTTTCGTTTACATTTCTCACAATGGAAATAATAACAGTTTGATTTTTAATTTTTATTATTAGAGGGAGAAAAGACCTACATTAAGATAAAGGAAGACTACATATGTTAAACTTGTATAGGTTGCATCTAGAATAAAAACCAATTTTGTTATTCAAAAAAATGATGCTCTTGAGTAGAACTATTTTTGAAATATTTCAAAAAAGATGTGGTTATTTGTTTTTATCCCTTCTATTATTTTTTCGACATTTAATGATGATGAAAGGAGAATTATCTCCAATGTAAGAGAAAATGTAAAACAAGTACTTTGTGTGTGTGTGTGTGTGTGTGTGTGTGTGATTAGCATCCAGTTCTTAACTTGATAGCTTGCAAGATATCGTGACAACAACTCAGAGTCATAGTATAAGCTCATTTAAATTTGTGCATGAAAAACATTTCTGAGAACAGTAATTGGATTATTGAAAAGTTTTCTTTTGCTGTGTGACTCATCTTATATTTCGTGTGTGTTTACCTCAATTCAGATACAACTTGGCTGTACTTGTCTCACTAGATAAGATCCCAATCAATATTAGCATGATTTAAATGAATGTTAGCTGAATGCATCAATAGCAACTTTGATCCTCAAGCTTCACTAAAACTTTGTCTTGGCTTTGATGAGCCACTTCCCAATGGTCCTCTGTATCATTTGCTTGTTGATAATCTTATAATTCAAACTCTTGGCAACATAGATATATATATGTATTGTACATTTTGCAGATATGGTTGCAAGTCTGCATCCATCATGTTACAACCTTATGAACATTTGTTATCTGGCATGCTAAATTATGCAGTTCCTTTTATCTTCTTTGTTTGAGTTATGTGTGCTTGATTGCAATGACCATGATGATGTTAGTTGTTACCCATTGAAATTCTACAACTGCTGCTTTGTTTTCCTGTATAACTTCTGCATTTCTTGGGAACCTAATGGAGCAAGACTTTGTATTAAGTGAATGCTGTAGTTTTCTGTTTTTCTTACAGAGTGGGAATGTAATAATTTTCATTCTGCACCTTCAAACAATACATTTCTGTAATAAAGTAGTTCCAAGTATCACTTTCTTTCACCACAGAACCACAATTGTTATTATCTTACCCAGCTTAAATATCACTTTGATATATCGCTAACTTTGGAAATCCAATTTTGCAGTTCAACAAATAAACCTAAAGTCATATTGTTGCTACATTTCTCATATATATAAAGTAACCAAATGTATGGCTGAGATAACTCCTTATAGTTTTTATTATTCTAGAGTATGTATTAAGGGGGCATGTAATCTATTTTTCTCTGGTACAATTTCAAATGATGAGCTTGGCTGACTCCAAGGGCTCTGGTGTTTTTGCACTGCACCACTGGTCTTTGTTTGTATATATTTTCTAAATTAATCTGCTGGACATATCAATTAATCTTTTGGTTTCTAGAGTCATGTTCAGGCCAATCTGAAACTACATAAACATAAAACGTAGTGGCCCAATCCTGAAATCAGGCTTGAGCTTAATTTCCTAACCTCAGACCAAAAGGAAATGAAAATGCTAATGATGCAAATTTAACCCAAAACTACTTTAAAAAAAAGAAAAGAAAAATTTTGTAACAATTTTGATACAAATGATAGTTAGATTAAGTGGCTTGGCTATGAATTTCGGGGTTCACATCTTCGAACTAGTCCTTTTATCATAAATGAATTGGTGGCGGCAGTGGTGGTAGTGAAGTGACAGTGGCAGCAGTAGTGATGGTAAGGTGGAGGTGATGATGGTTATTGAGAAAGTGACGATAATAGAGTTTTGAGTGAAGTGACAGTGGCAGCAGCAGTCCTTTTCTTATGAATTCACTGAATACTTTCAGTTTTTAGTGTTGTTCATGATAATAGGGTTGTTCATGAGATCAATTACAGTCATGTATAATAAAGTAAGATGCGACAGATTTCTAATATGTAATGCATGATGAATTATCATTTGTTCACTGTCAACTTATTAGTCTAATGGGACTTATGTTTTGTTTTTGCTTCATATTTCAGGTAGAACTAATTGATCCTGCATTGAAGGGAACAGTTAATGTGTTAAGATCATGTGCAAAAGTTCCATCTATCAAAAGACTGGTTCTAACATCTTCGCATTTTGAAATGTTGACTGACATGATTTGACTTGGTAATATGAATATAACCAAAAGTAAAGATCATTTTTCTGATGCTTCATAATTCATATGTTGGAGAATGTGGTTAGTAGGGACATGAAACGATTTTCTAATTTAGATTGTCTCCAAAAGTTGTTCTGCTTTTTTGTGAAGTGCTTTGTTAAAGTTGTGATGATAAGCGATTCCATTTACCATCAAATGATAACATAGAACTGAAAATTTTGTTTTACTACTTGCTATAGAACGAAAATCATTGTATGAGCAATTAACCTGAGTTGGTCCACGCATGGTTTTCTATGAGAATTACACACTTTGGTAGGCAACTGGGTCATCATCATCTTTCATTTCAGAATGATTTATGCGATTTTGAGCTGCTAATTGGATGGTGAATCAGCTATAATATTATTCACCAGTGTAACTGGGTCAGTGAGGTGATTAGTGGTGGTGGTTATGGAGACAAGATGTACTTGTAAAGTCTGATATCTGAAATGTTTACCAAACAAAGAATGATTAGAAAAGGAATGTTCTCACATAATTGATTATTTGGACTGCATATAATATAGGAGGTTGTAGTAGTTTCGTGGTGTTCCATTTAAATTGATACTGTAGTTTAGTTTTCTAACAATGTTATTATTTATTGGGAGATGGAAATGGGATGAGGGATCTAGCGGGATGTCTAAAGTTCTGTCAGAAGATGGGGGAGTAATGTTATTGTTTTACCAAAAACTTCTGATTCTGGCTGCCTGCTATTTTTATTTACTTGTTTCTGCTACAGGTATCTATTCTGTTGCCCCTATGCCCACAACATGGCTTCAAAAGGGAAATACATTGCTTTTGTTACCACAGAAGCAGAGACTGACAACCCTGAGGTGGAATTGAAGCCTGGCATAGACCTACTTGGACCTGTAGACGAGATATTCTTTGAAAGTTATGACAGATTTGTACTTCAAGCTGAGCCTTGGTTGATTAAATTTGTTACAGGTTCAGTTTCTAGTTTACATCTCTTGCTTGCCTCTCTATAGATTTGTATTCCAAGCTGAGCCTTGGTTGATTAAACTAAGAATTTTTTTTAGTTTAAGTGAATTCATTTCTGGATTGCTTGTCTTGTTCTTGTTGAGCCTTGGTTGATTTACTTGGACCTGTAGACGAGATATTCTTTGCTTGTCTTGTTCATTTGTTACAGGTTCAGTTTCTATTTCATGTTCTATTGATTTTTTTATCCCAAATTTATTCTTTTCTTGTGTTGTGAAACAAGCAGGAAACTGGAAATACTGACATCGAAGGCGTTGACTCAACCAATGCTTGCTATGGTGGAACTGCAGCTTTATTCAACTGTGTCAATTGGGTGGAGAGTAGTTCATGGGATGGACGCTATGGACTTGTGGTCTGAACAGACAGTGCGGTATGATTATTTCCTTTGGATCTTTAATGTCTCTCTTGATTGTGACCAGTGAATTGGAACTTATTTTTTCCAATCCCAACATCCCAATCAATCAAATAATTAACAGCTGCTATTGCTATGCTTATAGGGCCTGATGCTCCTATAGCATTTGAAAGCAAATTCAGGGGAAACCATATGTCGCATGCCTATGATTTTTACAAGCCCAACCTTGCAAGTGAATATCCGGTAATTCTCCCTGAACTTCCGTCAATTTTCATGAAAACTCAGTATTTTGTGCATTATTTCACAATAATGAAAGGTAGTTTTCAATTGATGATTCTGACTATTTTGTGTTTCACTCTCCATACAACAAGGTAGTTTATCTAATACTGTTAATATGTGCAATTAATTTCTCTTTCTGGTTTACCATTCGAAGCTTTCAGAGCACTTGAAAAAATAACAGAGGTTTAAACTTTTTAGTTTAATCACTACAGCTTGTTCAAAAGAGCTTTGCCTGGTTGTGGTTCAATGACTTCTTGAGGAATGTCGTGATCTAGAGGTCTGTTTTGGCTCCTAGTCCTAACATGCATTTCCAATCTCTCTCTTACATTCTTTCTTTTACCTTACCTAGACTGTAACCTGCAATACACAGATTGCTTTCACCATGTCTCTCTTAAAACTAATTGGTGCTAGAGAGGGTTTTAGCTTTAGTTTTAAGATTATTTGAGGTCGACCTATCAGTGTCTCTTGAGCTTTTGAAGCTGTTATGAAAATCTCTCCAAGTATCTAATCCCATTTGTTCCCCTAGCTATGGTCTCTTAGTGTCAGTCGGCCATTAGAATGCCTTTGCTAAGACTATATGTGTTTTATTCATGTTATTTGTTCTTGTCAAATGTTGGTTCAAATATCAAAGAAAGGAAAGAAAAAGAAGAAGTAGATAGGACAAACTCAATGAAAGAGGCCTTTTTTTGTTGTAAGTTTTATCCTTAAAATTAAAGTTGTTGAGGTGGAATAATATTGTATTTCATCATCTCTACTGTGGTTAATTTCTAAGAAGTGTTAATTTTGTTACAAATTTTTGTTTGACAAAGTGCCTAATTTTGAGCAGTCCTTGAAATCATGGTAAATGGTCTAGAGGACATTCATAGTATCAGAATACTGAAACATCTGAGTTGATTTCATATTTTGGACAACATATTAAAATAGATGATCTAAAGGTTTATTCTAATTGATCATAGATTATCAGATGCAGCAATAGTGATGTTCCAATCTGCAGTGTAATTTCTAAAATTGACCAGCTTGTTCCTTAAATAAGCGTTGGCCCATGAATGAGTAACTTGTATAATCTTGCTGACTATTTTTTCTCTCTGGATTTGAATTTGCAAATTTGGGTGCAAGCTTTATAATTGAACTGGTGCAAGTAAGTGTTGCCTTTTTTTTTTTTTTTTTGTAAGTTTGTTTATCTGTTGATCGGGTGTGCTGACATTTTCATTTTTTTTTAACAGGCTGTTATAGTGTCAACAAACTAACTTCTGCTGGTTGCAAAGTAAAGATTTGAAGATTTGCACTAAATAACAAAAATGAGGGGGTGATTTGAAGAAAATTCAAACTGTTTAACAGTACATGATTGAGATTTGGAAAGTTGTAGGGTTAAATATCTTAGGAGATAAACTAGAATTTTTATGGTTTTCAATTTGGCATTATAATTTAAATTTGAGCCAATTTGTTTTATTTTATATTAATTATCAATTAATTCTCAATCGCTGTTCCTAGTTAAATTTATATAAATTCTCAGTTAATTCTCAATCTCAATCTCTATTCTTAGTTAAATTCTCAATTAATTGGGCTGTATTCCTAAAAAGAATAATAAAAAAAAAATGGCGTTTTTGAAAAAAATGTCACTAAATGTTGTCATCATGACATCACATCTGAGGTAAGTACTAAAAATGAAAAAAAGTGGCATTTTTTCAAAAAACGCCACTGAATGACGTCATCATTACATCATATATTAATTGTGACGGAAAAGTAGATGGCTGTTAAAGATTTTGCAACATTTTGAAAAACGCCGTCTAATATTTTTAGCGACGCTTTTGATACGTTGCTAAGCTATTGCGGCGGCCGTATCTACGACGAAAATATTAAACGTTGCAAAAACTTATTGCAGCGTTTTTCAATCATATAGCGGCGTTTTTGAAACGCCGGTAAAAGTCAAATTTCCTGTAGTGACTGGCCTTAATTATAACTTAATTGTAACTTTTGAATGCATTTTGGATATTTACCTAACAAAAAAAATCATGTGGTAACTTATTTAACCATACAGGTTCATTTTTTAAAAACTAATTATGAAAAATTGCACCAAATAGAATTATATTTATTTTAAATCTTTTAAACCAATAATCTATAAAACTATAATTATAAAAGTTAATTTATAAAGTGATATCAAATGGACATTGTATATTAGGCAAACTATTAAGCAGATTCTTTGGAAAAGAACATAATTAAGCATTGGATTTGCTATGGCCCTGTTTGGTAGGACTTATTTCCAGCTTATTTCAGCTTTTAGCTTAAGTTAAGCTATTTTGATGTGTTTGGTTCAGCTTAACAATACAGCTTATAGCTTTTTGTAAGTCAAAAATCAACTTATTCTTTAAGTGGGGGAGAAGAAGCTTAATTTATAAATAAAAAATCAGCTTATGTTCACAGTTATAAACTATAAGCTGTTAAGGTATAAGCTATAATCACTTTCCCACAGCTCTACCAAACGGGGCCTATAACCTGAAATAGTTTACATCCAACATAAGCTTTTATTGTGGATTTATGGAGTTAAGATAAGTTAGAGACGAAGTAGGCAAAGGATGGAGAGAATTTACATTGATGTAGTATGTTTGCTTGAAAACTGTTAGGTTTTTTTTATTGGCAATCCCGTTTGACAAAACTCCTTTGAGTTGTAATTTTATTCGCACTTTTTATTTCAGTTAGGCTATGAGCGTTTAGATGCGAATCCAACCCGAATTGTGCTTTTCAGAGAAGTTTGTGATGCTATGATGATGTTAGTTGTTACCCATTGAAATTCTACAACTGCTGCTTTGTTTTCCTGTATAACTTCTACATTTCTTGGGAACCTAATGGAGCAAGACTTTGTATTAAGTGAATGCTGTAGTTTTCTGTTTTTCTTACAGAGTGGGAATGCAATAATTTTCATTCTGCACCTTCAAACAATACATTTCTGTAATAAAGTAGTTCCAAGTATCACTTTCTTTCACCACAGAACCACAATTGTTATTATCTTACCCAGCTTAAATATCACTTTGATATATCACTAACTTTGGAAATCCAATTTTGCAGTTCAACAAATAAACCTAAAGTCATATTGTTGCTACATTTCTCATATATATAAAGTAACCAAATGTATGGCTGAGATAACTCCTTATAGTTTTTATTATTCTAGAGTATGTATTAAGGGGGCATGTAATCTATTTTTCTCTGGTACAATTTCAAATGATTTGCTTTCATGCAGCATGTCATCTTTGCATATTTTCCCAAATACCCAATCATATTCCTTCATTTGGTAATATGAAATTCAACCCCATATGAGGTGGTTACTTTTCACAGTATAAGTGACATGTACATCATGTCAGTACGTGCATACTATTTTCTAATGTGCTTCTATGGCAAACGAAGTAGTATGCAATATGCGATGAGAAGGCTTGAAGCATAGCAACGCTGACTTTGTGGGGTCTCTATTTTAATAAACTTTCACAATG
>NW_021028353.1:418395-441467 GCF_004153795.1 Camellia sinensis | reverse complement strand
TCAAACAAACTTTTCAATAGATAAGCATATGAGCTGTATCAACATTCTAATAGATAAGCATATGAGCTGTATCAACATTCCAATAGATAATCATATGAGCTGTATCAACATTCCAATAGATAATCATATGAGCTGTATCAACATTCCAATAGATAATCATATGAGCTGTATCAACATTCCAATAGATAATCATATGAGCTGTATCAACATTCCAATAGATAATCATATGAGCTGTATCAACATTCCAATAGATAATCATATGAGCTGTATCAACATTCCAATAGATAATCATATGAGCTGTATCAACATTCCAATAGATAATCATATGAGCTGTATCAACATTCCAATAGATAATCATATGAGCTGTATCAACATTCCAATAGATAATCATATGAGCTGTATCAACATTCCAATAGATAATCATATGAGCTGTATCAACATTCCAATAGATAATCATATGAGCTGTATCAACATTCCAATAGATAATCATATGAGCTGTATCAACATTCCAATAGATAATCATATGAGCTGTATCAACATTCCAATAGATAATCATATGAGCTGTATCAACATTCCAATAGATAATCATATGAGCTGTATCAACATTCCAATAGATAATCATATGAGCTGTATCAACATTCCAATAGATAATCATATGAGCTGTATCAACATTCCAATAGATAATCATATGAGCTGTATCAACATTCCAATAGATAATCATATGAGCTGTATCAACATTCCAATAGATAATCATATGAGCTGTATCAACATTCCAATAGATAATCATATGAGCTGTATCAACATTCCAATAGATAATCATATGAGCTGTATCAACATTCCAATAGATAATCATATGAGCTGTATCAACATTCCAATAGATAATCATATGAGCTGTATCAACATTCCAATAGATAATCATATGAGCTGTATCAACATTCCAATAGATAATCATATGAGCTGTATCAACATTCCAATAGATAATCATATGAGCTGTATCAACATTCCAATAACCGGTTTAGAGGTACATCCCCCATCTTCCCCTAAACCATTAACCGGTTTAGAGGTACATCCCCCATCTTCCCCTAAACCGTGGAGTACATCCCCCATCTCCTCTCATACACAAATAATGCATATAAACACAGAATCACATACGCAATCAATCAATACATAAAATTAATGTATTCTATCAACCGTCTACACATAATGCATATAAACACATTGGTCACATGCACAATCCACAGATACATAAAGTTAATGTATTCTATCAACTGTCTACACATAATGCATATAAACACATTGGCCATATGCACAATCAACCAACACATAAAGTTAATGCGTTCTATTAACCGTCATGCTCTATGACACATCCAATTGATTAGTTTTAGTTTGCCTAATCATCATGCATTGTCTACAACAATCAACACTACCCTCCACCGGTAGCCCAAAGCAATTATTTCTAAGCAGGAAATAAATGCACAAATAGATAATATATCAACATTCTCAATTCAACTCCTCGTTTTCTTCAATTAATTATATGCATTAATTAATTAAACCAATTAGGATAAACTACCATAATTCACAAAACAACCCTAAGGTTCCATTTCCATCAATGTCCCAACATAAATCTCATTTCTCTGTGCTTAACATGCATATAGGTTTATATATTTTAAACCCCAACTTTTGTAAAATTACACAAAGGCCCCAGACTTTCTCAAAATTACCCAACAACCCCCAACATATCAAAATGCTAAAATTCAAAGACAAAGCTCATAAGATGGAGTAGGTTATCTCTACCTCAAATAATGGGGCCCAACGAAGGAGGTGAAGAAACGAAAATGCTCCAAATCTCGAAATTTTCAGATTAAAAGATAGCCCTCGACGATCAACACAACTTTTGTAAAGGCCCAAGGTGAGAAAACAACTCCTACTAGATCAATCCTAAAAGAGAAGTTAGGGTTTTAGTGAGAGGAACTCTCAAAACAGCTTTTTGGAAAAGTAAGAGAGAGAAAGGATGATGAAAAGTGAACAAAAAGGTCGGATCTCGGCTTTATATAAAAGTTGCCCCGCTCGAGCGGCAAAATCCCCGCTCGAGCGTCACTCACAGATCCCTGCTTGAGCGTCCAATCTCCCGCTCGAGCGGTGGATGCACGCTCCCAGAACTTTTACAGACATGGTTCCCGCTCGAGCGTCAAACTCCCCGCTCGGGCGTCAGACACAAACTCCCGCTCGAGCGGCCAATCCTCCGCTCGAGCGTCTACCGCTGCAGACGAAATACTGGATGGGTGATTTCCCCGTTCGAGCGCCAACACCCCCGCTCGAGCAGACAAGCAACAATAGAGTCCCGCTCGAGCGTCAAAAGCACTGCTTGAGTGGAGAGACTAAAAACTGGGCGAAGATTTTACGTTTTAAACACAACCAACTTATTCCCAACTTGCCCAACACAACTCAAAGCTCGAACACAAAGAGTAAGGGATAGAAAGAGGATAAGACAACAGCACCCTTACGAAACCGAATCCGGATTACAGAAAACCGGGATCGCTATACAAACCAATGCTCTAATACTAGTTGTTAGGAATTGACCCTTCCTAACTAAGATCGGTGAGACACGAAATAAAAAACAAGAAAGAAATTAACAAATCAAACAAATCACACACACAAGAACACAAGGATTTACGTGGTTCACCCTAGAATAGGTTTACATCCAAGGCTCCTGCGGTTTTCACTATGATCAGAAAAATTATAACTCTCTCTTAATCGAAAAGAGGCGTCCCCTCATCTATTTTTAAGTATAGAATTAGGGTTACGCGGAAGCACATGGAATTACGAAAGTACCCCCAAACTCCCCATTGCCCAGTGTTTGAGTGAACAGTACTTACCAGAGTCCACCGACCCAACATCTCTTGAGGGACGAACGCCCCCAAAAAACAGAACACACGATCACAAACTCATAATTTGGAAAAGAACTTACTAAGATCAACGCTTCGTTATAGTGTACGTCTTCCAAACCGAGCCGTAGCCTCAACGAATTATAATGTTTCCATGTGCCAACTTCAATATTGTATACCACCAATGTCTAGTGAGATTTATGGCACATAGGGAAATTTAAGTACCTAAACCCAACACATGAGCGCAGGTTAGCCTCTAAATAGAAATCCCTTGAAGTTTTGCTGACGTTATTCACCTTGAATCCTTGGCCCAATGTTCTTTGATGGTGAACTAGCAACAACACACAGTCGAGTCCTCTTCTTTAATCTTGTCCATGGGCTAGATGTTTGCACACCTTCTGCAGTACAAAAACAATGAGCAATCACATTTCCAATCACAATGTATACAACCACATTACTAATTTCACACCTAATGAAAACACTTACGTAAACATACGCCATAAGCCCTACTATACATGACACATTACACATTCACGCAACATTTGACAAATTCATCACGGATTGAATCAACTACCACCCATGTCACATTGTCACACCACATACGATATAACTATGCACCCTATGCCTACACACAATCACACACACATACCCTACATTCAAAAGAACAACAGTTCCCACCCCTTTATACCCCCATTCCACAAATCCCCACCACGCCAACACCCACATCAAACCAGAACTCCTAAATTTGGGACACATGCACACCAAACACAACATGTCACACCATAATCATTGGATATCAAAATGAGAAACAAACATAAAAATCCAACAACGTACTCATAAGTCAATGGACACAAATGACACATGACAAGTTCGTAATCAAGTAGAAACCCTATATTACACAACACCACGGTCACATATAACAAAGATTTCAAAATCAAATGTACAAACGTGGAGCTTACTCTTTTGTGGCGTTATCATCAAAGTCGGCTTCATTAACATCTAACGTACCGTTGAACAATCGTATGCGCCTTACCAATAATAACAACCCTTGCCACTGCAATTTGGGGATACACTTCTCATTGCAAAGTTAATGGAGTTGGGAGGGATTTTTGATGTGCATCAACGACGCATTAACGGTTCAATTTCATATTTAAATCGACAAATTTGGGATCCGATTATGCCAAACACGCGACACACAACAACTTTGAACACCCCCTACACATACGCCTCAAATTTCAGAAACTAGAATATTATAAATAACTTTCCCACAAAATAAAGGTAACAACGATGGCATACCATCGACCAAAACCCCCAGGCGTCAGATTGACCTAACCAAGCCTGCCAGTCGGGAGCCACAGTACCTGGTATGTGCACTTTTCGAGCAAAACTTCAAACGTGGGGCTTCGTAAATGTGGCCAACCAAATCGACATGCTAACTTCCAAAACCCTATTTGCCAAAATTACCAAATCAGGGTAGTCAGTCGGAATCCCCAAATGGAAATGAGGGGTTGTTTACGGTCAACAACTTTGGACACGTCAACAAGCCAGAATGTTTAAAAATGTGGGGAGGGGAGGAGGGGCGAAGATACACTACGAAAATCAAAAAACATTACAGTACACTTTTCCAAAATGTGACACATGCGCAAAACACGGAAACAAAACTTTCCACAACTAATCCTCAACACACACGAGAAAAAACGTATGTTCAAACCTAATAGGACCTCTACATGTACAAAATTAAATACACGATCAATCATATTACAATTTGACATTACGAGATTTATGGGTTAATTCCCCTATTTTATATTAATATTAAATAATAAAAAAGAATGATAGTGCCTGCAATTGGTGACACCACCATCAGCACCATCCATCACTTCTTCCACTTTAATTATTATTATTATTATTATTATTATTATTACATATATATAAATATTATTTTGTTTGTTTTTGCTTTACAAAACCTGTCTATAAATTGAGGCCGCGGCTTCAAAGAAGCGGAGGCAAAGAGCTAAGAGGGGAGCTCCAAAAGAGTAGGAAAGAGTGGGAGAAGTGTTTCGTTTGTGAGCGATAGTTTATACTTATGTGATTAAATTTTAAATTTTTGTTTTTGTTTTGTTTTGTTTTTTTTTTAAGGATTGAGATGAAATTTTAATTAAATAATTAGAATAATTTGTATTTAATTTTATAAAATTTTAATTGATTTGGATACTATTATATAATTTTAGATTTTTATGTAAATAATATTTTTATCAAATTATGTGTTTACTGATCATGAATACATGTTATATAATTGTTTTCAATGCTTGTGTGTTAAAATTGTTAGACGAGCCATACTTAGTAAGATGGGTTGTGCATCAATCGTAGTTTAATGGTAGCTTAGTGGTGATGATCCGTGCTAAATTAAGATAATTCATGACTTTCTGATTTTAAAACACAAATATTTTTAAATGGTGTATCTCGACCAAGGTACATCTTAGTATCTAATTCAATGATTTTTTACAATTTAAATATGATGACTCCCAATTATAAGGTTAGTAGTGGATTCAAAATCCTAAGAATTTTCTCATTTTATTGCACATCATTTCCTGTTCAAGCCACAGACAAATTAGTCTCTAAATTATAAGCAATTAATCTTTATGGTTCGACATCCATTCTCAACCGCTATACTTCATAGTAGTTGTTATTACTCAGTTTTAATTAGTATATTTGGTATGCAAACGATCTACTAGCCTTAATTATAACTTAATTGTAACTTTTGAATGCATTTTGGATATTTACCCAACAAAAAAAATCATGTGGTAACTTATTTAACCATACAAGTTCATTTTTTAAAAACTAATTATGAAAAATTACACCAAATAGAATTATATTTATTTTAAATCTTTTAAACCAATAATCTATAAAACTATAATTATAAAAGTTAATTTATAAAGTGATATCAAATGGACATTGTATATTAGGCAAACTATTAAGCAGATTCTTTGGAAAAGAACATAATTAAGCATTGGATTTGCTATGGCCCTGTTTGGTAGGACTTATTTCCAGCTTATTTCAGCTTTTAGCTTAAGTTAAGCTATTTTGATGTGTTTGGTTCAGCTTAACAATACAGTTTATAGCTTTTTGTAAGTCAAAAATCAACTTATTCTTTGAGTGAGGGAGAAGAAGCTTAATTTATAAATAAAAAATCAGCTTATGTTCACAGTTATAAACTATAAGCTGTTAAGGTATAAGCTATAATCACTTTCCCACAGCTCTACCAAGCGGGGCCTATAACCTGAAATAGTTTACATGCAACATAAGCTTTTATTGTGGATTTATGGAGTTAAGAGAAGTTAAAGACGAAGTAGGCAAAGGATGGAGAGAATTTACATTGATGTAGTATGTTGGCTTGAAAGCCAATTTATAGGATACAATTCCATAAACAAACAAAACCAAAAGTCATCATAATCTATCCTAACATTATTACATATCTACTTTGTTGACAATTACCATACCAATATGGCCAAAACTTGCTCAAAAGTTTACAAACTATTAAATATAGAGACAAGAAAACCTTGGAACCATAAATGAAAAACTACAATTATTTGCCACTTTCTGACAATCTCTACAGTGTCTACAATTATATACACTGTCTACCATCTCCGTTGTTCAAAGAGATTGACTATTAGAGATAAGATTTGGCTGAGGGGGTTTGTCATGTAGCGTTGGCTGAAAGGATTTGTCTGACCACTTTCTACCTAATAATACAGGTTGCTCCACGTGTCTTGGATAAGGTTGGAGTCGATTAGAAGACTGCTACATGTGATAGTGGGGTCCACTATGCTTCCATCCAGTTTATGAGATTACGATATTCTTCATCAGTCTTTGATGGAGGGGAATTAGGATCCTGGTTATACCGCTCATTCTAAAATTCTTCTATATCATCCGCAGTCCTGGCTAGCTCCAGCGAAAGATCCAAATTATTTCTCTTTTTCAGATTTAATAACATGTCAAGAGCCTCATTAATTTGTGTAGGAGACCTTTGATATGTTATGGGAAAATGAGTAACAAATAGTATTCTACCATCTATGACCATGAATGGCAATTGTGCTGAGCCATGGATATTAGAAACTGCCTGTGAAACATTTATTAGACTGTCTATCGAATATTCTATCAAAAGAAGTTTTTGAATAGTTTCCAATCGCTCCCTCCTGCGATCTTTATCCAAATAATCATCTTCAAATTCAAAATCTTCAGTTTTTTTGAGATACCAAATCTGGTATGGTTGGAAAAAAATGTTCTCGTTCTCGCCAACCAATTGTGCTAGAGATCCAAAAAGTAAAATATTTACTATATCGGAAACCTTTCACTACCCATGAGAGCATTACTTTTATGATCATTGGATATTTCATCCATTGGATTGGATCTAAAATTTGGAAAATAACTTGACTAGTTATTCCCTATACTATAACCTCAAAAAAACACATGTCATGGTTCGCCATGATGGTTATTTTGGTAATTCCATCTTTAAAATTTAATTTATCATAAGATCGTTCTAAGATTTGTCTAATCTTATCATGATGATTCTCAACCCAATTTTTAATTAACAGAAAAACTTCTTTTGGAAATAAAGTTCTTGCTTTTTCAAAAAGACAAATTCTTTTTATTTGTTCAAAAACTGGATCAGAAAGCTCATTTGATATAAGGTCTGATAGCTGAAGAAAATTGTTTATTTTTTCGAAATTAAAATCTTCATTCCAATTCATTTGTTTAAGGATATTGAAACAAAGATTTTGCAAATCTTTTAACTTAGTTGTTTGCTCAGCTAATTTGTTGGCCAGAACACCGATGTGTTTTTGAAATTTCACTTTGTTGTCTACAATTTGAGTTTTCCAAACTCTCACATTGTGTTTTGTATAAATTTCTCTAAATATTCCAGGGTTGAAAAAATCTTTTATTTTAGATTCATCTGGTTTAGATGTCTAAATATTAATTGGAACTAGGTTAGTTCTAATTTGACAAAAATTATTTTGATAAACAAACATAGCTGGTGCACTGTAAAAAGCCTTTTTAACTTTGGTCATGCTATCATAGGATTTAACATTTGCTCCTGGAAATCCCCGAACTTGCTTATTGCACTCATTCCATTCTGTGTAAATTCCAAGTTATCTTCCTACAAACACAGCATAAACTTTCCTTGTCTGGGGATTGCTTTTGTAGCAATTGTCACCCAATCTCCTTGAGCGAGTTGCTTACCCTTGTCCATTTTTTCCTCTTGGTCTAGAGGTCTTCTACAAAAATTAAAATTACTTGTTTGCTAATTTAATTTTCTGAAACAATTCCTACTAAGAAAATATGTAAGAAAATTGTTAGTACCTTTAACGTGTTCTACCTCAAAAGTATATTCATAAATTTTATTATACCAGGATAATCTTCTTCCTAGCTCAATAGGTTTTTTATTAATCAAAAAATCTCTTACTGTCTTATTATCAGTTCGTACAATAAAATTTTCTGGGGCTAAATAAATATGAAAGCTTTTTATTGCCAATTTTATTACAAGTAATTCTTTTTCAAAAATAATATATTTCTGTTCATTTGGTTTAAATGTTCCAGAATTATATCCACAAATTAGTTCTTCTTTTTGTAATTTTATAGGTAATTGATTTTTTCTTGGTCTAATCCCATTTTCTAATAAAGGTATCCCTTTATCATGCCATAAGTTGCATGGTTTTGCTTTAAGAACACATCCCTAACATGTTTCTGAGGCATCTGTTTCTAAAATTAATTTATCACATTTTTTAGGAAGATAAACATCTGGTAAAGTTTTAATGTTTTCCTTAATTTGTTTAATTAAAGCGAAATCTTCTGTTGTCCATTCAAAAAAAATATTTTTCCTTAACTTGGTTAACCGAGGAATTTCTATTTTTGATAAAATTTCATCCATAATTTAAAATACCTAATAAATTCTGTAATTGTGTTATATTTTCAAGAGTATCAGGAAAATCTCGTCCTATTGACAAAATATGCTCTTGTAATTTTAAACATTTCTGGTCTAAAATTATTCCTAAAAATTCAACTGGTTCCTTTTCTAGTTCAATCTTTTTTGGTGATAACATAATTCCATGTTTTTGGAATTTTTCACAAAATAATTTTAAATGTTTCTTATGCTCCTCTCGGGTTTTAAAGAAGATAAATATGTCATCAATATAAACTACATAGCAATCTTTAAGATCTTTAAAAATTGTATTCATCCACCGTTGAAATACATGTGGTGTTATATTTAACCCAAAAGACATAACATTCCAGTGATAATGTCCTTTAGGTGTACTGAAAGCTATCTAGTTTTTGACTCTTCAATCAATTGAATTTGCCAAAATCCACTCTTACAATCAAATTTGCTAAAGATTTTTGATCCTTTGGTTAAGTTAATCAAAACATCTTTTCTTGGAATAAAATATCCATCGAATTCTAAATTTTCATTTTGCCGTTTATAGTTGACTACCATTCGGGCTTTTCCTCTTTTAATTTTAGCATGGTTTCTTACCATAAAAGCTGGACTAAAGTGAGTGCTTCTTGTTTCTTCGATTAACTTTTCATCTAAAAGTTCCTGAAGTTGAATATCAAATTCATCTATATCTTATTTAGTATAGGTCATTGGTCTTACTCTAATGATAACATTGGGGTCTTTTAATTTCAAACTACAATAACGCAGACTACATTGCCATAGTTTTAATGGATTTTCACTAAAATTTTCTTCCAGAATTTTATAAATCCAATGTGATTCATTAATAGTTTTGATGATGGGAGTTAAATCACCACACGGAACGGGCACAAACTCTTTATCACAAATATATTTATGTTGTTCTAACAATGGAATATGAATTAAGACATTATTTATGATTAATGAAATGGCTTTTTCCTATATTTGCATTGGAAGGTATTTATAGATAAAATTATTTCCAAGAAGGAAATCTCCATGTATATAAGGAAAACATAGAATTTTTGGTATAATAAACTTACTATCATTTAACTAAATAGCTATATTTTTAGCCTTGAATTGTATGAAAGTATGATTGCTATCAATTCCAGTAACCAAAACTGGATGTTTCATTAATATCCATTTTTCTTTTGGTATGGCATTCCATTTACATGAGCTGATTGTAGCTCCTGTATCTACAAGAACACTAAGACTGTAGGGTTTATAACCTGCAAAATTAAATGTTCCCAATACATATGTGTATCTTCTTTTCCCTTGGCTAGGAGAAAAAAATAATATCATCATTTTTTGTTTGAAAATGATACATGTATGCAGACTTAGTATGTTCAGATTGTCTTCTTCTTCCAGGAAAAATAGGAATTTGAATATTGTTTAAAGTAATAGATTCTTGATTTGAATTATTACTTAATTCACCAATGCTTAATTTTGACAATGATTTGTTAGGAAATTTTTTTCAAATACAAAAGTTGATCTTTTAATTTGTGGAACTGTATTTTGAATATATAAATTTTTTCCTAATGCTTGTAGTTGCATTTGTGCAGGATTTTTTGTTTTAGAAGATTCTCCTTGTTCCACTAGGTCATGGATTAACCATTGTCGAGGGGCTTCTAAATCACTCCAATTCATTAGACGCGGTTGGATTACCGTGTCAAACGGTCTTGGTTCAAAGATTTCAACGATTTTATTATCGTTTGATCTTGTTTTTGTTTCAGAAAATTTGGTTAATTCGTGAATTGTTTTCCAACAAATAACCAAATCATGAGAATTTGATTTCATTCTTAATTCTTGTGTTTTAATTCTTATTCGAACTGTGTCTTCAAGATTAGGATCGTTTATGGAAATAAAGAAATTTGGTCTAACATTAAACCAAATTACTCTATTAGCCAAATTAAATTGGATTCCTCCAATGATTGCTTTCATTAGGTTGGAAAATCTTTTATTAAAAATTACTTCCAAAATAGGAGTATCTATCCCTTGGCGGAATAAGCCTGTTATAGTTACTTATATTAATTCAATATGAATATATTGAATTTCAGGATATTTCTTTTTCCATCTTGCAACTTTTTGCTAATCAAAAAAAGGAATATCAATATTTTTTTCTTCTGATTATTTTGCTTGAGTGTTGCCACTGTATTGTTCAAATACTCTTGCTGAAAAAAAGTTGAATTTTGAAAGTTTGTAAATTTCTGGTACAACAACTTCTTGCATTTTTTCGAATTTTGTTAATTCTTCTTCGGTAAAATTTTTTCTTCTCCGATTACATCTCCAAGTCGAATGGCTTGTAATTCTTCTAGAGATATATTATTTGTTTCTTAAGATATTTTTTGACTATTAATATTAATCATCATGAAGATTAGTTCTTCATCTGAATTTTCTTCATCACTAGAAATTTCCTATAAGATTTCTTCTTCATCAGAAATTTCTTCGCCATATATTCTTCAAGAACTTTGATCATTTTCTTTGCACTTTTTCCCCTTTTTGGGCATTCGGGTGCGTAGTGACCCTCTTCGTTACAAATGTAACATTTAGAAGTTTTCATTTTTGAAACACTTGTTGGTTTCTTTTTTCAAATATACTTTTTCTTTTTTGAAAAAGTTTTGTTCTTTTTCCAAGGTTTCCATTTATATTTTTTGCGTTTTTTGGAAAATCCTTTTCGCTTGGAAAATGTATTACAACCAATTTTCTAATTTTCTTTCAAAATTTTATCACAACATTTTTTACCATATTGTGAGTTAAAAATTTGATTTTTTACTTGTTTTTTCCCCTTTGTTTCTAGACACTGATCTGCTATCAGTCTTAGAACATGATTAATGCGCAAATCAAGATTATCATATTCTTCCTTCCCCATTTTTTTTGAAAAATTCAAGATATGTTTTAATACATAACTCATCCCATGGATTAAGGACTTTATGAAAAAATTGATCTAACCAAGGTTGATTTACTGGTGGATCAATAAGATAAAAATATTTTTTAAAAGTTTGAACAGTCTTCAAAAAGACAAATATTATATAATTCTAATTTTGTCAAAATATAATTTGCATTGGCTTGCGAATTAGTATCTCCTGCAAAACCACATAAATTTTCTTTTATGATTTTTGCAAACTCAACTAATATTGTATCAAGTGTGAAAAAATTTGCCAATAAAGTTGTTTTTTGGCTTTTTCCAATTTTAGGTTTTTTCCACTGCCTTAACCATTGCAACACAACTCCCTAGAGAGTTACTGCAATATAATCAAGGAATTTTTCCTTTGACCAACTATTTTTATAATTGGTAATAATGATGGACAATGATTATGCCCAATCATCAATTGCTTGTGGCTGATCCTTAAATGGAACATGAGACAAGTCTAAATAAGTACCATTTTGAGCTATTGGATACTTATGATTATTATCTTTTCTAGATATTATTGGCTTAGGTGTAGGATTAGAGATACTTCCAGTGTTAGTATCATTTTGAACTTCATTTGTTTGAATGAAGTCAAAATTTTCTCCATCTCCCTATGAGCAAAATAATTCGAGATCAATTGGTTCTTCTGTCTTTCTTTTTCCCTTATTTATTTCTGTTGAAACATCTTGATCTATTGTTTCTTCAGATGAGGATGATTGACTATCATCATCATTAGTTGATATATTAATTTCATAATTAAAGTGTTGTAAAATGGCTTTATGTTCTAGGTAAGTTTTTCTTATTTGATCTAGTAGCCTGTTTCTTTCATCAATACCTAAATCGAGGTCTTTATATAATTTTCTTTAATAATCCAATATTTCAACAATATTTTCATATTCAGTCCTATTATAGGTATTTGTTTGAAGTACCATAATATCTTCTGTACCATAAAATAGCCTAGGAATGGAGTTATCTCCTGAACTATTCATTCCATCATTATTTATGAAGGATATAGTTTCTAATTTTCACCAAATTGTTGATTTGGTTTTTTGCTTCTTTGTTTAAGTCAATATTTATTATAGAACCTATATTGTCTATTTTAGATTCCATAGACTCAACTTTGGTTTCTAGATAATTTTGATTTATTTTTTGATTTTTATCTAATTTAGAAAATCAAAAACACATAATATCGGTAATATTATTTAAACTAGAACACACATTAGTAATATGCAAACTATGGTCATATTTATTATTAACATTATTTTTGTATTTCCAAAAAAAATTATATCTTCTGGGCTAATTGCCATTATAGATTGTTGTTGGTACCTAAGACCATCCTAGTGTATTTATCTGGTGCCTAAAACCTCTCTTTATGATCTTAAAGACTTAATTATGACCAATAAGCCAAAGATCTTAATGAGTATATGGGTTTTGACAAACACTAAGCATAGAGGTTTTACAACAACTATAAATGAAATGAATAATTATGAAAATATAAAATACAAAGTATACACAATTAAAAACTAGACTGGACTAATGATATTTTTTTGGTTTAAATTTTTTTATTTTTATATCATTAAGCACATCATACATACTTATATGTATTAAAATTTACATATAGATAGAAATACTTACATAGCTTGATCTTGCTTTCAAAAGCTCTTTACCAAACCCTGATACCAATTACAAAATAACAAATACAATTCAAGGTAAACAACAAATGCAGCTCCAAGTTCAAAATATTGAAAGGGATTCTCTTTTTCTTTTTTTCGTGTGGAAGAATTGGGCTATAAATCTCATTTCTTAATTTGGTGATGGTTCCTTTAATTTAATAGTATAAAAAGACTACTAATTCATCAATAGCACTATATCAACATTCACTTTAATCCATCATCTGTTGAAGATTTTCCATCAAATATCCTCTGTCTTGCTTGAGTTGCCTGCAACATGAAAAATTCCTCCAATGAAATCCTACTAAAATGGATGAAGAAGCAAAAACACATTTAAATCGAATTCCGATCCTCTTCATCACATAATCAACAATTGTGCAAAAAGCAATTTCAGCAAATTAATTTAAACTTAAAACAACTAAATATATATATATATATATATATATATTAAAACTCATGATAATTTAAAAAATCGTGAATTTTGAATTTGGTTATATCTGCAACCTCATGTAAAATGAAGATTTCCATTTCGAACTAGTAATGAAATGGATCTTGATCCTCCAACCAATATCCTATAAAAAATGCTATGCTCAAAAGCACAAACACTTATAACAAAAAGTAATGTTAGAGAGCTTAAAAATTCTATCAAAAATTTTACCAAATGTCTCACATAAAATTTTTGCGATCTCTAAAAATGTGATAGGTATTGACACTTACTGAATACTTTTCAAGACATTTCAGACACATGTCCACATGTAGGGATGGCTATTTTCTCCCGCCCCGCTCTGCCCCTGCATCCTTACCCCACCCTACACGGATTTTCTTTATAGCGATCCCGGTATTCCCTGTTGTTATTGAACTGTAATCCGGGCTTGGTTCCGTAGATTTGTTGTTGTCTTATCCTCTTTTCTATCCCTTACTCTTTATCTTAGAGTTTTGGGTTGTGTTGGACTTGTTGGGAATAAGTTGGTTATGTTTTAGAACTTAGAATCTTTGCCCAGTTTTTGACCTCTCCGCTCGAGCGGGGGTTTCGGCGCTTGAGCGGGAAAATCACCTTCCCAATACTTCCTCTGTAGTGTTGGACGCTTGAGCGTGAGGTTTGACGCTCGAGCGGGAGTTTGTGTGTGACGCTCAAGCGGGGAGTTGGACGCTCGAGCAAGGGCCTGTTCTGCAAAACTTCTGGTTGGTTGTATCCGTCGCTCGAGCGGAGGTTTGGTTGCTCGAGCGGGATTCTATGACTGACGCTCGAGCGGGGGTTTCTACGCTCGAGCGGGTCGACCTGTATAACACACCGAGATTCAGCTTTTTGAATCACTTTTTGATTTCCTTTCTCTCTCTTACTTTTCCGAAAAAGCCATTGGAGAGCACCTCACTCTAAAACCTAACTTCTCTCTTAGGATTGATCTAGCTAGAGTGTTTTCCTCACCTTGGGTCTTTGTAAGAAGTGTGTTGATCGTCGAGGGCTTCGTTGTGATCCAAGAAATTTGGGATTTGGAGCACTTTGATTTCGGGTCATCTTCTCTATTTGAGTTCTCCATTTGAGGTAGGGATTCTCCTTGTTCTTTTTCAATACTCCGTCTATAGATAGACATGTGGTAATTTTTGTATTGCATGAAAATTGTATCATGTTGGATTTGTTTGAAAATCATGAAATAAACCTAGGGTTGGTTGTGTGGAGAATGGTTTTGGCTTCTTTGATTGTTGTCTTGGCTAATTAAAATATAAATTAGCATGTTGTAGTGAAATGAAGAAAAGCCCTAAATTATATTTTGGTTGGGTAAATTAAAATGGGGGTTTGTTGACCATTGTGTGTAAATCTCTTTTGTCAAAATGAGTGTGGTAAGGGTGTTAATGCCTAAGGGATTAACCATGGCTTTGAAATTGATCTTATGGAAGCAAGATTAGTGGAGTTGGTTTTGTGATAACAAAAAGGAAATGGAATCGTTTTTGTGAAAATGAGGGAAGTGTTTTCGAGATAATTTTGAGAATTGGATTGTTGTATCTTGAGTGTTGAACACACATGTAGAGGTTGTATCTTTAACTACCCTGTTAGTATTGTTGTTGGGTTGGTGATTCATGATATTTGAGTCTTTTAATAGATGTACTAACTATATGCGTCTAGAGGTTTTGTCCTTGGTCATCGGTGGAGGATGACACGGTTGTGTAGAATTGTCGGGTATGCATCTTACCATTGATTAATTGAACATCGTATGTGATGAAGTGCTAGACACAGTATATATATGTATATTTGCTCGGAAGGGGATAGTTATGTGTTCATATGCTTTAACACATTGCTGGTGTCTTGATAGTTTATGTATATGCATTATACATGTTGGTTATGCCTTGATGTGCTGTGATTGTTGGTGTTATGCCCGCGCTTATAATCAAAGGTACCGTTACCTTCCAGCTAGCGCCTGGAGAACTGACCGCGCTAATAATCGGAGGCACCATACCCTTCCAGCTAGCGCCTGGTAAACTGGCTTGTTGTTAATGTTGTTGAGTGGGGTGTATTGTTGGCTTACTACGCACATGCCAAAAAATAAAGAAAAATTACAACTTTCAAAACCAAGTTTGTTCGCAGAATTGGCAACACGTAGAGACCTAACAAATTTATAAAGTGATACCAAACAGACATTGTATGTTAGGCAAACTATTAAGCAGATTCTTTGGAAAAGAACATAATTAAGCATTGGATTTGCTATAACCTGAAATTGTTTACATGCAACATAAGCTTATACAATTCAAGGTAAACAACAAATGTAGCTCCAAGTTCAAAATATCGAAAGAGATTTTCTTTTTCTTTTTCTTTCCTTTTTCTTTTTGTTGAAGAATTGGGCTATAAATCTCATTTCTTAATTTGGTGACGGTTCGTTTAATTTAATGATATAAAAGACTACTAATTCATCAATAGCAGTATATCAACATTCACTTTAATCCATCATCTGTTGAAGATTTTCCATCAAATATCCTCTGTCTTGCTTGAGTTGCCTGCAACATGAAAAATGAAATCCTACTAAAATGGATGAAGAAGCAAAAACACATTCAAATCGAATTCCGATACTCTTCATCACATAATCAACAATTGTGCAAATAGCAATTTCAGCAAATTAATATTTTAAACTTAAGACAACTAAATATATATATATATTAAAACTCATGATAATTTAAAAAATCGTGAATTTTGAATTTGGTTATATCTGCAACCACGTATAAAATGAAGATTTCCATTTCGAACTAGTAATGAAATGGATCTTGATCCTCCAACCAAGATCCTATAAAAGATGCCATGCTCAAAAGTACAAACACTTCTAAAAATGTCATAGGCATTGACACTTGTTGAATACTTTTCAAGACATTTCAGACACCATTTTCTCCAACCTCGCTCTGCCCTTGCATCCCTCCCCCGCCCAATACAGATTTTCTCCGCCTCAGTGAGGAAGTGGGTAGGGGGCAAATTGTGTTTCCCCCGCCCCTGCCTCATTTATATTTACTAAATATATTTATATGTTTATTATATATATCATTTAATTTTGTTTTTGTTTATGATAAAATTAAAACTCAAAATATTACACTTTGTTTTCATTTTCACTCCTTTCACTCATTTTTTTCTCATCTTACATCTTGTGACTTTCATTATTATAATCACTATCTATAACATATTATATTATTTAAAAAAATTATTAATATTTCTATTTTTTAAGTTACAAAATTAATCTACCCTTGTTCCATTCCCACCCTACCTCCATTACCAACCCGATTTGGCCCACCCCTGGTACAATAGGGACGAGGGAGGGAAACAACAAACCCGTCCCATGGCCATCTCTATCCACACGGGGTTTATTGTTATTATTATTATTATTATTATTATTATCCCAAACACACTTGGATAGTGTACACGTGTGCATCACTTACACACGTACCAAATGCATTGCAAGTTTAAAAAAAATAACTTAAGATCTGCAGTAAAAGAAAAACAAAATAAGTTCATACTTATTAATCCCTCCTTTATACTTTAAAAATTAGTCTTATTTTGTATTTTTGTATTATGTTTAAATGAAATTTTCATATAAATGGCATAAATAAATACATAAAATTATACATATTGTGTGTCCCTCGTATGTTTTGTCCTTTTTCTTTTCTTTTTTAAATTGTCATGTCAATTTATCCTCATGTCCCGGGTCTAAGTTTTTGAGTTGTTACTGTTATGGGTTTTGAGTCCCATCCTCTCATCAAATTCACAATAGCTACTGATACATTCCATTGCTAAAAGAAAAGAGGAAAGGGAAAGAAAATTTGAAACTCTGCAAATAGAAATTAAATTTTAACACCCCAAATTTCCTATCATCATTTCCTCAATTTTCCTTTCAATGGTGTGATAGATTCAAATGGATTTTCAAGTTAGAGCAAATAAAAAGCTTCAAGAGGTAAAAGCGAGAGAAATTTGACCCCGTTTTTCCCAATTTGTACTTCTTGTTATTATAGCAAGCATGATTGTTTGAACAAAAGCACCAGCTTGTATTCCAATCCACAAGCCTTTTCCTCTTAATTGTATCCAAAAGGCCAATATGGCAGCAATAGGAATTCCACAAAGATAGAATGCCCCAAGGTTGACATATGCCCCTATATGTTGCCACCCACATCCCCTAGCAACACCTGCTTATATTTTTAAAAATAACAATTAGAAATGAACCGAGCTATTTACAAGTTTGGTTCAACTTTGCTCAATTTGTTAAGTAAATAAATGGCATGAGTCAAACTTTTAGGCTTGTTTAATAAATGATCCAAACTTGAGTTCGAATAAGTTCAGCTTGTTTATTACTCTTTACGTCCCAAATTGTTTGTTCGCAAATAAAGTTAGAACTTATAAATAATGTATTCTTGTATTGAAAGTTTTAAATTTTTTTCACTAATTGAAAGATCTCATTTAGTACTTTTAATTTGTGGAAAAAAACTGACACAAAAATATATTATTTTTAAGGTTTTTTTTTTTGTGCCGAACAAATAATTTGGAATGGAAATAGTATTTATTTAAATAATCAAGAAATCTATTATTTATATATAAAATAATGTAAAAATATATTATTTATATATTTAAATGATGTAAATAGTAGGCAAAAAAAATTTTCATTGAGCTTTGAGCTGAGCTTGAGCTCGATGTAAACAAACGCAAGCTTGGCTCAACTCATTTATACTCTTAAATATGACATGATTTCATTTTTCAAAATTTTTTGGTTTGGTTTAGGTATAATATATTTTATATATTATATTTAATTTGTGGAGGCCCAATTTAATTTGGTAACAACTAAGATTTTGATAAAACAAACCTAAAATTTAACAATATATAAATATATTGTTTAGTTCTTCCGGATCGATGTAGCAGCAGCAGCAATTCCTTTTCGGTGAGAGTGCTTGGTGTATCAATCAATTTGGTGAGATTTGCTTTGTGGAACAACAGCTAATTGATTTATGGGACAGAGTGCTTCGGCTATTCGTATACCTATATTTTGGTGAGAGAAAATCTAGATGTTATGGAATTCAACTTTGGTGGGTTTTGCTCTGGAAGCATAGTGTCTCTGATTTAGTGCTAGTTTGATTCAGTTTTTGGATCTTTTACAATTTTGTTATGAGGATTTTTATTCATCTATTTAGTGAGGTCTTTCCTCTTGTATATCTATGATTATTTGAAATTCACCTAAGGGTGGTTTGTGAGACCATTCGTGTCTCATTTGTAATCGTTTGGAAACTTTTTGGTTGATAGTGGAATCGGATTTCGATCCCGTGGACGTACCTCACATTGAGGGAACCACGTAAAAATTCTTGTGTTGCCTTTGATTTAATTTTTTCGCATTAGTTTTTATTCCCATTGATTGATTTACTTGTGGGGAATCACATATTTTCCCTAACAACTGGTATCAGAGCTTACGATTTATTTGGGTTTAATTATTTGTGTAAATCAATCGAGGGAAATGTGGGTCGTATGTCTAGCTTCAATGGAAGCAATTGGATAACTTGGAAAACTAAAATGGAGGACCTATTATTTTATAAAGATTTGTATGGACCCATTGAGGGTGATAGTGACAAACCCGAGGGTATGAAAGATGATAAATGGAATAGGCTTAATCGAAAAGCCGTTGGTGTTATCCGTCAATGGATTGCTGATAGTGTGTTTCATCATGTTGCTGCTGAAACTTCGGCACATGATTTATGAAAAAAATTAAAGTCTTTATGACAGAAAATCAGCCACAAATAAAGCCTTTCTATTTCGTAAGTTGGTTAATTTAAAATATAAAGATGGCAGCCCCATTCCAGAACATTTGAATGAAATAAAGAGTATTGTTAACCAACTTGCTTCTATGAAAATTATTTTTGATGATGAGTTGCCGGCTTTGATGCTACTTAGTTCTTTGCTCGAAAGTTGGGAGACTTTGGTTGTGACAGTTAGTAATTCAACACCTGATGGAGTTGTCACAATGGGCCAAGTCACTAGTAGCCTGTTGAATGAATAAACTAGAAGAAAATCAGTGGGTTTCTCTCATTCGGAAGCATTTGTTATGAGAGGCCGAAGTAAAACAAGAGGGAGGAGTAAGACTCCTCATGGTCGTGATCAAAGCCGTAACAAATCAAAAGATAGTTCTTTTTCAAAGAAAGAAATTGAGTGCTATTATTGCCATGAGAAAGGGCACATGAAGCGGGAATGCCGAAAGCTCAAGAATAAGGAGAAAGGCATGACAAAAGTGTGGATAAGAAGCAAGAAGACACAGCGACAGTTACTACCAATGATCTCATGGTCGTTTGTAAAGATGATTTTATCAATTTTGTGGGCCAAGAGAGCAATTGGGTGGTTGATTTCGGTGCTTCTTTTCATGTGACTTCTCAAGTTGATTTCTTCACTACCTACACCAAAAGAGATTATGGTTCTGTTCGAATGGGTAATGAAGGCTTGTCCAAGATTATCAACATGGGTGATGTTTGCTTGGGAACAAATTTGGGCTGCAAGTTGTTGCTTAAAGATGTGAGGCATGTTCCCGACATTCGCCTCAATTTGATCTCTACTGGAAAGCTAGATGATGAAGGCTTCAACAATAAATTTGGTGATGGAATATGGAAGCTCACAAAGGATTCTTTGGTGGTGGCTAAGTGTAAGAAGACTCATACACTTTATTCGATGCAAGAAAAAATTTGTAAAGGTGTTGTTAATGCACTTGAAGATGATACTTCTATCGAATTGTGGCACAAGCGGCTTGGGCACATGAGTGAAAAGGGGCTGCAAGTTTTGTTCAAGAAAGAGCTTCTACCCGGTTCGAAAGGTACACATCTTAAAGCTTGTGTTCATTGTTTGACGGGTAAACAACATAGAGTTTCTTTTTAGAAAAATGTTGCTTCTAGAAAAGAAAATATTTTAGAGTTGATTCATTCAGATGTTTGAAGTCCTTTGAAAGTTAGAACACATAGTGGTGCACTTTATTTTGTTACTTTCATTGATGATTATTCAAGGAAAGTTTGGGCTTTTCTACTAAAAACTAAAGATCAAGTTCTAGAAGTATTTAAGCATTTTCAGGCCATGGTTGAAAGAGAAACATGGCAGAAATTGAAGTGCATCCGATCAGACAATGGTGGTGAATACATTGGGCCATTTGATGAGTATTGTCGCAGCCAAAGCATTCGGTACCAAAAGACAGTTAAGAAGACTCCTTAACAAAATGGCGTTGCCGAGAGGATGAACCGCACCATTGCGGAAAGAACAAGGTGTTTGCTTTCACAAGCTAAATTGCCAAGATCCTTTTGGGTTGAGGCAATGAAGACATCGGTTGACGTGATCAATTTGTCTCCTTTCTATCCTTTGAATGGTGATGTTCCTGAAAGAGTTTGGACCAGCAAAGATGTGTCATATGAGCACTTAAGAGTGTTTGGTTGCCGAGCTTTTGTTCATATTCCAAAGGATGAGAGGTCCAAGCTTGATAGTAAGTCAAGACAATGTATTTTTCTTAGCTATGGACGTGATGAATTCAGGTATAGATTGTGGGATCCGGTTGACAAGAAAGTCATTCGAAGCCGTGATGTTGTGTTTCTTGAAGACCAAACAATTGAAGACTTTGGCAAACGTGATCAATCGGAGCCAAAAACTAATCATCTCATTGACATGGATCCATTTCCTTCATCTTCAATTGATGATGAAAATGGGGGAGATATGCAGCCACCTATTGAAGAAGTGGAGGATGATGCTAATCCTAATGAAGTTGAACCAGAAATTGAGGAAGAGCATCTCACTCAAGAACCGCCGCCACAACTTGAGTTGAGAAAATCTACAAGGGACCGACAACCTTCAAGAAAGTATCCTCCCAATGAATTTATGTTGATTTCCAATCAAGGGGAGCCTAAGAGCTACCAAGAAGCAATTGAGCATGCAAAGAAAGGCGATTGGAAAAAGGCCATGAAAGAGGAGATGAACTCCTTACTTGAAAATCACACCTATGATTTAGTGAAGTTGCCTAAGGGGAAGAAAATTCTGAAAAATAAGTGGGTTTTCAAATTGAAGAATGATGGCAAGAATCTGAGGTACAAGGCACGTCTTGTTGTGAAAGGCTTTGCGCAAAAGAAAGGTATTGACTTTGATGAGATTTTTTCGCCAGTTGTGAAGATGTCTTCTATTCGGGTTGTACTTGGCATGGCTGCAAGTATGAACCTTGAAGTTGAGCAACTTGATGTGAAGACCGCATTTCTTCATGGTGATCTTGAAGAAGAAATTTACATGAAACAACCGGAAGGTTTTGTAGAGAAAAGGAAAGAGAAATTTGTTTGCAAATTGAAGAAAAGTTTGTATGGCCTCAAGCAAGTCCTGCGGCAATGGTACAAAAAATTTGACTCTTTCATGATAAATAATAGTTTTTCTAAAACCACTTTGGACCATTGTGTGTTTGTGAAAAATTTCCCGGATGGTAAATTTATTATTCTTTTGCTTCATGTTGATGACATGTTAATTGTGGGTCAAGATTCTACCATGATAAACAGGTTGAAATTGGAGTTGAGCAAGTCTTTTGCTATGAAAGATTTGGGACCGGCAAAGCAAATTCTTGGTATGAAAATTGTTCGTGATCACAAAGAGGGGCTGATTTCGTTATCTCAAGAAAGCTACATTGAGAAAGTGCTTGAGAGGTTCAACATGGATAAAGCAAAGCCGGTTGGTTTGGTTGTCCACTTGCACTTCAAACTTAGTTCGAATCAATGTCCTACAAGTGAGAAAGACAAGGAAGAGATGCAGAAAGTTCCTTATGCTTCAGCAGTTGGTTCTTTGATGTACGCCATGGTTTGTACAAGGCCGGATATTGCTCACGCAGTTGGTGTGGTGAGTCGGTTTCTCTCTAATCCGGGTAAAGAACATTGGGCAGCGGTAAAATGGATTCTAAGGTATCTTCGAGGGACTTCGAAGGTGTGTTTGTGTTTTGGGGATGGTAAGCCGATGCTTGATGGGTTCACAGATTCTGACATGGCTGGTGATGTTGATTCTCGGAAATCTACTTCGGGGTATTTGATGAAAGTGCATCCGATCAGACAATGGTGGTGAATACATTGGGCCATTTGATGAGTATTGTCGCAGTCAAGGTATTCGACACCAAAAGACAGTTAAGAAGACTCCTCAACAAAATGGCGTT